>CP149058.1:11217500-11560015 GCA_038024825.1 Polylopha cassiicola
CTAACTAGCGTACGATTAGCCGTACGCGGATAGAACGACGTAAGCGCTAACACTTGTCCGTTCACGTTTCACGAATTTACGTTAACAGTGTCAACGCATTTCGAGATCGCAGACTCTCAGCGTTAAGAGCAAGAGCGCATCAATGGCATAATATGCTATCAAGCCCACTATGTGACTTAGAGATGTTTGATACAAGATCGATTTTTCTAATGCTTTGATATTTTATATCGATTTTATACATTCAGTTGATACCTAACTTCTTGAGAAAACTCGACCTTAGAAGCGTTAAAATAAAAAAAAAATCGAATATTATTATGTAAATAAAAAAAAATTACAGCCGAAAAAAAACTTAAAGGCAACAAAAAACAATAGCGCACTACATAGAAAAATTTATATTTTTTTTTTCTTTTCAGTGCGTTAAGTAGGTATTGTTCTTTGTTGCCTTTTAGTTTTTTTCGACAGTAAAATTGTTTTGTTGAAAAGTTATTATTGTATAATTTTCTTTGGACATAATTTCTACAAAATATTACATGCTTCATTTTAAATTAGGTACTTTTGAAATAGCTACCTACCTTGTTTTTGATATTAACTTTTAGTGAACAATAAATTACCCCTAATTTTCCACCCTTACGGTAGGTTCCTTTTTTCCAAATTGTTATGGGATCAAGTTTGAGGTATGCCCTATCCAATAAAAAAAAGAATTATCAAAATCGGACAACTCTGTAAAAAGTTACGTCTGGTCATGCGTGAAAAATTAATTATCCCCTATTTTCCTACCCTTAAGGTTGAATTTTTTGTATCTAAATTAACGTGATTAGTCAAGTTGCGTTTTTTTTTTTTTTTACCTTAACTAGTTTTTTCTTGAAATGTCCCGGTCCGAGTCCTTACACTTATGGCAACCCTAACCTAGTTGTTCTTTATCTGTAGTCTCAAAGTAAAATGGCGACAATTTGAGTTCATCTGTCAAACATTAATTTTGATAACACGGAAGTTTTCAACATCTGACGACCTAATTCTATTATATGCTCAACGAAATAAGGTGAAAACAGCCATGAGCAGTCGTAGCTACGACTACAGCAAAGGTATTCGAATGGAATAAATAAATTCAAACGAACAACGCATAACATAATTTTTGATTATATACCTACGTAGTATTAGACTTGTATAAGTTTTTTTATTTATCTTTGCCAGTGTTTTTACATTGGCAGGGTCGTCTCGATCCACGCGTGATGATTCTAGGCACGACGAGAGACACCGAGACCGAGAGAGAGATCGGGGCAGGTCGAGGAGCCCCAGATCACGAAGTCCTAGGTCGCACTCCCCTCGACGAAAGCATTCTCCTTCAAGCAGTAGATATTCCAAGGAACGGTCGTGGGATAAGGATAAATATGACAGTATGTTAAAATCTTGTTTATGTTCATAAAACAATCTGCATGTGAACTGCGATTCATATTCAATAGATAAATAACTATAATAATATATGCAATGTTCTCTTCCAGGCAAATATAGAAGAAGTCAAGATGAAGAGGAAGTGCCGGCTCCACCACCACCGCCACGCATCAGCAAGATCACAATGGGTTTCCAAAAACCTATGGCACCCATCAAAATGAACATAGGAGGCCCTTCGAAGCCTACTGTGCCAGCGCCTAAGCCTTCTGTGGCTTCTGTGTTCAACGATGATGATGATGATGAACCCGAGGAGATGCCGGCTGAAGCTAGGATGAGGATGAGAAATATTGGAAGGTGAATATTGTGTTATGTCCTATATTGTTACTTGGCTTATAGCTAGGCTGCTCCAAAATCAACTTTTGCAGAATTCATTCTCACAAATTTTTGATGACTACAATGGTATTGTTTGTCAAGTTGAGCAGATCAACTTGATATGCGTTTTGAAATATTTATCTTCTTAAATAACTTATAAATTTAATTAAGCCTTAAAAATATAATAATGTTTTGATATTTGTATTTTTCAGAGAAACTCCAACTTCAGCTGGTCCAAACTCATTCGGCAAGACGAAGCAAGGCTTCTGCGATGCCAAGAAAGTGTTTGAGAAGAATCTGAAGCAAGCACTAGAGACTGTAGACAAGCCGGTGCTCCCTAAATACCCGCAGACCATCTACAAGATCAAACCATGATGTTGTATTAGCAAAATGTTTGACTCACTCCACCTAACAAATTACAATTTAATATCAAATGTACAAAATTAAAAGCATAAGGAAAAAAGTTGCTCTAATGCTTTGTTGATTTTTATAATGCCTTTACCATAGCCATTTTACAGCAAATGGTGGATTTATTGTTGGTATTAGACAAATTTCTTGTTACTGCTGTATGGCTGGTAGGTGTTATTCATGTCAATACCAACAATGTATCTGTTTTGTCAAATTAATTAATTTTTAATTGGAAAATTATCATAAAATAACATGATCAACTTTTTGGTCACATCTACTTTCCAAAATGATTTTTATTCAATAGCGAAAAATACAAAAATCTTTCTAGATATTGTTTATAGTGTTTAAGGGTGTGTTGTGCTTTGAGATAATTGTAATTTGTTAGTTGGCAGCACTTAGTTTTTAATTTAGCTTTGTACTTGTAATTAGTAATTGAATGACTGTATTCACAATGAATTATACTTTTCTGTTATAAAATGGTAGATTAGCCATTGTTTTCATGTCTACGAGAAGAAAAGAAGTTCTTAAAACACGAAATTAGGGATATATAAACATGTTGATACATCATAGTAAGTAATTATGTGTTCAAATAAAAATCTTAAAAATTCTTGAGGATTGTGTAAATATTAGACTACTCGTATTTTTGTCTGTAATGGTGTATTTATCATCTTAATTGTAATTTAAATGATGAATTGCTGTTATAGGTGATGATGTTCTCTGCATGAGTACATATATTATGTTTAACAGAGTTATACATTTCTTGATGTACTCTTTTCATATTTACATTATTCTCTGGCATTAATATGATAGGTTTTCAGTCATGTAGAACATAACGACTTATGCTACGCCTTGTACGTAGTATTCTTTGATTAAAACCATTATAACTGTAATTAAACATTTTACATTTTATGGAATATAATTTCAATGCTCATATTTGTGTTATTTTATCCAAAAATCCCAATTTCTTAAATATGTATACTAATATAAAAAAACAAACTTGTTTGTTTGCTTGAACGCGCTGATCTCAGGAACTGCTCGACTCGAAAAAATCTTTACGTGTCAGATATTCAATGCCCATTTATCGAGGACGGCTATAGACTATAATAAATATGTCATAACGCCAAGACCAATAGGAGCGGAGCAGTAACTATTCCACGCGGATGAAGTCGCGTGCAGATCCTTGCCAATCAGTGAGCTTATGGATGCTGGTAACATAACGCAATAAATTAAGTGCTTCATAAATATTTATAATGCATTAAATAACTATAGTTTCACTTTATAAAAAAGAAAATAGGCGTTTAGAGAGTAAAAAAGCAAGATTTTGTTGGTATTTACATAAATCAATTACGTTTGACTACTTTGAGAGAAATAAAACAATGCAATAGGTTTTTAACTTATATTTATTTACTTCCTCTGGACATTCTGCGGGCGCGACATGTCCCTGGGGAAGTTGCTCTTGGGTGGAGTCCTGATGCGCCTGTCCTTCTTGGACCTGTTGCGCACCACCTTGCTGTGGATGGCGCAGGACACGCAGTAGTGGAGCTTCGCATACAGTTTCGGCAGTTGGAATGCTGGAAATTAAACATAAATCATTCAGTGTGTGTTGAAGCAATACATGAGATTGTATTTAAGAGACCAAAATCGAGTTCACCATAATATAATCTATCTAATAAAATAATAATTATTCATGTTTCCTTATTACTATTCACTTTAAAATAATTGGTATGTCTAAGCGCAAAATATAAAGATACTTAAAACTGTATTACTGACACCATGACATCTATATGCTGTATGAATAAATTAATATGAATTTGTGAAGTTCCACGTTAGACTATCATCAGCTCAGTTGCCTACGAAAATGGGTAATGTAAAGCTTACAAAACATCAGCAAACAAAATAAATTTTGTAACTTAAATCTGTTAGGTACATATTGTTTCATTCCAACTGTGCAGACCATATGAAACATATTGTATTGGCTCTAAGGTGATAAAAAAAAAGTTTTAACCATCAAATAAATAATAACTCTATACTCACAAGTGTAAACAGAGGCCTCATTGATGTCTCTGACGGCGGCGGCTTCAACAATATTCCTAATGACAAATTTCTTGATTGCCTTGTCCTTGGGCACGCAACGCGCGCAGTTGGTGCATCTCACGGCCTTCACGTGCCCACGGCCGTGCTTGGCTCGCCCTCCGTTACGGCGTTTCTTAGTCTGGAAATTCATATTAAAAAATAATTTTAATTTTCTTCTCTTTATGTTAATGAGGGCAAGAGTTGCATTTCAATGGTATATATTATGCTAAATCAAAAGGTGAGTCTTCTATTAACAATTATCTTTCAATTGCCTTGATTGTGTGCACTGCAGTACTACTAAATAAATAAAAAACATATTCTTATCACTTTTATTTTCTTCCTGATTCTCAAATATATGTAAGTACAATAATTATAATTTATGTAACCAAGACCAACAGGCAGTTTCCTGATTGATTCTTTCTAAATAAAAAAAGTAAATTGTAAGTAGTGGATTTAAATCAGTCTCAAATCAAATGTATTGATAAAATTCTAGTTTAATTCTGTGTACTGTATTAAAACTTCAAGACAAGAAAACATGTTTTCCATCGCAGCATTCAATAACAAAAAATTAAAAACAGTTTCACAGCTCTTAATTTCTTTCTTTCTTATTGAAAACTACCCACCTAAATACCACTCCTCAGATACCTAACATGAAATAAGTGATTCAAATGATTCTGAGGAATACGATGTAAAAATTACCAAATTTATACATAAATAATTAGAACATTTCTAAACACAAATAACGCTATTTTTTTACAATAAGATGTTGCAAAAGTATTGTCAAATGAATTTAGACAACGAAATTAAATAATTCATTATGTTTATTTAATAGACAAAATTAATTCGTTAACTCCCTTATGGAGTTAAATGAACTAAGTATTTGAAATTTTAAAAATATTTGTAGACCTATTTGGAATTTCTTATTATGGAACCTATCGGCGGTAGATACAGCATTACAGCCTACGGAATCCGACATAACATTGGGCATGTATATCATTTCTCACAAAATTTACGGAAATAACGTAAAAATTGTTTTTGTATGACGATCCTAAGGTATATACTATAACTCTAAAGTGTGACTACTTGGCGGAAGCTATTTTTTGTGGTAAAATATGTACGCACCATGATTATAACCTCTACGACACAGGCACAGATCGCACAGATAAGATGAAAAGGAAAGGAAAATAATCACAAAGGAGTAAGGAGAAAGGTGGACAAAAACATAAAAATGCTATTAATGTTGCTCTTTTAAATACCGTGAAATGCCATGAACAAAATATATCAGTTCAAATTTGGGGAAGATACGGAGAAAATTAAAGTATTTCAAAATATAACTTACTTTTTTGAATAAAACTATGAGATTTAAAAGTTGCTTTATTAACGTGGTATGTTTACTTGACATGCATCCTTGTTTCTCAATGTTTCTACAATTTATTATCTATGTTTAGAAAGGGGTGTTTCCCGCGAATTTTTTAACTAAAGGCTTTATAACTTAGTCTTCCAAATACACAGTAATACTTAGAATTTGTGTGTTTTATTCTATACAAATTACAAGTAATGATGATTACGATTGACCTTTGAATAAATAGGTTGATCTAAGGTTGAATAAACTAGCTAGGGTTTAAAATACAAACGTCTGTTCACTATTTTACTATTTTTTATTTATAAATACCAATTGATCTAGATTCTAGTGCCAAAATAAGCAAAGTTTGTACTATGACAACGGGTAAACATACATAAATATATGTAAGACATCTGGTCATAATACACAGAAAGAACGGTATTATGAACCACTTTTTATTTAAATAATTGTGATTGTTATTACACCGAATATTATTCATAAATTTAGAAATGAAATTTAATACCGATATGCTTACATTAGTAATATGAAGTATTTCGGAATAATAACTAGCTTTAACAATGGCCACTTTGTTTATTTCTATGTTTTCCAAACATGCTTGCAGATGCTTATTTTTAAAAACGAATTGCTCAGCGTATTTATTTTAAAAGGGTTTATAATATAAATAAAACACTTGCCTCATGATTGCAGTGCTCCTACAAAAATCCTCGTTCACATTTGTTGCAGACTCGGCGCACCGAACAGGGAAAATGAATTAAAATGGTTTCATATCTTACATATAATAAAACAGTAGAAACCGCGTGTCTGTACAATTGAAATTTGCAACAAAAAATGGGTGTGGGCAATAATAAAAGAGTAACAGAACACAAAAATGATTTTTTAGATTTTCTTTTCTGTCTGTCTGTCTGTCTGTCTGTCTGTCTGTCTGTATGTATTCGCTAATCTTGAAAACTACTGAACAGATTTTGACGCGGCTTTCACTAATAGATTAAGCTCTTCCCTGAGCAACATATAGGCTTTGTTTTATCGAAATCGGATGTCAAATAAAAAAGCTATCGTCTTTTAAAGTTTAAAGGTAATTTTTCTATAGGAGATTTTATAGTTACATAATATACTACTAGATGGCGCCTCAAGGCAATTAAAACGCGCTATAGCTTTTTCTCTGAAAAGTATACAAACTGGTTGTGTCTCTACGTTTCAAACTATTTAATTTTGTTTATCTTGCGATTCGGTTAGTTGATGATTTTGATGTTATACTTGGATATGAAAATACGGACTCTGAACTTGCTTTGTGAATTGGTTGAAAAATATCGGATATAGGGTGATGGCACCAGTAATGGACATGGCACCAATTATGGACATTCTTTTCGTTGATCGAATTTATTAAGCAACTGGCCCAACATTTTTCAATTGGAGATACTAAAACATAAGCAATAGACGTTTGGGCTTTCATTTTGATACACCTCATCAAAATTGCCCGTTTTATTTGAAGATGGTTGCGAATTGAAATCTCGTTTCGCGCGGTGGTCATAAAAATCCGTTTTTGTTATTGAAATCGTTAAGGAGGTGAGTACATATTTGTGCATGGTATTATCTTGTGTTGTGTTGTAATGAGTTTTTTTGTTATTTTTACGAAATAATACTATATTGCAAGTAAATTGAGCTAAGTTGAATATGTCCAATCCCAATAATAAGTTTTTTGTGGGGTTTGTTCATCACTGGATTCGATTTTTTACGAATTCCAGTTATGGACAAGTGTCCATTCTTAAGTTTTTTAAGATTTTTTTTGTTTATTGTATTAAATTATTTAATTTGTTGCACTAAACATTTCGGTTGAGTTGATTTTGTGATTGCTCTTTATTTTCCAATGATGGACAATGTCCATAAATGGCTATTTTTAGTCGTCCATCATTGGGTTCTTTGTTTTATCTTATATGGCGCCAATAAAAAATTACACCCCGGAACAAATATGGAGGGCATTTGATGCTGTATGATGCTGCTGAGGATGGGAGAAATGATGATCACAGCTGCCCTCCGGTTTCCCGCATCCAATGTTTCCCAGCCACATGCACCCGATCATCGGTACACCTCGCTGGCTGTCTTCCGACATTTCGCCGCCCCTTTCTCCGTCTCCAATCCAGCATCCTTTCTTCCGTCGGACCTACGACAGACTACGCCCGTCTACTTCCTTTTCTTCAAAGGTATGGTTTTTGTTATGTCGCACGTCGGTTAGTCTGGTTCTCTTCTGAATATCGGTATTACGGACCCGGTCACAAACAGAAATACCTAACATAGCTCTTGCCTTATACTACTTGGAGTCAATACTTGGAGTCGATGGATGATCTGCCTCGTGAAGTCCCGGCTCCATAGACCATTACGAGAAGAACGCACTGTTGAAACGTGCGACGCTTGAGGTATAAAGATGCACACGTTTGTCTTACAGGACGTCTGAGAGCTTACCAAAATCCCCCCATCCCAGTTGGATTCGCCCTCCGGTTTGGGGTCCCTCAAATAACTTTGCATAACAAAGTCCAGGCAAAAGTCCTGCAGTTTGTGCTATGGGACTTCAAACTATTCTCACGGCAGAGGAAGAGGGCAATTTGGTGAAATGGTTGGTCGCAATGAGTTAAAAGAACTTTCACATAAATTGAAATAAATTAACAGAGAGCGTTCAAAAAATTCTCTTGATTGTGTTTTCCTTAAGGCCTGTGTTAAAGGTGTTGAACGCCATGCGCATTACATGCCAGCACTTTATGGGCTCCAAGGGCCTTCACCGCAGCCTGGCTGTCACTCAAAATATAGATGGTTTTTCGTCCAGGTGCCTGTCTATATTTTCTTGTGCACATGCAGCATACGTCTCTGCCTGAAATACTGTGGCATGCTTTCCCATGCTTACACTATAGCATATATATGCACCGCAGTTTCTGATAGATCTCAGTTGATTGATTTATTACCTATGTTACCAATTCTAAGCTGCAGCTGCTGGCAAAGAGGCAAAGCCTCAATTAATGTTTAATAAATGATTTAAAACCAGATCGTTGATTGAAAGCCTTATAGTATAACTTTGAAATCTAAGGCTGATCACGTTAAAAGTTCAAATAGAGTTAATCAAAAGTAGATTTTTGACATTTGTTTTATTTATCTGTGCAATAAAAAAGTGTCCATTAATGGATGTTCATGACTGGGTCCATGTCCATTACTGGGGGTCCATCACTGAATCTTCGATGTCCATCAATGGTGATATCGTAAATTTCAATTTATGTATTTTTTATTAATTATGTATTATTCATACAGGATTTTTGGTGTTGTTTAAGTATTCCTCATGTATTTGAGTACCGAACAAAAAATCACCATTTTTGTATTGCCAAAAAACATCCCATTTTTAAACGAAATTCTAATTTAGTGCGCTTAACATGTCCATAATTGGTGCCATCACTCTAATCTAAAAAAATATTGCCTACGTAGATTTATTGAAATAAATATATGTATTATTGTATGTATTTGCTTTGATTTTAAAAATTCCCAGACGAAACGCTTACAACGCATCGCTATTGAGAAATCTTACTCCGCCTAAATTGTGCAATGGAACCCGACTTAGAGTAACTTCTTTACAAAGAAACTTAATCGAAGCTGAAATTCTTACTGGATGTAGTGCAGGTGAAACTGTATACATACCACGAATACCAATCATCCCCAACAATTTCCCATTCCAATTCAAACGGACACAATTTCCAGTGTCCGTTTGCTTTGCTATGACAATTAACAAGTCTCAGGGGCAGACGCTAAAGGCTGTTGGAGTTGATCTCAGGTCGAATTGTTTTTCACACGGCCAACTATACGTGGCTTGCTCGCGGGTTAGTAATGCGGATAACCTTTTCATATTAGCCCCAGAAGGAAAAACTGTTAATGTGGTTTATAAAGACATTTCATAATTTACATTTGAAATATTAAATACATACCTATATTATATTTTTTATATTATTTGTCTGTCTATCTGTGTGTTCCGGCTAATCTATAGAACAGCTGGACTGATTTAGACGGGACTTTCACTGGCAGATAGCTTATCTAATAAAGAGTAACTCATTTTAGAAAAAAATCTTTAATTATCCATACTTATGTCCCAGTACTTAAATTCCACGCGGACGAAGTCGCGGGCACAGCTAGTACTTGATAAGGGTGTGCAAGTAGATGACGAAATACCTACCACTCTCCAGTTTAATACAAAATAAACCTTATGTGAAGTACATAACGACGCTCATTAATAAAATAGTAATTATTAGATTAGATACCAAGCAACCTTTAATCTCTCCTACCACGTTTGAATAGGGACCAATATTTGTAGGCAATTGGTACTAAGTAACTAAATTAAACCAGCTGAATTAACATTTTTCAGAATTCTTAAGAATTAAAGTCCACATTTTTTCCCCTATGAGATGTGGACAGCATTGCAGTAAAATACAATTTTATCATAATTAACCAGGTTTTCGTACAGCGTTGCCGGCATCTGGATAAAGCCGGACATAGATAGGCTGTCTGATCGTATGTCCGGCCAAAATAAATGGTGTCCTGCTTTTTCGATAATTGTAAAAACTATAATCAAAAAAGCATTTCACATTTTTTTTGTCATAAGACCTATTAATACCGAGACAAAATCCTCAATAAAATCATTTAGGGTGTCAAATCCGCTGGCCTGTCCAGCTATTAGGTTTGGCAACCCAGTAACCCTATCTTCATTTCAACCTGAATCTGATCAATATTTCATAAATTGTATGAACATTAGGGATAATGCCATATTATGAGCCATTTAGCTAAGTAGGTAAATGAAGGAGTAACTGCTTTGATTTATGTACATGCTCCAAGGATTACGAAAAATAAGAAATTAGTTAAATATTTGGTGAAAATAAAACCATAAAATAGTTTAAAAACTTATTTTTAATAAATTTTACTTCTTCTGCGCATTTTGTTGAGGACGAGCGTCTCTGAAGAAGTTGCTCTTGGGTGGAGTCCTGATGCGCCTGTCCTTCTTGGACCTGTTGCGCACCACCTTGCTGTGGATTGCGCAGGATACGCAGTAGTGGAGCTTCGCATACAGTTTGGGCAGCTGGAATACTGAAATAGAAAAAAATAAAGCAATTAATTATGATACTTCATATTCCATCTTACTAAAGTGGTCTTTTCCATATTCATTATGTAGTTTTATGAGTAGTTTTAGGTCTGAATAATGGTCTTATAGGACATTATTGATATT
This sequence comes from Polylopha cassiicola, assembly GCA_038024825.1. Taxonomy (NCBI): domain Eukaryota; kingdom Metazoa; phylum Arthropoda; class Insecta; order Lepidoptera; family Tortricidae; genus Polylopha; species Polylopha cassiicola. The sequence goes on from CP149058.1 coordinate 11,228,351, forward strand.
CATGCGAACATCATATTAATATTATAATAGCAAAGCTGTTCAGTTCTTACCTACTCCAGGCCAGGCGGAGGCCTCGTTGATGTCCCTGACGGCGGCGGCTTCAACAATATTCCTAATGACAAATTTCTTGATTGCCTTGTCCTTGGGCACGCAACGCGCGCAGTTGGTGCATCTCACGGCCTTCACGTGTCCGCGGCCATGCTTGGAGCGTCCTCCGTTACGGCGTTTTTTGGTCTAGAAATAAAAATTCGGTGATAAGGCCACATGTTGCCCCGGCCTGGCATTGATGATGCCACATTCTTGTTTTGTCACATAATTCATGATGATGACTTGTGATTCATTTGTGTATTACAATATTTAACAAAAAATATATGTGATTTTACATGATATCCATTTAATTAAAGCTATTTTATTAATAAATTCTATACACACCATGATTATAACCTGTGTTTCAGAATACGAACGTCACGAAAGAAAGAACACCACAGATTATACGAATGTCCCAAACAAAGCATAGACAAGTAGACTACCAAAAAAAACGCTAATGACCATTTATTAGCGTTATTTGTTGCATATTTGATTTTATTTATATTTTCATTACTTTTTAAATCATAAAATTTTCTCAAATTTTCTATTCCAAATTAAACTTTCTTTTTTTCTCTTAAAAAAATATTCATAAACGAGATAGATTCACCACGTTCCGTAATGTTCGTGAATCATTCAGATTCATTCACCGTCATTGAAAAAAAATAATAATCTGCTTCTGTTCTGTCTGTCACGAAATTGTATTTATTTCATTTCACTCACGGTGTTATATTATTTTTGTTGCTTAAAGTATTAGATTTTCTAGAAAATTATTATTGTTTCGCCTTTTTTAGCTGTATTAGTTATATAATAACGATAAATATGTTCGATGTGTGTGTATAATCGGCCACATAGTTTACTCCGTCGCAGGGTCGAGGCTTGGCCATTAGTGATATTTTTCACGGTTTAACGTGTTAGCAGCTATGCGGTTTAGATAGTGAATAAAAGTGGTACACGTGTGAAATGTCACAACATGGATGCCCCGAAAGACTGTCGAATAGATCGAAGGGATTCGCGGAGGAGGGCGCGGGGCAGGCCACGATGGAGGTGCTGGTGGAGACGCTCACGGGCACGGCCTTCGAAATGACAGTGTCGCCTTCCGACACCATCTTCGCGATCAAGTCCAAGATATTCAGGGTGGAGGGTGAGTAGATGTTACACAACTCGCTTGACAATGTTTGTGCGTCATCGCCGCATAACAAAGGACCTGATCTCGCGCGGCTACTGCGCCTCACGCGCGCCACCTGACCAAACAGACCCTGAAGTCTGCCCTCAATACCTAAACACTGATTATTTTTATCTTGCCCAAGTCAGTGGCTCAATGCAAGGCCATGCTGTAGGAGACATAAACAATGCTGAGTTGATTGCTTTGATTAGCATGTTTATGGAAGAGTATGTAATGAGTAGTTAATGATTAAAGTATTCAACCACATTCTTTGTGTATTTTACGGTTCAGTGGTGACAAGGTAACTGCATAATTGCTGTTATACATGTGTATAGTTGTAACAACTTGGTTCTACAAACTGACAACCTTTGGACTTCTTGTTCCTCATTGTGATCAGATGGTTTGGGTGTAGTCTATACATCAAAATAATATTTTTGTACTTATATCAAAATATATTCTTAATATATTTTTTATTCTACAGCAAATTAATAAATTAAAAAACAGTCTTCACTATGAAGAATCCAAAAAGTGTCACTGTCTTTTTAAAAAAATAGGTCAATTGATATAATTTACATGTTCCATATTTTTATTTGACGATGATAATTGTTTGTTCAGCCAGCCTTATCTATTTTGCTACAGCTAAATTCTTAGGCAAAAACATTTTTATTTCTTGATAGTGATGATATTATGAAACAAACAAGATGTTTGTTTGTTATCACTTCTAGCGACTCACAATGTCAATAATCACTTAGTGTATTTTTGTGTAATTTATGACTTTGTCCATGTTAAATTAGTAATTTTGGCAGCCTAAGCTTCTAGCTTTAAGAATGACGATACTTTTGTACAACATTTCCTCCCATCTTTTAACCCCTTTTTTTGCAATCAAAAGCAGCCTATGTCTTTTTTCACTAGCTGTGTACCAAATTTAATTTAAATTGGTTCAGTAGTTTAAGCGTGATAGTGTGTAGGTACTTACACTTGTTTATTTTTGGTCTAATTTCATTTAATTAAAAACATCCAGGGTAAATTCAGTGTGCTTACCTATTTACAAGGATATTACTCTTTAAATAAATTGATTCATACTCCCTTGAAGTATTAATCATCATTTAATACTATATATAATATTATATTATATTATAGTACAAATTAATCAATGAATTAGTCATTTTAATAACTTTTATTAATGAACAAACTTGAAAATGGTTACTGAATTACTTTATTCAGCAAATTCCATATTATGGATTTATTTGTTTTTTGATTTAGATTTACCTTTTTGGTAAAAATAGGTCCAAGTTCTAACATAAACACAAGTCAAAAATAATATCAAGTTTATTTCAAGCTAAGACTTTGTATAATTTCCAACAAAAGCTGGATACAGACTATTTTTTTCATTTAAAAATATAAGTAGAGTACAATTATTAAAGTGTTTATGTTTACTTCAAATAGGTTACAGATAATTTTTACAAGTCCATAAGTCCATACTAAAATGAATATGCAGAGATAGAAAATCAAAGTAAGACCATAATAACTTGAAATATTTTTTTTTCGTATACATATTTGTTGCTGATGTACTTAGTCATGGATTTTCACAGAAGTTTCAATTTAATTTTTCTTATTACTATCAAGTCAATATTTATGACAAACTAGCTTCTGCCCGCGACTTCGTCTGCGTATGATTAGTATTTTACACTATATTGTTATAAAATATAGCCTATATGTTATTCTGATGTATAAGCTATATTGTGGTAGTTTCATTCAAATCCATTCAGTAGTTTTTACGTGAAAGAGTAATAAACATCCATACATACAAACTTTCGCCTTTATAATAGTAGTAGAATAATTGTTTCAAGTAAACCACAATTGTATTGATTGCAATGGATCATTCTCCATCGGCACTTGACATAGGTAATGAGTAAGACGTCATTCGTCCATTTCCCATATCGTTTATAGACACATTGGTCTCAATAACGTCAGCCATTCATGCTAACAGCTGTAGGTATCTCGTGACTGTGAACATGGGTTTTTACAAGAACACTGCTGCTGAGAAACTGAATTCAACCTTAACTAGCAATGCGTCAGAACACATATTGCAGTTTTTCTTGTTGAGTATCTGGATTTTCATTTCAATGATACAGCCGACGCAATCAAAATACATGTACCTATGTCTTCTCTCATATATTTTACTTGAAATTTTGGCAAGTACTAATATAAATACATAGTTTTAAATTGTATTGTTTCGTATGAAACTTTTTATCTCTTTATATTTTATTAGATCCCACTTTTATTGAAATGTAGGTTTTCAATAGTCATAAATGTGTTGTTGTATGTAATTAGTCCCACAAAATATGTAAAAATAAGTAGGTTAATGATCAGCCGTCGTGAATTTGGCTACCGCACTGGGTCTGGAATGCCAGGGATATGGGTTCAAATCCCACAAGAGAATCTAGTTTTTGTGTGGTCTAATTGATATCTCTAGGGAATGCAATCTCGTTCTCGCGAGATCTAATTTTCACGAGATCTCGGTGTTTTTAAGCGAGATTGATCTCGGTCGAAAGAAAGGCGAGATCTCGCGGGATTAACGAGATTGTAGAGGAGCATAAAAACGTCTTATTCGAGATCTCGCGAGATTGAGTTTCATAAACTCGCGAGATCTCGCTTGAGCCCAATCTCGCGAGATTTGCATTCCCCAGATATCTCTATTTTACGTTGTGATGATTAAAATGGGCACATCTGAAAATTACTTATCGATCGGAAGGTTGGTTGGTTATGCGGTTGTCACTGCCGTCATTGTTTGTGGTAAACCAAATAACCAAAGATAATTTGTTTGTTTTTAACAGCTGACTCTATAAATAGGTGAGGTGAGCACTAGTCATACGCTCCATTTTTACTCGCAACCATAGGTCAATGATATTTACATTGCAAACGTTGAAGTTTTGCCAAAACATTATCTCGTTCCTGGATTCCGATCGTTTTATTGGCAATGATTTATTTTGATTGACTGCCTCAAACGGTTTCGTTTACTATGTCAAGAAGATAAAACATTATGTGAACTAGATAGCTAATTGTATTGTTAGACTCGTAAATAGGTACTAAATTATGTTATTTTGGTTAGGTACTGTAATATCTGGAAGGCCAAACTAGTAGGTAGATACCTACCATCGAACACATCATAATTTTTTTACTCGAAAGATGTAGCTATCAACATCATTGTTTAAACGTCTCTTAAACTTCATAATATAATTATTATTACTTGTGTACCTATCTAGTGAAGGATGCTGGCAGGCATCTGATGCACACAGGAACTGTTATTGCTTACTTTTTTTTTGTACTTATATATTTGTCTACTTTGTTCTCACCTGTCGCGTCTTCGCAAAAAATACTTAAATTAACTCAGACGTTTTTTTATGGCTTTTAGCTATTTTAAACGCGATAATAATCTGTTATGTTCTTTTCTTAGTAGTTGTTGCCAAATATTTACCGTAATCTGTTGCTAGCTCGCAAATTGAGAACCACTTTCAAGGTTAGTTAAAATATCGTCCTTAAAAATATTTTACATATTATGTAGAGTAAGGATTCAATACTTTTAATTAAACATTCATAAATTGATAAAGGTTTGTTCCGATGTACGTATGTAAGTAAATCCCTACTAATATTATAAATGCGAAAGTTACTCTGTCTGTCTGTCTGTCTGTTACGCTTTCACGCTAAAACTACTGGACCGATTTAAATGAAATTTGGTACAAAGAAAGTCTGGAGCCTGAGAAAGGACATAGGCTACTTTTTAACCGACTGCAAAAAGGAGGAGTTCTACGCGGACGAAGTCGCGGGCAGAAGCTAGTATAAAATAATAGTTAATTATTATTCAAGCTTGATTGAATGTCTACTAATCATTATACGAGTTTGCCAAAAAGGCTGACCAACATACTTTCCAATGCAATTATCAAAATGTCATATTTGTTGGGCGGTTGCGGAAAGCGCGCAGCCTTGGCGGACACCTCTGCCGTGCGGCGCGTCGCCTACAGCACAGAGCCGATATGGCAGGCCTTATGTCACGCCACCTTGACTACAGCTAGTCTAGACAAAAAAATATATTCGCGAAATCGACATTGAACTTCCATTACAACAAATAGTTAGATTACCTAATTATAATAATTACTGATGCGTTCGGTTATTGTACATTGGAATGAAACAACTTTATGCAAACTACCTTATTTATAAAATTAATTAATTGTCAGCTCAGTCGTGCTACGATTATGGAATCTGTAAAGGCTTACTTAATTATGTTTGTTTTAAAAAATCTGTAAGTTATAATTTAGTTTTATTTATCCGTTTTTTTTATCCTTTAATACCTATACCATTAATCATCAACTCCCTAAAAGGCAAAAACAAAACAAAATGATATTTATAAACTATCTACTTTTGTGGTACTTAAGATAGATACCTCTGCTGATAAGGCATTTATTTAATACTAGCTTCTGCCCGCGACTTCGTCCGCGTGGAACTCCTCCTTTTTTGCAGTCGGTTAAAAAGTAGCCTGTCCTTTCTCAGGCTCCAGACTTTCTTTGTACCAAATTTCATTTAAATCGGTCCAGTAGTTTTAGCGTGAAAGCGTAAAAGACAGACAGACAGACAGACAGAGTTACTTTCGCATTTATAATATTAGTAGGGATAATTGACTGACTACACATACATACCTATAAAAGATGTATAAAATTACATTTTATTACCTACTCTTTTTCGTGCAGTCGGGTAGGTATATATATAACAGTGCCTACTGAGTAACATATGTCTACTAAGTATATTTAACTACAAGTTGTTTTGCATAAGTAATGGCGCAGAAAATATTTCTAGATATTACAGTTCAAGATATTAGAAGCATCTTCTCAAAATGGTGTCACTGCTATCTTTATTACTTCACACGGTGCTAAAGAGGTCGGGCTGGTCATCCGCACGATGTAACTCCTTGTTTCACGTCCCTAAACAAACCTGACCGTGTTAACGTCTTCATCTCTTACATAATATAACACAGTATTATTATCCTCCGAAATTGCACCTTGTTTCATAATACGCAAGATTGGTTTTTATTATCAGCTGCGTTCGTAGTTAGTATGAAAGCGTATTTAAAAAGTTTTTAAACATCGGGGAAGTGTTTCTTTTGGCACAAGTCCAGAATGATTCATGCCGTATCGGAGTGACATGAGTTTTTTATTTTATATCTCATATTAATATGTAAATTGAATTAATAATGTGATTCTTTGAGTAAGTACCTACACATACCTATATTCTTACATCTTGTTTTATGTATTGTTTGAACTAGCTGTCCGCCCCGGCTTCGCACGGATCCCTTTCTTTATAGCGTATGTCACTCGGGAATAGTGTAGCTTCCCAACAGTGAAAGAATTTTTCAAATCGGTCCAGTCGTTTTGGAGCCTATTCAATCCAAACAAACAAACCTTTTTTCTTTATTATAATAATATTAGTATAGATTTAAAAAATCCTTTGAGGTTTTCTACTCCCTTGCTAAATTTCATAAATATAGAATCCGTGATACAATGAACATACAGTGATACAGTGTTTCGCCTCCCGCTCGTCCGAGTGGAGTCAGCTCGTTGCACAGACGCTGCAGTCTGCAATCAGCCTTAATCTAATTTTGCTAAATCAGTGTCACTTGACCAACCTGCCACTATACACGGCATACCTGAGGACAATATAGTTGAAGACGCGACTTCTACGTCCACTATTTATTAAGGAAAATACAATCTTTACTAATATTATAAATGCGAAAGTAACTAACTCTGTTTGTCTGTCTGTTTCGCTTTCCCGCTTAAACCTCTCAACCGATTTTGATGAAATTTGGCACAGACAATCTTTAGACCCCGAGAAAGCTAGTTTACTACGTTTTCACGTCAAAACCGAATTTAATGAATTTTGATATAGATGAGACCATGAAAACAAACAGGATACTTTTTATCCTAAATTCCGCGCATTAAGATCTCCGCGGTTAATTCCAGGATAATAGTTTTCTATAAATCTTTTTACTTTTATAAAAACGCATAATGTAAATGAGTAAGTTCGCCAAAGTATTGCTTGGTAACAGACGATTATTGTTACACGTATTTAAAAATATGCGGTAAATTCTTTTCCACGGTTTGCAGCACCGTAAAACAAGTAAACCTTATCAAAACTATGCAGCAACAAGTTGAGATCGTAAATCCGTATTGTTCAGACGCTTTTGACAATTATAATCACGTATTTACCTGCTGAATTAATTCACACCAATTGATATAGTCTAGTCACATTTAACCGATGTACTTCATATATATAATGGTCATCTCTACACCACCATTCATTTTACCCACGACGCGCGACGCTAAATTAGGGTGTTATGACGTAGGTACCTATTTAGTCGTTATGAAAACATACGTATCTACTCGACTGTTGTCTTATATCAATCATAATTATATTTTTTACATTCAAAATTGGTCAAAGAACCTAGGCTAGGTTTACCATGGATTTTATTTCAATGCCTATAATACTAGCAGAGCTCGGAGTTACGGAAACTTCATTCTTAATAATTCCGTGAACATTTATAAGTTTCTCAAGGTTTTTTTCATAATTCCCAAATAATAAAACAATGAATAGGTAAACTTGTTTTAAATTCAATGCTTAGAAATGTTTTGTTTAGAGGTTTATGGTAGTTATTCAGAGTTTACAATGAGACCCACAGGAGGAGCCAGGTAACAAACCTAAGGAGAACTATTGCTCTTACAATTTTTTTGCATTTTTGGGTTCGGCAAATGCTCGATTGCCGAGACAATAGGGACGACTAGGTAAAGAAAACGAAATTCTATTTAATTCGTCAGTTACTTTATCTTAAATGACTTTACAAACGAAACTAAAAACGACAAAGATGCTTCTAAAGTTCGGGAGTGAAGTCTTGTGACGTCACAATATATATATGGTATATTTTATAATATTTGGATGGATAAAGAAAGAAATTGTGATAATGCCTATATCAGGAGGATAGTACCTACTTTCTTAAGACTAGGAGGCCTAGACAAGATCCAACGTTCAACGTTAACGCTGAACGCTGGCACCAAAATGTATGGGATTTGACATCCTCGAACGATTGTCGCGTATGTCACAAACGTTCGCGGATATCAAATCTAAATCTATCTATATCTATACTAATATTATAAAGAGGAAAGATTTACTTGTACCTATTTTTGTATGTTTGTAATGAATAGGCTCAAAAACTACTAGACCGATTTTAATAATTCTTTCACTGTTGGGAAGCTACGTTCACCCTGACTAACAAAGGCTATAGAATATTTTGAAAAAAAATAGGGATCCGTGCGTCCCGTCTGGTACAAGTCTTTCGTTTGATGATGACAATTATTTATAGTATAAAACAAAGTCGCTTTTTCTGTCCCTATATGTACCTACGTTTAAATCTTTAAAACTACGCAATGGATTTTGATGCGGTTTTTTTTAATAGATAGAGTGATTCAAGAGGAAGGTTTATATCAGCGTGAAGCCGGGGCGGGTCGCTAGTATTTTTATAAAAAAGTGATTGAAGCGAGTGAGGCGCGCCGCGCGACCTCGCCCGCGCTCCGCCAGATTAGAAGCACTAGACGCGGTTGACGTTACTTGTGTAATCGCCCGACACGTGCAATCATACAGTACCTATGTACACGCATTGATGTTATGCAGATACATACAATCACATCACTAATCAGTACCGACATTGTCATTAATATACATATTATAGACTATATGTTTGTATTTATATTGTACTAGCGGCCCGTCCCGGCTTCGCACGGGGGGACTTAAGATTTTTTTCATAGTTTTACGTTTATACTTTTCCCCCGTTTTTGAGACATTTTCAGTTACTGCTCCGCAACTATAAGACCTAGCGTGATATTATATAGCCTATGTTACTCGGGGATAATGTAGCTTTCCAAAGGTGAAAGAATTTTTGAAATCGGTCCAGTAGTTTCGGAGCCTATTCATTACAAACATACAAAAATACAAAAATACAAAAATACAAATCTTTCCTCTTTATAATATTAGTATAGATTAGTATAGATATAGATTTAATACGAGAACTGTTTGAAAAAATTGAGATTTGACTCAAAATATAAGATTTTGTGTAAGAGCTTTGGGATAGTAAAGTAGTTCAGCGGTAAGGCTGTATATTTATGTTCCTACTTGTATTTTTGATACATAGTGAGAATTTATATACATTCATAATATTCATAATAAGTAGGTAACATATATCGCTGCAGTAATAGAATAATGAATACATACAAAATATGCTGTTACCGCATTAAAGATTGTATGTTGACACCTTTGAATATGTATTCACATAGTGACTCATTTCAAATTAAAAGTCACTATTCTACAAGGAACAACTACGTTTATGTACTGCTCATGTCAGCTCACAAACAAAACACGACTGCTGAACCATTTTGTTTAGTACAGGGACATAATGACCGGCTAGAACATTTTATTACGTAGTTATAATCCTTAAAATAAACGTCAATAACATGTTACAGATTACAAGGAATATAATTACTAGCTGTTCGCCCCGGCTTCGCCAGAATCCCTTTTTTATAGCCTATGTCACTCAAGAATAGTGTAGCTTCCCAACAGTGAAAGAATTTTTCAAATCGATCCAATAGTTTAGGAGCCTATTCAATCCAAACAAACTAACAAACCTTTCCCCTTTATTATATTACTAGCGGCCCGCCCCGGCTTCGAACGGATCCCTTTTTTTATAGCCTATGACACTCGGGAATAGTGTAGCTTCCCAACAGTGAAAGTTTCAAATCAAATCGATCCAGTCGTTTTGGAGCCTATTCAATGAAAACAAACTTTTCTTCTTTATAATATTAGTATAGAGTAGGTATAGATTATGGTATAGATAAGAGTAAACAATGTTTAGTATCATTGAGCAACAATAATGGTAAGATGCAGATGTACTGAACGCAGACCCTAGCCTCGCGCTATAATATGATACACAATAATGGTCATAATGGACCTCCATTAGTAACACTATCGCACCGAGCAGCACAATGCTCGGGCTGTTCCGCTCCTCGCGACGCTCTCATAACAATATATTGTTATTTTTTTTACAGTCTATGTGCATGTCATTTACAAGTGTAATATGGGTAACGTTTTATGGCATCTGATAATATAAAATTATGTAGGTTATTGTATAGTATTATGAAAACTGTTAAGGTTGTTTTGAGACAAAAATATTATAAATTTTAGGTACTTACTTTAAGTAGCATTAATTGAGGTATTAATTAAATTGTAAGATTTAAAATTCGAATTCGTTTATTAGTCAACATAAACCCATAGAGATATCATAAACCTCATATTTATATAGCTTCAACATATCCGTCGTGAACAAACTAGCATGAGCCCGCATCTCGTCCATCTGCGAGTGCGGTTAACAAAGTGAATTATTAAAATATACTTAACCATTGTATCTAACAGTATTCAGTTGCTCGATAGACCTAAGGGCGTAGCTACGATTTTTAGAGGCAGTCGTAGACAAACTAACAATATATCTAAGGTAATTTTCGACACTCGCAAGGGAATCAAAGCCTACAGGTTACTTCTGGGGGGGGGGGGGGGCAGCTGCCTGCCCTGCCCGTACTTCGCTGCGCCCATACTCATTAACTTTATGAAACACACTTTATTAAATTTGCCGTCATTAAAACAACTTATTATTTTTCTGAAGTGATCTGAGCTATAGAGATATCTGAGCACTCGTTTATTGTTGTTTATTGTTTGTTTGCAGGCATCCCGGTCGGTCAGCAGCACCTGCTGTACAACCTGAAGGAGCTGGAGGACGCGAGCTCGCTGGGCTCGCACGCCATCGGCGACGGCGCGCGGCTGCGGCTCGTGCTCGGCATGCGCGGCGGCCCCATCTCCACGCGCCGCCTGCCGCCGCCGCCGCTGCCGCCGCCGCTGCCGCTGCCGCTGCTGCGCGCCGCCGAGCCCTGGCGCGACCTGGAGCGCCTGCTGGACAACACCAGGTACCCACACACACACACGCACACGACACATCTCCACGCGCCGCCTGCCGCCGCCGCCGCTGCCGCCGCCGCTGCCGCTGCCGCTGCTGCGCGCCGTCGAGCCCTGGCGCGACCTGGAGCGCCTGCTGGACAACACCAGGTACCCACACACACACACACACACACACACACACACACACACGACACATCTCCACGCGCCGCCTGCCGCCGCCGCCGCTGCCGCCGCCGCCGCCGCTGCCGCTGCTGCGCGCCGCCGAGCCCTGGCGCGACCTGGAGCGCCTGCTGGACAACACCAGGTACCCCCACACACACACACACACACACACACACACACACACACGACACATCTCCACGCGCCGCCTGCCGCCGCCGCCGCTGCCGCCGCCGCTGCCGCTGCCGCTGCTGCGCGCCGCCGAGCCCTGGCGCGACCTGGAGCGCCTGCTGGACAACACCAGGTACCCACACACACACACACACACCCACACACACACACACACGACACATCTCCACGCGCCGCCTGCCGCCGCCGCCGCTGCCGCCGCCGCTGCCGCTGCCGCTGCTGCGCGCCGCCGAGCCCTGGCGCGACCTGGAGCGCCTGCTGGACAACACCAGGTACCCACACGCACACACACACACACACACACACACACACACACACACGACACATCTCCACGCGCCGCCTGCCGCCGCCGCCGCTGCCGCCGCCGCTGCCGCTGCCGCTGCTGCGCGCCGCCGAGCCCTGGCGCGACCTGGAGCGCCTGCTGGACAACACCAGGTACCCACACGCACACACACACACACACACACACACACACACACACACGACACATCTCCACGCGCCGCCTGCCGCCGCCGCCGCTGCCGCCGCCGCTGCCGCTGCCGCTGCTGCGCGCCGCCGAGCCCTGGCGCGACCTGGAGCGCCTGCTGGACAACACCAGGTACCCACACGCACACACACACACACACACACACACACACACACACACACACACGACACATCTCCACGCGCCGCCTGCCGCCGCCGCCGCTGCCGCCGCCGCTGCCGCTGCCGCTGCCGCTGCTGCGCGCCGCCGAGCCCTGGCGCGACCTGGAGCGCCTGCTGGACAACACCAGGTACACACACACACACACACACACACACACACGACACATCTCCACGCGCCGCCTGCCGCCGCCGCCGCTGCCGCCGCCGCTGCCGCTGCCGCTGCTGCGCGCCGCCGAGCCCTGGCGCGACCTGGAGCGCCTGCTGGACAACACCAGGTACCCACACACACACACACACACGACACATCTCCACGCGCCGCCTGCCGCCGCCGCCGCTGCCGCCGCCGCTGCCGCTGCCGCTGCTGCGCGCCGCCGAGCCCTGGCGCGACCTGGAGCGCCTGCTGGACAACACCAGGTACCCACACACACACACACACACACACACACACACACACACACGACACATCTCCACGCGCCGCCTGCCGCCGCCGCCGCTGCCGCCGCCGCTGCCGCTGCCGCTGCTGCGCGCCGCCGAGCCCTGGCGCGACCTGGAGCGCCTGCTGGACAACACCAGGTACCCACACACACACACACACACACACACACACACACACACGACACATCTCCACGCGCCGCCTGCCGCCGCCGCCGCTGCCGCCGCCGCTGCCGCTGCCGCTGCTGCGCGCCGCCGAGCCCTGGCGCGACCTGGAGCGCCTGCTGGACAACACCAGGTACACACACACACACACACACACACACACACGACACATCTCCACGCGCCGCCTGCCGCCGCCGCCGCTGCCGCCGCCGCTGCCGCTGCCGCTGCTGCGCGCCGCCGAGCCCTGGCGCGACCTGGAGCGCCTGCTGGACAACACCAGGTACCCACACGCACACACACACACACACACACACACACACACACACACACACACACACACGACACATCGTCAGGTGATCCCTAGGGCAATCAAAAACACATTCAGTTTAGACTTTCCCAAGCTCTTATGAATGCCAGAAGCTACCACCGTTTGTGAACAAACCTCATTTGAGATGTTTAGGTTTCCAGAGTTAGAGTGTAGAATGGAACAGATGATTTATATGTAGTATTGTATTGTTTGCAGAGAGGACGGCGCGTGGTCCCGTGCGGGCAGCGGGGGCGGTGGGAGCGGTAGTGGTGCAGGGGGAGGGGGCAGCGGGTGCAAGGTGACGGTGCTGGTGTTCCGCGACGGGGACCGCGTCAACATGCTGCGCGTGCGCGAGAACAAGGACGGCACCATCGAGTCGCTCGACCACGCCAAGTGTCAGTACCTCTACCATTGACTAACTTTCAATCATTTGAATAACTTTGAATTTAAAAAAATGTTTAACACCTATTTTTTCCTTCGTCAATTGGGCAAAATGTTAAGAATATAATGTATAGTTCGTCAATTTAGACCAAAATATTGTATATGACAATTGTATTTATGATATTGACAAAAATATATATCGTAAGTGGAATAATTTTTGTTAATCATTGTGTTTGCAGATCCATCGTCGCTGTGGCAGCTGGTGGAGCCGAGCGAGCCGCCCGCGGTGACGTCACGCGCCGGCGCGCCGGGGGCGGGGGCTGCGGGGGCGGCGCCGGGGGCGGTGGGCGCTGCGGGCGCGGGCGCGGCGCGGGACAACGCGCTCACGCAGCACAAGATGCGCGACCTGCGCCGGCGCATGGAGACGCTCTCGCTGCTGCGCAGGACCGGTACGTGCACACCACACACACCACGCACCGCACACCACACACCACACACCGCTCTATACTAGTACACCAGTGTACCGAGTGCTTTACGCCGCGGCCGGACTCGGTTGTACATGAGAATCAAATATTAACAGAGTACCAGTTTCGTCAGTTAAACGAAAAATGGACTGTAAAAAAATCATCGCTCGATCGGTTCGCTTATTGATTACTTTTTTTTGATAAATATTACGTTATACGTATTCAGGTGAGCCGGCGGAGATCGTGAAGTCCCGCAGCGAGGAGACGCTGGCGTCCCCGCGCGCGCTGCACTCGCTGCACTCGCTGCACGCGCTGCAGCCGCACGAGTCGCTCGACACGCTCGACACGCTCGGCACGCTCGACCCGCACGACCCGCTGGGCTCGCTGGACGCGCTCGACGAGCTGGACGCGCTGGACGCGCTGCACGACGCCGCCCGCGCGCGGGGCTCCGGCCCGGGGCTAGCGGGGCCGGGGGCGGGGGCGGCGCCCGCGTGGAGCGAGGCGGCGGCGGCGGGCCGCTACACCAGATACGACTACGACTGCTCCTTCGCCGACAGATACACGCTGCTGCCACCCATCGGTAGGGCACCCGCGCCCTTCGCTACTTTGTAATAAATGTTGTCCATCGAGCGCGGCTAACGAGCGTACAATCGCAGGTTCCCGGGCGGGATCGGAGCGCAGCGTGCAGGAGGAGGAGCGGCTGGCGCTGCCGGAGGCGCTCTCGGGCTCCGTGCTGCTGCAGCGCGGCCGCACGCCGGGTCGCGGAGGGCTCGGGGGCCTCGGCTCGCTCGGGTCGCTCGGTTCGCTCGGGCCGCTGGGGTCGCTCGGGTCGCTCGGCACGCTCGGGCCGCTCGGCGCGGACGAGGAGGACGCGCTGCTGGAGGGCGCCGTGGACGCCTGCCTCCGCCGGGACGCTCTCGCCGCCGAGCACGTGTCCACCGCCGAGTACGGTGAGAGCGGTCCTTCAATAATATACAATTAAAACTGACATTAATAAATAATGATGTATGAATAGTGATGCGGTTCGCTCGAGCTACATGACCGTGTTCGATCACTGCAGGTCCGCTGGTGGGCGGGCGCTCGGGGCGCTCGGAGCGGTCGGAGCGCGCGGGCGGGTGGCGCGCGGTGGGGTTCGGCTCGTCCTCGTCGCTGGCGCCGCCCGCGCCGCTCGCCGCCTCGCCGCCCGCGCACGCGCACTCCGCCTCCGCGCTGCACGTGCGCGCCGCGACCCACACGCCCCACGCGCCCCACGCACCCTCCCTCTACCCCGCCGCCGCCCCGCGCCCCGCCGCCGCGCCGCCCGCCCCGCTCGGCACGCTGGGCACGCTCGGCACGCTCGGCGGCCGGAGGGCCGGGGCGCACCCGCCGCTCGGCGACGCGCTCTTCTCCTCCTCCACCTCCGACCTGGAGAAACTCAAGAGGAATAGGATATTACCTGGTACGCACTTTGCATTTCATTTTGTGTATTTTTTCCTCCACTGACGATGTAATATGACCGGGACGATGTATATTTATGTGTGTGTTTCAGCTCTGAGCCGGCACCGCAACCGCGAGCACCTGCACCTGAGCGACGAGCGGCTGGACCTGGCGCACCGCGACCGCCACCACGACGCGCTGCTCCACGCTCACCACGCTCCCCACGCACCCCACGCTCACCACGCTCACCACGCGCACCACATAGACCGCCTGCAGCGGCCGCACCACGCGCACCACGCTCCCCCCGCGCACTACCCGCACCCGCGCCGCCTCGACTACGTGCACCGCATCAGCCGCATCGACCCCGTTGACGACGTCGACCACGTCGACCACACAGACCACGTCGCCGCCTCCAGACCCAGGAACCTAGAGGTAAACGCCCACGACATCCGGTACTGCCTCCGGTACGACATTTGCCCGCCATAAAATACTATCTGTCCTAAAATTATAACTTCTTTGTTTATCCAAGTTGTGAATCTAGAGTAATCTCCTAGGTCAGTCTAAAGTTAACTTATACAAATTTTAATGTTCACGTATTGATCGTTCTTTACCGGGGACGAATTTGTCCCCGGACTGAACTCGATCGATATCGGTGCGAACCGAACAGATCGTAACCTATTATACGAACGTGTCGCGCGCAGGTCGGCAGCGAGAGACGGCAGAGAAGGATCGAGAAGATCGCGGAACTGGAGAGCTCCAGACTGTTCCGGTACGGGGAGGCCTTCGAGGACGCCAGGAGGGAGGAGCTCAAGCCGGACGAGGCCGGGGAGGCGGCCGAGGCGAGGGAGGCGAGGGAGGCGGAGGTGCGGGTCGAGGCGGAGGAGCCGAAGAAGGAGAGGAAGCCTCGGTGCGGGCTGTGCCGCAAGCGGCTGAGCATCTCCACGCAGCACACGTGCCGCTGCGGCAGTCTGTTCTGCGCGCCGCACCGCTACGCCGAGGTGCACGGCTGCCGGTACGACTACAAGGCCGACGCGCTGCGGCTGCTGCGCGTCCAGGCGCCCAAGCTGCCCGAGATATAGCACCCCCCCACCACCCACCACCACCCCCCACTGCACCGCCACCACCGCCACCACCCCGGCGGCGGCGGACGACGAGCGCCTTGTACTCGTGAAATTGTTAAAGTACAGTGTCTTATTGGTCACTATCGACGTAGTTTGCTAATCCGAATGTTTACTTCCGATTGACCCCCTATATTTTGTTATGTTTTGTTTAGGGCGATGTAAATTGTCCGCCGCCGCGAGCGGCCGCGACGCGCCGCGGCGCTATGCCGGGGTGGCGGTGGGTCGCGATGGGTCGCGGTGGGTCGCGATGGGTCGCTATGGGTCGCGATGGGTCGCGGCGGCGTGCGGTCGCGACGGCGCTCGGTTTCCTCGGCGAAACCGACAGCGGCTCGCGACCGTGGAGTCGAACGAATTGTGATATAATATTCTGACCTAAATTAAGAAGAAAATGTTAAAAATACTTCAGCCACGTGTGCGTTTGTTTTGTAATGAAATAAATGAGAAAAAAATGTATAAAAAAAATATATACGCTATGAAAATATAGGCCCGACGAGGCGCCGTATTCGTGCTAGATCTCTCGTATGGTTTCTGTAATTCGTTGTATCCTACATCGTGTAACACTAGGTTAATTATTGCTTATACATATTAATTTGTTCGTAAATAATTGACGCATGTATCCGCGCGCATGCTGCCTGCTGTGTCGCTGTGTGTCGCCGTGTGTCGGCTCCGCGGCCCGACTCGCGCCGCTGCAGATATCAATATATTTTCGTAATTATTACTATAATTCCTGTACGGAGGCCTCCTCTGCGGTCGCGCGGCGAGTCGGGCCGCGGGTTCTGTTCGGTGTGAGTATGTTCGGTTCGGTTTTGTTGTAATAGGTGATTATTAATATTGAACGAGATTATTATTAAATGTGAAAATACTAGGACTAACCGGTTCGGCTGGTGTGCCACGTTTCATTTTCTTTATTAGATACATATTAAGTTTATAGATAATTTTTATTTGGGAAAATAATTTTGGCTGATTTCTAAAATAAATATTTATAATGCGAAAGCGAAACATTTTGTATTTATTTACAATCCATAATATACTTACGCCTAACTTAGATTTAGCGAAACGAAACTTACGACAACTAGGACGACGTAACAAATAGTTTGTAGCGATTACCTTCAATACATTCGCTGGCAAGTCGTGAAAAACAACATTTTTTAACTTTTGCTGGTAAAACATATTCAATGGCTTATATAATAAAGACTATTTTGAAATTAACGTTGAAATTCGAGTGGAATGTGATGTACATAATAAACTATAGTAATATCTGATAACGTTCGGTATAATTTATGCCATTGAGTTTATGCCACAGAATACAAACAGTAATATTTTCGCTACTCTTGGTTATTCTAAAAATAATTACAACCATTTTTGCTAAAACAAAATAATAATCACAACAAATGGTAAGTACAATGTCAACTATATAATCGACCACATCCGTACGTACATCACAACAATGCCATCGTACAAAATACAATTGCATTCCGATAAATATATCACAATTAATTAATGCCTTCGCGGTTATTGAACATTGGAATGAAACAACTATGAACGGATTTAGCTCGCGTAATTTATTTTTCCGTCCTCCGGCCAGAAAGCGCCAACTTTGTGGCCGCTTCGCTAAATGAAATTTTCGCTTTCTGGCTTCGTCGAACAGAAAAATAGTATACTGACCTCGGCTAGTAAAATAAAAAAGCCTCAGATCACATTTTTGTCAACCTCGGCTTCGCCTCGGACGACAATTAAGTACATGTGATCTGAGACATTTTTTATTACTGTCAAATTACATGTACATACCTAAGGATATTGAGATCGTCAAAAACAGTTTCCAAGAACAATCAGCATCCAGTCGTACATTACGCACCAAGGCCAGTAAAATAATACGCGTGTTAAATCTGTTTATAGTTTTTTCATTCCCATATGTCACAATTACTCACAAAATTATCCTTCTCAGTCACAACTCACAAAACACATTTAAAACACTTGATCATCAGTTTCTCTGAGAAAGCTCTCGAATATCTCGACAAAACTATCGATGCCCTCTCTGAAGTTATCGTCGACTTCCATCTCGTCTTCCTCGTTGAAGTAGGCGTGCGCGAAGTCGATCAGCTTGACCGTGCCCCACTGCTGCGGGCACGGCGCCTCGCTGGACAACTGATCCAAGATCGCTCTGTAGTTCATCTTGATCTTGGCCAGCTTGTCCTCGTAGTTGTGGTCGAAGGAGTGGTTCGTGTTGATCTTTTCTAAAGCCTCGCTCCACGGGGAGGTGATGGCGGGCGGCGGGGCGAAGCTCCTCTGCGCCATGGCCATGCAGGTGATGGGCACGGAGCTGAGCTTCTTGTAGAGAGGCCCCTTGGAGGAGATCTGTCCGCTGAAGTTGGACGCGTCCGCGGGCAGCGCCGGCACCGAGCGCCGCCGCGCCGGCGGGTCCGACTTGCATTTAGGACGGGGGCTGCATTAAAAATAATAATTAAATAGGTACACATGTGAAGAACGAATTGACAATACGGTGCGTGCAGGAACTATGTACTTAGATTCATTATTGGCGTTTTTCACATAGCAACGGCACGTGAATACTATTCTTTGGAAATATACAATTTAAAACTACTTTTTAAATGATTTCTAGCGCTTTCGCGGTTATTACACATTAATTTGAAACAAATTTAACTCGCGTATTTGATTTTTTTGACGTTTCGAAATCTTTACAGTTCCCATAAAATGAGCACCAACAGACACTACAATCCATAAACCGCTATCCGGTAGTTCACTGGTTCTTAACCTGTTTAGGTCTGTTACCTTATAACCTAACCAGGGTCACTGATTTTACCCCTCCTCAACGACGACTGCAGACTTCAGACTTGTCACTTTGAAATTCGGCGTTCGAGAAAACAACCGTTACCCCCGTGCAAGGGCGTGCATTCCATAAAGGCACTTTGCCGGGCAGCGTAGAAAGTCATGCCCCCGGATTCCGGGGACATGGAGAGATGGATGGTGCGACGTAATGACACTAAGAGTATTGACTGCTAAGAGTATAATATATTTATTTAACAAAACATATGACTTATATACTATATCGAGACAGCGCATATCGCTGCTCGATCTATCTACTACGTGATTTACGTGACTCTGTGGAATGCGCTGACAGGGCCGCCACAGGCACAATGGTATAAATATATGGAGTGCCTACCCTGACGTGGTACATGCGCCTGCCCCGCGGGGGTAATTAGGTTAATAAGGGTTAATAAGAACCCAGGCGCTAGTAATAGTAAGGTACTCACGCTAGTAAGTCCGCCTCGCCGCAGCACTCCCGCAGCTTGGCGGCGTCGTACGCCAACAGGAGGGAGGAGGCGTAGAGCCGCACGGCGCGCTGCCGCGACGCCCACTTCTGCACGCGCCACAGCGTGCTCAGGAACTGCAGCAGCAGCGCGCGGCACACGCTCGCGCCCAGGCCGTTCAGGAAGTTGCGCAATGCTGGGGAACGATGGAAATACATGGATACCGCTTCTACTTAATGCATAGCAATAAAAATGGACGCTATTTATAAATGCCGATGTATCTTTGTCTGCTACGAGTTCTCGGATAAAAGTCGTATTGAAACATAATTATGGGACTTGGAAGAATAACATACTTAAGGTAGGTATAAAAAAAAAAGTAAAATACCTATCTTATGCAATAATTGAAACTAACAAAGTACTAGTATCGTTTGCGAGTGAATATGCAGAAAGTGTTAATGTGCCAATAACATGAAAATTCAGTAGGTAGGTACGAGTGATTTCCCTAAATTGACAATTTATGCTCTTACGATTAAAAATAGCATAAAAATCAAGTAGGTAAATTAAAAAAATTCGTGACGTCATGGTATGATACAATTGTACGAAGGTCGAAAGTGGGGGTCACTTACCAACTTCAGAAGCGCTTAACTTTGTTATTATTTGTTTGCTTAAGAAAATACGTATCCAATATCTTTTAACAATTAATCTGACGGACAAAAAGTCATTACTTAATCATCATCCGTATTACTATTGGAAGGATTAAGACCACCATTAAATTAATGATTTCATTACCTACCTACTTTTCTCTGTAAGCGAATATTATATTCTTAAGAGGAAAATAAATACCTTAAACAATTAGTTTACTTTTGTCTGTAAAGCTGCACTTATATCAATTGTATTGTGTTGTTGTGAAATAAACGTTTTATCAATCTACCTTTTATCTATCCTCAAATTCGTTAATTACCTAATGCTATTAGTCATAATTTTATATTAAGGTGGTTCCTAAATAATATGTTGTGCCCAACAGGATCTATAGTGATATTAGCTGTATAACTTACTAGCGGCCCGTCCCGGCTTCGCACGGGGGGACTTAAGATTTTTTTTTAAAGATAATGTTAAGATGAACAATTCACCCATAAAGCATTTTTGTATAACTTTAACTATATGCTCAGCGCACGCCACGGAAGGCCTCAGAAACGATACTTTTCCCCCGTTTTTGAAACATTTTCGGTTACTGCTCCGCAACTATAAGACCTAGCGTGATATTATATAGCCTATGTTACTCGGGGATAATGTAGCTTTCCAAAGGTGAAAGAATTTTTGAAATCGGTCCAGTAGTTTCGGAGCCTATTCATTACAAACATACAAAAATACAAAAATACAAATCTTTCCTCTTTATAATATTAGTATAGAAGTATAGAC
The DNA here is from genome assembly GCA_038024825.1 of Polylopha cassiicola. Classification (NCBI taxonomy): domain Eukaryota; kingdom Metazoa; phylum Arthropoda; class Insecta; order Lepidoptera; family Tortricidae; genus Polylopha; species Polylopha cassiicola. Next base: position 11,249,605 of record CP149058.1, read on the forward strand.
TAGCTTCTGCCCGCGACTTCGTCCGCGTGGAACTCCTTTTTTGCCGTCGGTTAATAAGTAGCCTATGTCCTTTCTCAGGCTCCAGACTTTCTTTGTACCAAATTTCATTTAAATCGGTCCAGTAGTTTTATCGTGAAAGCGTAACAGACAGACAGACAGACAGAGTTACTTTCGCATTTATAATATTAGTAGGGATAGAATAAAAGAAAACCTTCGTGACGGTTACTGTGCGAGCGTGAGGGCACTATTACTACGCGCGTGCAACAGAGACAAGAAAAAGGGCATTGTCCGTTTTTCGCTGTTCTCCGCGTACTTTAATATGTGAATAACCTGCGTTATTAAGTACTGACCGTCGCGCACCATCTGCCCGTGCAGCCGCTTGCCGTAGTCCTTGCCGTAGCGCGCCAGCTGCCCGCTGCCGAGCCGCGACACCTGGAACCCGGGGATGCAGAAGCCGAACTGCTGCTTGCACTGCTGGTACTTGCTCTGCTCCTTCCGGATCTTCTCCTCGGAGGCGTCTGGGTCCCATGTTCTTTTGCCTGAAAGGATGTAAGGATGTGTAGTCTTGTTGGGATTGCTGTATATTTTTGTAATTTGTAAGTCCTAAGTTACCTACGCATTGGGAATTGGGATCTCGATTTTTGTTAGATGTGTTACAAATATCATTTAATTGTATTCAACCTAGGTTATCAATTGGCTTTTAGGGTGATAAATGGTAACAATAATAACAATACCCAAAAGACGATGAAAGTCCTAAAATTCTGAGAATGTACCAGTTTTCGAATAATGTTACCGATATTCGGAGAATGGAAGAAAATTCTGAGAATATATCAATATTCAGAGAATAGGCAGGTACTCAGAAAATATTCCAAAATTAGGAGAATGTACCTTTATTCGGAGCATGAAAAATAATCTGAGAATGTACCAAAATTCTGAGGATAAAACAATTAGGTACAAGTACCGGTACTCGGAGAACGTACTAACATTAAACCAATCAAATATCTTCTGATCTCACCTATCTTGACATCCATGATGCACGGCTCCAGCATCCTCTCGACGAGGTCCTCGAGCACGATGTACTCCATCTCGTGTCCGTTGTAGGTGAACCGCTTGCAGCCGTAGTATGTGGCCACGTACCCCCGCAGCTCCACCAGGTCCGGCTCCTCCGCCGTCGACAGCCGGTTGTAGAAGTCAACTTCCCGCCTCTGAGCCTCTTTTAAAATCGGCTTGAGGATCGTTCCGTTGTTGCATTGGAGGAGACCTGCGAGGGAATAAGGAAACTGCTGTACTGCTGTAGGATAGTTCGATGTCTCGACAATGCCACCCGTGGTGCTTATAGTCCCACAGAGATCTCGTTCTTTTTCTTTATGTTCGGCATTCAATATCGTTATCATTCGATTATACTTATAATCACGCGTCTCGGAAAATGTATTTAAGTACCAATAAATCTTAAACAAGTTTCATTTTCCGTTGAGATGCTTAAAATTATTCATAAAGAACTTTTAATATATCTCGTACAAGCGACCCGCCCCGGCTTTGCACGGCATAATTAGACTATATAATACATGTAGGTATATATAGTACAATTTCGTATATAAATGTAATATTTTCTCTTGAATTACTCTACCTATTAAAAATAACGCATCAAAATCCGTTGCGTAATTACAGTGTAATGAAGACCAATTTAAAGATTTTTTTTAATTTCCATTTAAGAGTATAACGGGGGACAAGATTATCTAGGTATTATAAACTTTAGCCATAAGAAACATAAGACTATTGTCAGCTCAGTCATAAAACGATTATGGAAACTGGAAAGGCTCCGAAACGTCAAACAGGTGTTATAACCGCGAAGGCATCAGAAATGTCATCAACCAGTTACCCAAGTACTTGGTGTCCTGCGAGTCCCGGTGGCCCGCCACCTGGCGCCCGTAGGCTTGCACGCCGGCGGGCATGGCCAGCGGCCGCGGCGCCGGCTGCTCCGCGCGCGGCAGCCCGTAGTGCACCTGGTAGATCGACCGGTTGCGCCGGACCTTCGCCCGGGGGACCTCACTCATTTAGACGATACCTGAAATATACAGTCATCCATAATTATAATCCTTTAGTTCCTGTGTGTTGCACACTTAAAATAAGGCATAGACTATAGTCTACCTTTCACTATTGTTAATAAAGTGTTTTTATGTGTTATTAATAAAATAAACCCAGCGATGTTCCGAGTGATTCATTGACGGCGATACGCACAGCCTAAACCGCTGATCGTATAGGTAGACCTGAAACTACCATTCATAACCCAATGTCGACGGGACCGATTTTTATGATATTCGTGTCGTTCAATGTAGGTATCTGTGTCTCGAGGCACAATTAAAAAAATGTGTACTTATGGTAATTAATTTTCTCAAACATTTTTCGTAATAATAATATCTTGTAGTGCGAACTTCGCCGGGAGATACTTGACAAATCATTAGGTAAGTACCTACATTAATTTGTTTATGTTACCTATCTAAGCTTTGCTTAGTTTGGGACTAGAGGAAATAGTCTGAATTTTCCAAAGATAATATTTATTATTATTCTAAGTAAGTAGGTACCTAGTTACTTCTCATTGAGGCACATTCCTCGCTTAGTTGATGACGATTCAACTGGTTTTATGTGTGCAATGAATGCTTACTACTGCGAGATATTTTATTAGTAGGTACAAACTTATTTTAAAGAATCTAAGAAAAGTATAATAACTGTAATTGATTGTAAATAAATTATGCGCAATAATACCTGTAGGTATTTATGTATACTCAAGGTATTGTACGACAAAAAATGCCTACTACTAAATATATTACGTACTTACTTACATATAAGAAATAAAATATACATATTATAAGGAAATCTAACATTAAATCACAACGATAGGTAACACCTATTAATATGCAAACAGGTAAATTTATAAGTACCAACGATTACTTCAACTCGAGATTCCAACCCAATACCACCACTTCAGAAAACAAAATTCACGAAAATAAACACATTTACCTAATAGGTACTGAACAGCAAAAACTACCACCACCAGCCGCGCGCCCGGCGACACTGAACAAATGTTCAATTAACAAATGAACGTATTCACTAAGTAGGCTCCTAGTTAATTAGAACATAATATAAATGAGATCAGTGATGGGAAATCCTTCCACACAAAACAAATATACATGTGACATAAACCACAACAATTATTCATAAAACATACTTATTTTTGGTGAGTCACAAAACTTCTCGCCCAACTCGAGCTTTCACACTAAATCACTAACTAAAATATCGATTGAGTATTTAAATTTTCGCAGCAAAAATTCGCACAGAACCGTACGTCGTGTTATAATTTTAGGAATGGGTTTATATCTAATCGCAAGTATATCGAGATTGACGTCTGTTGATTTATCTTCAGATATGATGTACTTTTTACGATTTAGAGTTATTTTGAAGGTGACCGGCGGCCTTCGGACAATCGCAGTGGCTGAATAACAGATACGAGTATATCTTATTCATACTTTTTAGTACCATTACTTCAAATCTATCCTATGATTACCATCATAGGATAGATTTGAATAGAAATAGTATAATCAAATCCTACCTAAAAAGGCGTTATCCAGCGAGGAGTTTGAGACATTTAATAATACCTACCTACTAATAATAAATGTATTTTTAACGTATCCTACTAGAGGAGTTTCCTTCACTTCATCATTTTAGATGAGAATAAAAAAGGAAAATATTACCTGAGGTAGGTATAATCGTACCAACCATCGTTGCAAATCAAATCACAAAAACAGAATGTGAAAAACAACGCAGTTCACTCGTGGTTTTAGTACATTACGCACCAAGGCCTGTAAAATAAAAAATGTCTCAGATCACATGTAATTGTCGTCCGAAGCGAAGCCGAGGTTGACAAAAATGTGATCTGAGGCTTTTTTATTTTACTGGCCGAGGTCAGTATACTATTTTTCTGTTCGACGAAGCCAGAAAGCGGAAATTTTATTTAGCGCAGCGGCCACAAAGTAGGCCCTTTCTATTCTATTTCAGCTAAATCATCGCCAGTTTGAGTGTAACCGACAACATTTTAAAAATTATACAAAGCGGTTTCTAACAGATCTTCGATATTAAGGTCTTGTAGGTTAAATTACTCGTAACTTAACTTAGTTAAGACAGTAAGTACCTAATGTATTTTGTTTAATCATAAAATATTAACACTATTATGGATGGTTAAATAAATCGAACATACTTAGTGAAACAAACAATGAGTAAGTATGTTTCGTTGAAGAACTAATGTGTTGTCGTTTGTGTCACTGATTACTGCAATTTAGTGCATGCTTATGAATTGTATCACCTACGTAATAAACCTCATCCTACAACAACTAAATACAATGAAAGGTGCAATTATACGTCAAAGTGTGAAATATTTAGTAGGTACTATCTACTAGGACAAATGAATTTCATGCTCTCTCTATGGTTAGAGAAGCCTTAGTAATCAATTTGAATTGATTTAGTTTAATAATTTCTGAAGCCTTCGCAGTTATTACACATTGGAATGAAACAACTATTATCGGATTTAAATCGCGTATTTTTTTTTATTTTATTTTATTTGCTGACATTTCGGATTCTTTACAGTTTCCATAATCGTAGCACGACTGAGCTGACAATAGTCTAACGCTAAAGTTGATTTAGTTTGTTTAAAATAAATCCACCAATTAAAAATAAAATATTTATTCCAATATTCATAAAAATACTTCAGACCATAGGTAACAAAACTAGAGTTAAACAATACTTATTACCCTATTCATCATTCATCGTACTTGTATATCCCCTCTCCACTCTTCCTTCCAAACTTCCCCTCTTGCACTAATCTGTCTAGTATCTCAACTGGTCTGAACACAGCGTGTCCGGTCTGCGCGCGCATGACGCGCAGGATCGCCTGCTTGTTGTCCAGCCCCGTGAAGTCAGCGAGCTCGAGCGGACCCATCGGGTAACCTGCGCCTAACTTCATGGCGGTGTCAATGTCGCGAGCGGAGGCGTCTCCTACAACAAATTATTTATACCTATACTTAAGTAGGTATGCGTATATTTTTAAACGATTTAGGTAATGAAATGTTAGAAATGAAAATTCCCAGTCCAGGCTCTGTCATACACATTGTATTTGTGTATATACAAAGCGTAAGAGCCTCGTGGACGAGCGCTACACTAATGAGCAATTCGAAAACAAACGTATTAGTGTATTGAAATTCCATTTAACGTATAAAAATTCCATTCAATTATAACTTCCTACAATTTTCCTTCGTAGGTATGGCATTCCTATGACGAATACTTTCCGATCATTATTTTTGTTTAGATTACTTAACCATTAATCGATGTTTATCACTATTCACTACCTGCTTATCAAAGCAAACGACCGCTAGATTTTATCGTCATAAATTTTATGATACTACAATCAGTTAAGTTTTGTGCAATTACGTAATTAAAATTAATTTCCATTTGCAAACGTAGAACACGTAATTCACACTTCACAACACACGACTTGAACTTTATTACTATGGCGATAGAATCGATATTCTACTTAAAATAATTACCTTACGCAAAATACGTACTTAATCTGTTTATTTTTGGTAAAAACATTTTCCGTCATGCCGGTATCGATTACCAATGATTGTAACATTGTTACATTTATAAGTACTTAATAGAGATACCTACAATCTAAGTTTTTAAATACCAACAATGAATTTTAAAGAACAGTTTGTCTATCTGGGGGCACGGCAGTGCTCCCGCCAAGTCGAGCAAAAACAGGACGTGCCATCTTTTTCTCGAAGCAAATGAGGACATTTTCTACCTTTATTTTACACAATAATATTCAGTTCCGTGGTCAGACGTTATTGGAATGATCTGTAATAATTTGTACTTAATGATTAAAAGAAGCTGTAACTCATAATCAATTCATCGATTTTGAGTTAACAATGCGGAAATGTATTACATTTAAATAAACATAGCTTCTAAACTTATTTCGAAGCTATGTAATACATTCCCACATTGCGCAGCTTATATACACCTTCTCAATGAAAAAAAAGCTTGAGAAAAAAAATATAACTTTAGATGGCTGTCACGTGTGTGTTTGCACATTTAAAAAGAAAAAAAAAGCTTTTTATTTCGATTAATTATTCAGTAATATTTATAATTATTTTATAAATATAACGGCATTTATATAGAATCTAAACCTGTGTGGTTACATAGGTATAGGTGGTTACATGGATGACCTGATGATTACATAATAAAAATAAAATAAAACATCATTCAATATTTTTTTATAGAAAAATATAATATGTACATAACAAAATATAACAGTCTTTATAAGTCATGATAAATAATAAAATGTTTAATTTTTTTTAATATACTTAATAAATCTGGTACAAGGGAAGGCCCAGTTATTTTTAAACACTAAAATATGTGTTGTGTTAAACTTACATAATAAAAAATAAAAGAATATTATAAAAGTTATTACGTGTTTAAATGACACACTGGCAAAAAATAAAGTCCAGATATAAAATTAAACTGGCAATCTTTTAAAAACTACATAGTTATTTTATAATTATTTTTAGTCCATTCTCAAAACATTTCATCATTCGAATAACATCAGTGACAATATATTTTTTTCGAGACATTTCAAATTTAGTATAGTTGTATATGTGCATATTAACTATGTGAAGAAATGTAATTGCAATATCTACCTCCTGTTGTAATCACTTGTTATATTTATAAAACCCCTCTCCGGTCTTGACGCCCAGCTTGCCCTGCTCGACCAGCCGGTCCAGCAGCGGCACCGGGCGGAAGACGGGGTCGCCGGTCTTCTCGTGCATCACCTGCAGCGCGAACTTGTTCGTGTCGAGCCCCGTGTAGTCCGCCAGCTCGAACGGACCCATCGGGTAGCCCGCGCCTAACTTCATGCCGATGTCGATGTCTTCCTTCGACGCGTCACCTACCACAACAATTGAGATTTTAAATTAATGCATACTCATTTTGTTAAATGTCTAAATAGTAAAGTAAGTTCGTGTATTAGTTGCGGTTTCGTATAACTTGTTTGTTACAAAACTTATAAATGAATGATAAATATAAATAATAGTACCCTAACTAAGCATGATATGCCCTTTGCCTGGCGTAAAAATATCGACAAAAAGCGGACCATGATGAGTGCAGCAGTCACATCAATTCTCTACCTCCTTAACACTCTACTTCCCTCGCCCTTGCACGAGTATGGCGGGGGCTTTAGGCTTTGCCCAAAATTGTACATAAATACAAAAATTGATTTCATAATGTACAAGATAATTATAAGCGATAAGCAATTTTAAGTTTGTTCTAATATATGCAATAACAACAGAAAGCATATCAAAGAAGCAACCAAAGTATATACAGCTTTAAATAATACTTACTAAATGTAAAACAAGCTCAAACCAAAACTTACACACCAAAAATGTAAAACCCAAAATCGACACCCAAGTATGGTAAGATTTTACCATTCTTAACAGATTTTTTTTAACAAAGTGTGTGTATCTGATCGTCTCTAAAGCATAAAACTATGAAAAAGTAGCAGTCAACAACGGCAGTCCAAATTATCAGTGTATTAACCATACCATGTAATACATTATATAATATATTCCAAATAATCTGCATACCTCGCTCATACATCCTCAGCGCCTCGGCGCTGTAGGGGCCGAGCAGCCTGTTCACAACGAACCCGGGGGTGTCCTTGCACGTGATACACGTCTTGCCCACCGACTTGCCCCACTCCATCATCGTGTTATACGTGGCCTCGGATATGTGGTCGCCTTTGATCACCTCCAGGAGACGCATTATAGGCACTGGGTTGAAAAAATGGAGACCACCGAATCTGAAATATGCTTTACACTTTAGAACTAGGTACGGCGTAACTAGGAAAAATACTTGACGACAGTCTTAGGTTTAGTAAACGCCCATTAATGATGCGGTTAAAGTATTTATGATTTTAAACTAGCTTCTGCCCACGACTTCATTTGAACACGATGATTACTTTACTCGATATTGTTATAAAACATAGCCTATAATATGTAATTCTGATGTGTAAGGTACAATAATATTATTGTAAAGTTTTATCAAAATCCATTCAACAGTTTTTCCGTGGAAGAGGAACAAACATACATCCAGACAAACTTACATTCTTACAAACTTAAGTTCATAAAATTATATAATATAATAGGATGGAATATTATTATAATAATATATATTATAAACTAGCGGTCCCGGCAGACGTCATCCTGCCCGTTCGAAATTCAAATTAGGTAACTTTAGTTAGACAACCTTTGTATGGGAAAAGAAAAGGGCTGGGCTTTTTAGGGTTTTCCCGGCAATTATTCGATTTTTTCTCACCGTAAGAACCATCCTTAAACTTCAACGAACATTTAAAAAAATATTGGCCAAATTGGTCCAGGCGTTGTCGAGTTATGCGCTTACATTTTTATATATAAGAAGATAAGTATAATTTCAATTAATTCACCTGTCCTTTCTTTTGATACCGGCGCCGATCGCGTTGATGGATATAGAAGAGGTGTTAGAGGCCAGAATTGTGTGCTCAGGTGCTAACTGTAATAGTATAATTATTATTTAATTAGAAATACAAATAATTTCTTATGCCTTCGCGGTTATTACACGTTGGAATGAAACAATAATTATGACAAATTTAACTCGCATATTTTATTTTATTTGCTAAAGTTTAAAAAACTTGACATTTCCCATATTCGTAGTCTACTAAGCTGACGATAGTTATACAATTTAATATTACATTTTTCGTCATAAAATAAAATACGCGAGTTGGATCCGTTATAATTGTTTGAATCCAATATAAATATACTTAAGTAAAGAGGGTATGACTTTTTTAACCTTTTCGCCGCCACGCAACAATACAAAACGCTGAGCCTGTGACGCCAGTACAAAAACAAGCATTCGAGATCGAGAAACCATAGTGACTTGGAAATGGTGTATCGATATTTAAATAATTCCTCGATAATTATATCCAAAAAGTCGAAGAAATGTCAAAAGAATAATACAATAATGTTGTTACTACATGATCATTGATTATTAACCTTATAAAACAACATTAAATAATGAAAAGATCAAAATATTTGCATTATTTACAGTACAGTTTAGTGACGAAAGTCACCACACTACTCACGCGATGACGTCACGCGTTGTCGGCACCGGCCGACCCGGGCTTTTAGGTACTGCAAATTGCTTTGATTCTAGAGATGTGAAACTGTTGTAGGTATGTGTTAACTGCATTTATCGACATTTTGGCAGGGAATCGAAAGAAAAAATCCTACACATTCTTTAGCAACAAACCAATAATAAAATGCAGTACCTAGGTACCTAGATTTCTTACAACCAAAGTTTTTAAATAAATTCCTATAATTATTTAGGAAGTACAAATAGCATATATTCGGCATTTTCCAGGAATTTGTTTGAAATACCGCCTGCACGTGCGGTGTGCTTTACATATTTACTAAGAATTCCTCACAAAAATTAAGCCTATTGTTATTGCTAATGAGTGTTTCAGGTAGAAAAAAACATTAATAAAAGGGTCATTTCTTTACCTGGATGTAGTCGTTTTCTATTTAACAAAGACCCTATTTGGTTGCCTGTGCTTTAGATAAAGTAACGATAGGTTTGTAAATATTTAATATACATAATTACCTAAACTGGAATACTTGTCTTGGTTGCTAGTCGAACTACTTCATTATAATAATTGACAGAGGTATACAGGATAAAAATTAGAGTAATATACAATTTTTTCGTTTGTTATTTACTTGAACGAGCTGATCTCAGACATGACTGGTGGTGTGCCGCGGGACTAGTTTAAATAAGTGTTCAAAATATGCTGTAAAATATATTTTACTATTCCCATTTTGATTAATTAATCGCATTCAAGTAAATTAATTAGTGAACTTACAATTATAGAACTACACATTTATAAATTCACCTACATTAAAGTTTTCGTAACGTGTATTGCAACAAACAAAACACAGTTGGTGACAGCACTACGCCGCGGCTATCGCCGACTAGGGCTTCAGGTACTGGTGTACTTGCTGCATTTTATCAAGGCGCGCAAAAATGTTTATTTATTCAATGATATTATATAGTATCACGTTTATGTATAAAGTTTACGGTTATTTAGGCTTTAAACAATAATAAAAGTTCATAATTTGTATACTAAACTTTTAATTTACTTATAATTTTCGCCTCTAACTTTCAGTCGGCACGGGCCGACGAGGCGCTAGTGGTACTGCTTTCTGTTGTCGGTAACTACCGACTGGGGCGGTGAAAAGGTTAAATACAAATGTGAAGCTTGCATTAGATATGCTCATATTCAACTCAAGAGAGTGTGATTAAATTCTCAACTTTTAAAAAAAACAATTACAAAATGTCACGCCTCACAGTACAATAAAGTCAAATGTATTTATTTTAATCTATTTAATGAAATAGGTATTGTACTGAACAGGTACAGTTGTAATCACTTTATGTTGGCTTTAGATATAAGTGTGACTTTGTTTTCACCGTTAGATAGACAGACGTTATTTTTAAGGTCATTGTATAATTAATTGCATGCCAATGACTCATGCCACAACAAATAAACAATTTGTTTTTTTTTTTAATTTTCAATGTCAAGATGACCGATATTGTATTCAAATGATAAACTGAATCCCCTCATTTATGTACTGATAAAATATGTAATATATTTACAAGTTACAAGTATGTTTCTATGCCATCATATTTCAACATGAAAAATAGCTTTTCATTAATATATAATTAATTAGGTATCATTGGATGAATAACATTTACTTATCTAATCCCGTAATATTATCTTGTTCTTTAATTATTATAATAGTGTCACTTACAGCATCCAGTTTGTTGAACAGTTCTTGCTTGACGACAAGTTTTTCAACTATGGCCTCGACAATCAGATCAGCGTTCACTCCATCCTCTAATTTTGTTGAAACCTAAAATCAAAAATCCTAGAATACTTGGTTTGATCTTCGTTACTAAAGAGTAGTAGCAAAGATCAAAACCAAGGATATAGAAGGCGAAGAGTACTCCATGATGTGTAGTGTCAAGTATGACTACTCCCTTTTTCTGTGGTTGTATAACTTTTCGTTTACTAAAGTAATTATTAAAGTAATTATTACCTTAAATAAGCAGTATGTATATTAATAACTCTCTTTTTTATTTGTGAAAAGTTAACATGGTTATTTTTAAAAATATCCATGATTTACCTTGATCCTATTAAGGGAATCCTTTACAAAACTCTCTATTTTGGACGGGTCATCTTTGTATAGTTTCTTAGCGACCCGCGTCAGGTTGTTCTGAATTGATTTCTGCGTCTTCTCCAGTAGTTCTGGTTGCAAGTCTATGATATTCACATTCTGACCAGCTTGCGCTGCCACCTAAAACATAGTAAAAGCCAAAATCCCTTAAATTAAGTCTACCTGCACACACATAGGTATATTAAACAAATATTTAATATATAATGTATTTGGATTGAATTACACCTGAATAAATAACTTTGTACTTAAAACACAAATTAAATATTGGAAGAAAAACAACTATAAGTAATTTAACTTGTGTAAACAACTACAAAACCGGTGAGACTTTATTAAGGTCACTCATATGTAATTATTAAATAGATTAATAGAGATAGCAAAATGTTTTTATTATAAGACTGTGGCTTTAGTCTATTGATTTAGAAACGAGTGAATAGCAGAAGTGAAAGATGTATATATGTATACATATGCATATATATACCTTCATTATAAAAACATTCAAAATACTAAGTATCAAGCAAATTAAATTGTAAACATAGGTAGAAACAGCAATGAATGTATTATCAATACAAAGTTCGAAGTGCAGACTTACCTGAGCTATGCCCGAGCCCATCAGCCCGCCGCCGACGACCGTAACAGTTTTCACGGCGTTCAAAGAGGTCGAGCTTGAAAATGCTCTTTTTAAAATCGTTAGGTTGTTCATTTTATTGTAAAGTGTAGAGGAGCGGCGAATCTGACACGCTTGCTATAAATGCCACGGTAGTTGTGTCGGAGAGTCGCGGAGTAGCGGAGTAGCGGTCGGCGGCACACACGACACACGGTAACACACGGAGTCACGGACGAGGCGGGCGACCGCGATGCGAATGAACCGGTCGGAATGATAAGCGAACGCAAACGTCGTATTACTTGTATTTCTTATTGGCGCGATAGTGGATCCGCCAAGTAAAGGAGTTAATATTTGGTTGTAAAAAGTGGTTTTGCATTGTTAATACATAACATCTAACGTACATAAAAATTCAGCATCGAAGAATGCTGAGTCTCCCTAATTTTACGTTACCTTATCTTACTTAGGTACTTAAATCATTAGAGCCCCTACTTTGAAACGATTTTTGGAGTAATACAAATTAAACTCCAGTAATAGTGAAGTAAAAATCACAATTCTTGCCATTAATTTAATTAAACACACATTTTGAAGACAAAATAATCTAATATACTTACTTACATAATAATGTATATAAGCAAGTATAATAATACTTGCTTATATACATTTTATTTATAATAACAATTTAATCAATTATAATAAATTAGCTTTACTTAGGTAATCTTGAGACCTGACTCTTAAGGGTCTCAACTTGGCATATTTTTAGCAGGCATGTTTTATAAAATAATAAACAATAAACATGACTTGATAAGATACACTCAGATACAGACCTGTCATAGAGGCATCGTTGCGGAGGGATTAAGAAACACATTCTTGAGCACTTGATAAAGTATTTGATATTGTTATTAAATTATATTTTAATAAGAAATAAGTAACTAAAAGCGTGTATTATTTTCACGTTCACTTGACAGTCTCACTGACATCACAACATTGCTACGCTCCTTTCTGGAGATTTTAAGAAAGATACTTCGAGATTAATATTTAATAACACTTATTAGCATAAATAGACCTAATTAAATAGAAAACAACATATATTTTATTTCGTTTTTAATCCCATTTGTTTTGGTGTTATTCAAATAACAATGAAGTACACAATGAAACATTTCAAAATACTAAAGCGTGTAACAGTTTTTTTTTGTCAACTTGACAGTTGACAGAAAACTTCGTTCAGAAAGTCGGCGAAGGTTCTATCTAGATAAATCACATTTAAATAAAAGAAAATACTTTCTAAATGTTTTTTTTTTCAATAAGAAATAATAAAATATATTTTATACTATTATTTGATATATATATCATAAGCATTATTAGATATAATTTATTATTAAATAAAATATCGTTTAATAAGTAACAGAAGTTTTACAATTTCAGAACGTCCGTCCGCCACTTGCCGATTTTGCCTTGAACTTTGGAGTCAACTTTATTTTACTTTTTTTTATAATTTTATTTACACCTAGAGCGCCGGCAGAATAGGCAGTTGTATAACTTATTATTTTATACCAAATATATATATTTTTAAATATTTAAGATGATCCAATTCGGTTTAATTGCTAGGAACTTTTCTGGTTCGTCAGCCGTCCAAAGTGCGGTGAAGAATCTTACCGTAATTGGCGGTGGGTTAATGGGCTCCGGTATTGCTCAGGTACCTTCATTATTTTATTACTTTACTTACACATTTACTTTATCAATGCTAACTTTTATAGATAGATTATTTTATGGTTGCAACCAAGCCTCAACATATATTATGTGACCTATTTCTTCTATCCTGCAGGAACCTCAAAACATTTAAGGTCTATATTTTTTATTAAAAATATTTAATGTTTTAATCCTAGATTTTTTAAGACATTGTGTGCTATTTGTTATTTTTTCTACCTATAAATAAATATCCATGAAAAGTTTTTAATTTATAAGTAGATTCTGGCGAACTATCCAAATTTAGCTACTGGTTTTCTTTGTTAGTTAAATTTTAATTTAATTGTTGTCTTATGTATAGGTTGCTGCCCAAGCTGGTCAAAATGTGACTCTTGTTGATGTCAGCCCTGAAGTCCTGGCAAAGGCCCAGAAATCCATTGGCAATAACCTAGGCAGAGTTGCCAAGAAAACCTTCAAGGATAATCCGCAGGAAGCCGAGAAGTTTGTGAAAGAGTCCCTGGCGAGGATCAAGACAGCCACGGACCCCGTGGAAGCTTCCAAGACATCTGATCTGGTTGTGGAGGCCATTGTTGAGAATTTAGATGTAAAACACAAACTTTTCAAGCAACTTGATGCGGTAATATATATTTTCTGGTGTTACAAGTACTCACGTACTCAGTTGAGGGAAGACAAGATGTATTGGACTATTGCTTCCCCAAAATCCCTCATCTTTTTTTAAATTAAATTATTTATATTAATTATTTAAATTATCATTTTAATCTTTCAAATAAAACAATATGAATGACACTTAATTAAATTACAAAATCATATACAATTTACCTTTAACAACTTTATCTATTATTGAATTTTATTGGCTTTTTAGTACTGCATATGAACACGATATTTTTATATTGTTTGCAGTTGTAATGTCAAGTGAAACCATTGAGATAACAAAGTACAAAGTAGATAGATAGTACTACTATCATTATGGACTTTACATTTCTTTAGTACCTTATAACTTAAAAAAAAATTGTATTGAGATCACAATTTTTTAAATTAAATATTTTTAAGCATATATTATCAAGCAATATTTTTGAAAAAGATTTGTTTGTTATTATGTAAATACACTGTGTTGCAGGCTGCTCCGGAACACACCATTTTCGCCTCTAACACCTCTTCCCTGTCCATCAACGAGATTGCTTCTGCAGTGAAGAGGAAAGACAGGTATATAGTCACGACAGCCTACTGGGAATTTAATTGGATGCCCTGAAACATTGTTTAAGCATTACTATTATTATTCTAAATACAAAACAATAACAGTAAGTAATAATAATTATGAGATATTTAAAAAACTAAGTGTAGAAAACACATAAAATGTGCAGAATTTTCGGTTTTATTATTTTTATTATGAATGATCTGAATTTGACCTAGTATTTTTATTTAAAGATTCGGTGGGCTCCACTTCTTCAACCCCGTGCCCATGATGCGCCTCCTGGAGGTGGTGCGCGGCGCGGACACCTCGGAGGCGACCTACAGCAGCATGATGCAGTGGGGCAAGGCCGTCGGCAAGACCTGCATCACCTGCAAGGACACGCCCGGCTTCGTCGTCAACCGGCTGCTCGTGCCGTACATCGCCGAGGCCGTCAGGCTCTACGAGAGAGGTTTGGATGAACAGTTTGAATGTACCTATTGATTTTATGCCATTTGCTTTTTTTTTTGTATCTAAGTATCTAATTAAAAAAGTGTAGGTAGTTTGGGCCTAGTAATAATAATTGGCTTTGTCTATACTAATATTATAAAGAGGAAAACTTTGTTTGGTTGTAATGAATAGACTCAAAAACTACTAAACCGATTTTAAATTTTTTTTCACCATTCGAAATCTACATTATCCATGAGTTATCCATAGGCTATAGAATATTTAAAAAAAAATAGGGATCCGTGCGAAGCGCTAGTCACTAATATTGTAATTTACTGGACAATGAATAATGGTCATTTAAATATTCCAGGCGACGCGTCAGCACGCGATATTGACATAGCCATGAAGCTAGGCGCGGGCTACCCCATGGGCCCCCTGGAGCTGGCGGACTACGTGGGGCTGGACACGACGAAGTTCATCCTGGACGGCTGGCACAAGAAGTTCCCCGACAACCCCCTCTTCAACCCCATACCGACCATCGAGAAGCTCGTGGCCGCCGGCAAGATGGGCGTCAAGTCTGGAGAGGGATTCTACAAGTATGATAAGAAATAAACTGAAATAAGGCTGATTTTATTGCGTGTATTGTTGAATAAATGTTTATAGAATCATTGTATTGTTTTGTAATGACATTGCATATGTAAAGTAGTGAGACTCTATGAGCTATTTGCCTTTGAGGCACTTCTGAATGACCGTGTGCTTAGCGCAGCCACACGGCACTGCCTTACTGCGAGGTAACGGACCCCAAATTTCTTCTTCCACCATCGATGCTTGCCAACTTTGTCTTTGTAGGCTGTAATGTCAGACAGCTTAAATGATACAAAATTATGAGACAAGTATTCTTATATTCAATTAAAATATACAGATGTTTAAATTATAAATTACTATTATTTAAGTAAATTAATCTTTCAAATAAAAGAATATGTAATGACACTTAATAAAATTACAAAATCTAAGAGTAATCCCAAAACGACTTCTGCAATCAGTCTGTGGTTAGCTTAAAGATGTCAGTGAATTTATTATTTTCGATATCCATTCATTAATTCTTATAATTTATGTCTCACATAAAAACTTACGTAAAATCGGAAATTTTGAAACCATTTTTATATACAAAAGTAAACAAAATAAAAGGTTGGATGTAGACAATAGTCTAGATTGATCCTTGTCATCCCATTATTTTCTATGCCCAAATATAATTCATAATACTTAATAATAAAAATAGTTCCTATATATAATGAGGTCTATGAGGTCTATATGTCATAGTCGTCGTCTTCTCGTTTCCGCTTCTGTGCCATGGGCTCGTCGAGCTCCATCTTGACGGGGCCCTGCGTGGAGGGGCCGGCAGTCACGCGCACCGCCGGCTTCGCTACAACCTGACAAAATAATAGAACATATTACTGATGTGCAGAGATAGAAATCACATTTACAGTTCAGTTTAAATAAAATATCATAGAATATTATGGAATGATCATCATCTAAAGAGTCCTTTCCCAAACAGTACATTTAATTATGCCATTTTATAGAGATTATGCAATTATAGATGGAAAATCTTTTGGAAAAGAAAAATAAAAGTCAACTTGAGCTTGAAGAATTTGCTGATGTACAGGAAAATGCATGACAGTACAGGGAAATTGGTTACAAGTTTAGTGTAGATGATACAAATGACAAGTAAATGAAATGTGATATACCTACCTAGTCTGTGCAAATCAAAAAAGTTAAAGTTGTTTACTGTGCTAAATATTACATATGTACTTTTAAATTATTCCTGAATTATTCATAATAATTCATTACCTTGCTTCCTGATGTAAATTTCAGTACAGGCTTAGGCACCGCCCCGCCCTTTGAACTGGAGACATTGACAATAGCACCCGCAGGCCTCTTCATCATTACATTCTGACCCGAAGAGCCTTTGGATGAGGTTACAGTCTTGATGGTGGGTGTGGCGGCCACTGACGGCTTAGCCATGATCTTCTTGAATGTTGGCTTCAGACGGTAGTTGCAGGCTGATAAACAATAACTAAAAGAAGAAAACAGTACAATTAAAAAAACAATTCTACAAAATTCCATATCTTGAAATATTAAACACAAAATTGACTCGAATATGAACTTAATAAAAAATACATCACAGTAATCAATCTCAAGATGCTTGATTACTATCTAAGCATTTATTTTTATAAGTATATTGTTAGAACAGTTTCAATATTAATAAGGCATACTTACCGATCAGGCGGCAGCCGCAGCCCGCAATGTGGCTTAATCAGCGGCAGAGGGTTCACGTTCTTCACTCGGGCGATCTCGAGCAGCACCTCCCGCGGCGGGGGGCTCGTGAACGACTTGTCCAACTGCATCTGAACAGCTAGGCGCACGTCGTCGATGTCTATTGCCTTCTTCTTCGCGTGATTCGCAAATACTCGCGCATCGTCCAAGATCGAGGTCACGTAGCGATATGTAAATTCCAATAGCTGGTTAACGACTCGCGGTTCGTAGTCGGTGATACCCACTTCTTTCATAATGGACATGATGACTTGAGCATCTTTGGGAATGTGTTTTGTTTGGTTGCTGGATTTCGACTTTTCTTTTTCGGACATGATTTGGTGTTCAATTTCCGGCTTGTGTTATACAGTTGTGCTATCAAACACTGTGATTATTATTTTTATGTTAGTTTCAACATAACATTAAGATGTTTAATGAAATTGGAGAAATAGTTCGTAAACAGTAACACTAATACACTAAGACAGCAAAGCAAGCGCCTATTCGGTTGTCACTTGTCAGTTTTGACATTTAACAAAGCACAGAGTGCCACAGAGCACAGATACTTGTCTCTGTAACAAAGACACAATACCTATTTGAGACATGAAAAATATAATTATTTTTAATTAGTATACTTGCAATTAGAGTTGCAGATGCATAGCGAACAGCCTAATATATCCTCATATTTAAAGAATTTAGAGCCCCCGCAAACTACAAACTTACTATCGGCCGATAGTTTGGTCGGGCTTATAATCAGTATGAAGATGTTTGCAAGCCCAACCCGACCAACTATCGACCGATAGAAAGTTTGTGGTTTACGAGAACTCAAATTGAAAGTATTTGAAAGAATTTAGGTAAGTTTGCCTTCTTCACTAGTTGTAAGATATCTTGTAAGTAGTTAGTCACTTTATTGACCATGTTCTGACTCTGAAATATTGTTTTTCAATTGCGAATGTACAGAAAGAGCTGACCTGTCCATGTAAAATATTTATTGTGAGTAAATGCGCACATCGGATAAAGAAATTAGGTACTGTGATTTGTGTTTGAATTGACTTACCTACTTACTTGACTGGTTCGTGTCTCCTAGATGGTAGGTATCAAGGTTGGTCGTTGATATTTAAATATTAGTATACATAATACCTACTCCACGAGTTGAGTTTCGTAGGTATTTAGTAAATCATTCTGCTGTCGTCAGTTTGTAGAGTAGATTCGGTTTTCTGGCAAGTACTTACCTATTTTCAGATGAATGTTATCTACTTATGTGTTCAATGAAGCGTAGGTACCTATACACAAAAATATTCGGGAACGTTTTCAAGAGAATAATGAAACACTTTATTTATAATAACCATTTTGATTTTATTCAGTTAAAATATGAAATAACTTACGCGTACAGTAAAAATAAGTTGTTTTAGATAGTCATCGAAGTGTTAACACAAGTATGATGGATACCGCTACAAGCCCGCGGCTCGTCTCTGCGTCTACCTTAAACCTTGTTTACCAAGTGTACTAAAATACATTCTAATGATTACATTATTGTAATTTGTATTAGGTACATTTTAACATATAAATGGACAATTTGGACGTACAGTTGTGAACTTTATAACTATAATAGTGACAAACAGAATGTCCTTTGATTAGATGTTCTCTTCACTTTCGTTCCATTTAGACTATAGATTATTATTTATTTACAGTTTAAATCTTACACATTAATACTTTTTTTTGTTATTGTATACTTTCAAAGATTCAATATTTTTCATTTTTTTTTTATCATAATCGCGACGACGACAGCTCGACGCCGCGGCTCTTCTGTCACAGGCAACACACAAAACGACGAGACTTAACACTTTAATTACCTTATTATGTGTCATGCGTTAACTCGCAGTCTCCATAGTTGTGTATGTAACCTATGACGCCATGGAACCAAAGTAAAGCAACATGCGGTGAAGCGAGAGCGGTCACGGCGCCGTCGAGAATAACAAAACTATTGTATCGTTCGTGATATGTTTAGAGCCGCGATGGATGATGATGGCGGGTGATGGGTGATGATGATGGGTGATGGCGGGTGATGGCGGGTGATGGCGGGTGGTCGCCGGCGCGCGGCCGCTCTCGGGGACGCGGACTAACAGAATGTATTATTGCTCTCGTAGCGACTCCGCGGCTGTGCGACCTGACACGCGTCGCATCGCGAACTCGGTCTGCGCCCGGCTTCTCTTCTATAGCTAATGAATTGTGCTATATATTACGCCGAATCCACCCGATGAGACTATCATCGTTCCTTATTATCCTTATTTTATATTATATCACCTAGTGAGGTTTCAAACGATACCCTACGGCGCCTCGCCGGCGCGGCCGCGACGAGCCGCTCTGTACAAAAAGCCGTCTAAGTTTCGAAAATTATTTCATAAACGTTTACGTATTTTCCTCCGGGTCCCGCCGACCGCCGCCGGCGAGGCGACCTATAAGTCTACTTAGGTAGAAATGTACTTATCGAACTACTCTCAATATTCAATACAGTCAATACAATATTATCAACAACTTAACTAGGGACTACTTACGAAAGACTATGAACATCACAAAATCCCAAATAACTGACATGTGTACGCGAAGAACAAATCATAATATAGTGCACGCCGCGGCACGCAGGGGCGGCGCAGCTAGTGCGGTGCTGTGGCGGGGGATGGCACGCGCTGTACACATCGCTCACTTCCAGGTATCGGCGTTCTAGTCGTGATAAGCTCATGTAGAAAATACGAAACCCTAATACGACACGACCGAAAACAATTACGACACAGTTTAAGGGCATTTTTTAATATTACATAGCATTTAATAATTCATCGTTACGTTCATTAATTAGGTATATAAATAAAAAAATTCAAAGTTCGTAGACAAAAATAGTGCATGATATTACGATATTAGGACATCGCGTCCGTCGTCGATCATTTTATGAATTCCATTACAAAAATATCCAAACATATTATCAAAGTCAGTCCATCGGCTGAAAATCACCAACTTTCGCAAAAGGCACTCCTTCACGCAAACAAACTGATGAATTTAGAAATGCGGATGAGAGCCCGGGACGAGTCCGGAACGAGTCCGGGACGAGCCCGGGACGGGGCCGGGACGAGCCCGGGACGAGTCCGGAACGAGCCCGGGACGAGTCCGGAACGAGCCCGGGACGGGGCCGGGGAGGTACAAAGCATTTACAACTGTAACACAACACGCTTACTCTAGTATTATCATAAGATTATTACAGGAAGAAACTACAAGGAATAGATAAGTCGATAACCGGTTTCAAAAACAAACAAACGGTACTTAATAGGTTACAAACTTACTCGTCTAGTTCTACCTACAGATTATTATTTGTTACGCTGCCTAGTCGCTCCGTCGAGTATCGCACGTGACATTCCCGCGGCGATGACTATATACATGTATCCGGTACCGTGCGGGGCGGTGGTGGCGATGGTGGCGGTGTGGTGGCGGTGGTGGTGGTGGTGGTGTCTACGTGGTGAGCTGCGCGGCGGGCTGCGCGTGGTCGGGGGGCGCGTGGTGCGGCGGCGGCGGCGGCGGCGCGCTGTACTCCACCACCTCCTGGTAGATGAGCTGCTTCCACTGCTCCACCGTGTGCTCGCGCTCGTCCACCGAGTGGTCGTACGACGCCGGCGCCGGCTGCAACACACACACACGAGCACGCGCTCTGTATATACACGCACTGCGCACACGCACTACACTGCGCAGTGCACACACTACACACTGCACACTCACCGCGTTGACCTCGCCCTCGTCGTACCACACGTTGATGTAGGGGTGCAGCAGCGCCTCGTCCACGGAGATGCGCCGCTCCGGGTCGATCACCAGCATGCGCGACAGCAGGTCCCGCGCCTGCGACGCCTGCCCCGCACATACACACAGATATAGATACAACGTTTATTTCATTACAACACAAAAGTAGATGTTTCA
Source organism: Polylopha cassiicola (assembly GCA_038024825.1). Taxonomy (NCBI): domain Eukaryota; kingdom Metazoa; phylum Arthropoda; class Insecta; order Lepidoptera; family Tortricidae; genus Polylopha; species Polylopha cassiicola. The sequence goes on from CP149058.1 coordinate 11,271,155, forward strand.
ATTAGGTAGGTACAGCTTTATAGATATAGATGAGTGCCCGCAGACATATCACAATGTTAATATAGATTGTAATTATATTTTTGTACAAAGATTACACCATACGGACCACTAGTGGTCCCTATGGTGTAATGGTTCAGCACGCTGCCGCTAGTAAAGGCATAGGCGTGGGTTCGAATCCCACTGGGGGTCTAAGATTTTTCTACTCTTGTCTTTGTACAAAAATATCATTATAATTAAAAACTAATGGTATTGAACCAAAAATATCAATCGAATTATCGATTGATAGATCGTAGTTAATATTTAATATAGATTGGTTTAGTAAACTTAAACAATCGAGGCTATGAGTCTATTCGGCTCCATTTATTTTAAATAGAAATCTTTCTAAATTAAATTATTCGGATGAGCCGGTACTGAATAATTCTAATTGTCAATTAACTGTGTCTTTTTGTTGGAGTGTCAGTGGGCCGGGTGTGAGTACCTTGAGTCGGTTGTGCTCGTTGCTGTCGCTGGGGAAGAGTATGTCGGGGAAGAGCCGCTCGAAGCTGTAGCCGGCGTAGCGCGGGCGGTTCTCCACGTAGTTGCGCACGGTGGGCTGCAGCCGCGACATGAACGCCGCCGACGGCGTGCCCAGTTGCTCTAAATACATATATTATTATCAGATAAACGTACAATGATTAATGATTTCATTGAATTATCATTCATATATGTGTTTGTGTTGTGTGTGTGTGTGTGTGTGTGTGTGTGTGTGTGTGTGTGTGTGTGTGTGTGTGTGTGTGTGTGTGTGTGTGTGTGTGTGTGTGTGTGTGTGTGTGTGTGTGTGTGTGTGTGTTGTGTGTGTGTGTGTGTGTGTGTGTGTGTGTGTGTACAGACCTATGATCTTGTTCCACTGGTCGATGTGGTCTGTCCCGGGGAACAGCACGCCGCCGCGGATCATCTCGCCCATGATGCAGCCCACCGACCAGATGTCCACGTTCTCCGTGTACCCCATGCCCAGGATCACCTGCAGACACACACATACAATACAACAAGTACTCGGACATGACTCGGTGACCATTCATTATTTAAACAATAGGCATAACAAATGATTTTTCTGTCCTCCGGCCGGAAAGCGCTAACTTTCTGGCCGCTGCGCTAAATGAAATTGCCGCTTTCTGGCTTCGTCGAACAGAAAAATAGTATACTGACCTCGGCCAGTGAAATAAAAAAGCCTCAGATCACATTTTTGACAACCTCGGCTTCGCCTCGGACGACAATTACACGTGGTCTGAGACATTTTTTATTTTACTGGCCTCGGTGCGTAATGTACTATTTTCTTTGTCCATCAAGTAGATTGCCAAAAAATATCGGACACGTATTTTTTCTTTTCTCAATCGAACAATAAGTGACAAAGATAAGCGCTTCCAAAGTTTGGGAGTGGGGGCTTGTGACGTAATGGCGATGGTAAATAAATACATCTCGAATATTTTTGAATAATCCAACTGATAGACTAAACAGAATTTGTTTTCTTTAGCCAGTCGTCATCCCTTTGACTTTCGATTGACGGAGGTTACCGACGTAACCCTGAGGTTGCCAGACTAAAATGGCAGTAGACGGGGAGTATTGGTGGTGGTGGTGATGGTGGTGATGGTGGTGATGGTGGTGGTGGTTACCTCCGGCGCGCGGTAGTAGCGCGTGACGACGTAGGGCGTCATCATGAAGGTGGTGCCGGCGGTGCGCGCCAGCCCGAAGTCCAGGATCTTCAGCGTGCAGTCGCTCTTCACCACGATGTTGCTCGGCTTCAAATCCTGACGCAACACAGATAATCTATACTCTATACTAATATTATAAAGCTGAAGAGTTTGTTTGTTTGTTTGAACGCGCTAATCTCAGGAACTACTGGTTCGAATTCAAAAAATATTTTTTTTGTTGGATAAACCATTTATCGAGGAAGGCTTTAGGCTATATAACATCACGCTGCGACCAATATCAGCGAAGAAACAGTGGAAAATGTGTAAAAAACGGGGAAAATATGAAGAATTACTATTCCACGGGGACGAAGAAGAATTTTCAACTGTCATTTCAATTTATTTGAGTACAAGCGAGTAAGTGTTTTTAAAATTAGAAACTATCATCCAAAACTACAAGCTTCAAGATTCGATTGGACCTGGTGCGCGTTCATATCAGCCGGTTTTTGCCTTTTACAGAACATTGAATAGAAAACAATCGTACAAAACTATCTTTTAATTTATCTTAATATTAGAAACAAATTAACTATGTTAAAAGCATTACACGAGGTCTACGTTCAGAACGAACTGCTATAAGCCTATGTAAACTTATAATTCCTCTATTTCTCTATACTATAAAACAACGGACAACAACGTGGACCAAGACATCAATGTTTATTATGCAATGTGTATATATATATTACTGTATGTATGTATGTATGTATGTATGTGTATGTGTATGTGTGTGTGTGTGTGTGTGTGTGTGTGTGTGTGTGTGTGTGTGTGTGTGTGTGTGTGTGTGTGCGTGTGCGTGTGTGTGCGTGTGTGTGTGTGTGTGTGTGTGTGTGTGTGTAAATTGTGTGTGTGTGTGTTTATAATATATGTATGTATGAGTGCGTTACCCGGTGTATGATCCCGGCGAGATGGAGGTGCTTGATGCCGCAGAGCATCTGGTAGAGCAGGTAGCTCATGCGCTCGTGGTCGAGGTCCATCTGGATCACCTGGCACAGGTTCGCGTCCATCAGCTCCATCACCAGGTACACGTCCTGGAACTCCTCCAGGCTCTTCTGCGGCGTGAACGCGTTCAGGAGACCGATTATCTGGAACGTGGGTACATACAATACATAAATACTCATCCGGTTATTTCTTTTATATTATGTTTTTCATGACCACAGACGCTATTCATTTTAAAAAGATGAAAAATAAAATTTAAGTACAGTCACTGGACCGACCCCGTGAAGACAACAATGGATTACAAGCACAATATTTACACAGTTACAATTAAAATGATGCGTCTCTATTTATTACAATAATTAAAAGGAAAAAAGAAATAACGAAGCCGACTTGCTCCTGCTACTTGTATAACAAAATTTCAATAAATTGTAATCAGCCGAAACCACTTCATGCATGAAAACACACAGCGCTCGAGGTCCGGGCGACTTTAAACAACTAAGGTACCCACAACACGGCAAGTTCACCGAGTATCTACACCGAAATACTAATTTCCCAAGTGGAGCGCTTTAGAAATTGTTAAAGCGAGATCAGAAGCCAGCTCGCTAGTTTGTCCGCCGGCCCTCGCTCACCTCCACCCGTTAAATATATTCGCAGCGGCGACAATCTTCATTGAAGTTCCCCGCCGTTCGATTTGCAATTGAATACAAGCCTTGATTTGATTAATTTGGGTTCAGGTACTATTTGAAATAGTTTAGCCGCTGTCTTAGGAAACTTAAATAAATTAACTTGGACGGATTCGAACTGATTTATCCAGTTCTAAAGTTATTCCCTTTCATACTATTGGCTTGATAAAGGATATTTCCCACAACACATCACTACATAGTATAAAACAAAGTCGCTTTTTCTGTCCCTATATCCCTATGTGCGCTTAAATCTTTAAAACTACGCAACGGATTTTGATGCGGTTTTTTTTAATAGATGGAGTAATTCAAGAGAAAGGTTCATAGTACCGTGTGAAGCCGGGGCGGGTCGCTGGTAGTTTTATATAATACGTGTTTCAAAAGCATGTGATTTCTATACATTTGGGGAAGATATGATTGTAATAAAAACTTACATTTTTATGATTGACGAGTTTCATCAGCTTGAACTCGCGGTAGGCGCGCTTGGCGTGCGTGACGTTCTGGAAGGGGCGCGACAGCTTCTTGATCGCCACATTCTGCTGCGTCACCGTGTCGTACGCCGCGCTGCACACACACAACACACACACACACACATCAAGCGATGGCTTGTTCACACTTTTATATTCAACAATATGAGAGACTATGTAGGACCCATGCCAGATAAAGTACATAGGTATGTTTAAATATTTGACCTTCGAATTTATAAATGTAAAATGACAATTGGCATAAAACACATCGTAACCCTGATGAAAGATGTGCAAATGATGGAACAAAATTGGGGTAGTTAAGCCAATAAAAACATAGTAGAAATGTTAAGAAGGTGATAAAGCAAAAGGGTGAAATGATCAGAGTCTATCTTATTAATTATTAATAAAAAAAGTAAAGCGCAGTTAAAATAAAGTTAGTAGCAAATAAAAAAAATAACAAAGTTTCAAGATCAAGAAGTCATCACAATAGAGAGTCTACACTCGTTCAATAACACACGTTTAGGTAGTTCCACTTCGCCACAACTGTGTGATCGAATTTATATATCGGTATATCGACTAGTGTTTGAGGACGTATTTCTATAATTATAGGGGCTAACTATATGAAGATAAATACAAATTCTCATTAATGCTTAGTTGGAGACTTATTTCTACAATTACAGGGCTCAAATATGTAAGAATAAAGACACCGATATATATCTTATCTCTTATACAAAACACATGCCAAAGAATACGATACGAAATCTTACGATATCGCACTACACTTAGATTCACTGTGGCATCTTAAATTATTTATTACGGGAAGAGATATAAAAGCACAACGACAGGTACGAACACACGCCCTGCACTTGGAATCACAATTCATATTTTTATGACAACGGCACTCGTAAATCCGACATATAACATAAACCATTCCTTGCTAAGTTGAAATGCGATCGTTAAAAATGTACCTTCTTAGAGCATCTTAAGTTTTATCAGTTTTATTTGGGAGTTACTTTAATAGATCCAAGAGTATATAGAATCCTTGTTAATTACCGCTAGTTCATCTATATCTCTGTACCTATACAATGTTACTCTTGTAAAATATAATAGTAGTGTACCTATTTAATTTCAGAACTCGTTGCAAAACCTAATGTCTTTAAAAATATGTACGTTAACTGTGCAAGTTTAATGTGTAATTCGGCAGTGCAGCCGCGCGGTGCGGCCAGTTAACAAGCGCTGCATATTTGACAAGTGCATTCAAAATGCCCGCCAGTTAAAGCGAACGGCCGCTGCAACTGTCCGCGGCGCCGCCGGCCGGTGACTACCTACACATCAACGTGCCCAATTCCAAGCTAAATGGAAACGTTATGAACACCGTCGAAACGAAACATACATAAAATATCACTTCCATTACCAGTAATAAAACAAAAAAAAAGCATAGAAACCCAATAGGTATTCGACTGAATTATCTCATGTCGTCTTTCACCTCCCACAAGAGTCCTATACTTTGTCTAGAACTACGAATCTAATCAGAGTTTTTGGTTTATCTATTTTGTCCAGTTTGAGACAGAGCTGCTATTGGTAAAATAGTTATTGTGATTGGGACTGGTGTGATAACTGATAATATCTGCAGAAATTATACTTAACCGGTGTAGAAGAACAAGGATTTTATTTTAGAGTGTGAGGTGCAGTATCTACCTCTGTATCTCAAGTTAATACGACTAAATAAAATATAAAACGAAAATCTTTATGGATGTTCTTTTATTGTTATGGTTAATCTTGAAAGCATCGTTATTTGTTAGTTAAAGCTCTTACACAAGACAAAGAAAGCTGCCGAATGAAACTTCAAAGTTCGTTTGCTCGGGAAGAAGCTCACGAAATTGTTTTATTAATAAACAGATCAAATAAGAAAGAAAAACATAATCTCTAGAGGCCGAGCCGCCTGATATAAATATTCAATTACTTTGGTTTAATAATAACTTTAGCTGTTGTTGAAATTAAACAATTTTCATAGAATGAAACACATGTGATGTTTTTTTTAAAATGATAAGTAATTAAAAAATAAATGTAACAAAAGCCACATACAAGGCTAACTAGTTATATATTTATAAAGTAATTTAGAAGATTTATGAAATTATAATAATTAACGGAGTTATCTATGCGACTAGCAACAGGCCGGCGCGCTATAATGAGGCTGTACCTTACAACAACAGTTCATCGAGGATGACGCGCACTCACCGCCATACTCGACTAGCGATATTATTCATTCCAATTATATTCTAATTGCGATCACACGATACAAAAAACCCATAATATACTTAATTGACCTTAGGTAATAAAAACTAAGTATATTATAATATGAAATGGTCAGATAATATCGCAACTTTATACATATATTGAGTGAAAGTGAGGGCCATCGTCCGCGGTGACTTTTAGTACCGATGCAGATGCATTCAACTGCATCGTTGCTTTTGCCAGTTTACAACGCGTGACAGAAGCAACGAGTCGCGATACCATACAAGAGACAGAAAATATCAATTTAGCATTCGTTTCTGCATTTATATCGGACGCCTGTTTAGCGTAGCACGGCTGTTTTAAACAAGGGGTAAGAGCACGCATCTCCTTCACTCGCAACTTGTTAAAGGGCCTCTAACCTCCGGTTTGAAATAGCTCGTGCTGGCCGTAGCGCTAAACAGGCTCACACAGACAGACAGCCTCGATGGCATATCGTATGGCCGGGTGAGTATCGTATCGCGACCGCATCGGCACGCGAAGTCGCCGGGGACGGACGGACGGACGGACGGACAGAGCCTTGGCTTACCACACTATGCCCTGCGCGCCGGCGCCGTGGCGGGCCAGCTCGGTATAGCGCGTCGGCACATTGAATACAGTGTCCCCGAACGAAACTGTGTAAAACTGAACCATCTCTAATACGGCTAACTACTGGATCAGCTATAAAGAGAAATGCTCATATTATGATAACTATTCTAAACATTCTACTTATTTAAATTATAAAAAACTTAACAAAACAAATGTCATGTAAAATGCGACAACTTTTACACCTGTGTTAATACTCTCAATATAGACTAATAGCTGCCAATACGTACATATTTTCGAAAATTCTACAAGTTTTTATATTATTACTGGCATAAAATATGTAACGTTCCACATCTACATCCAGAATATAATGAAAGTTTCATACATGTTAATTAAACGAGGCCGCCGCGTGTCAATAATCGAACAGCCTGTCATATGCCGTCAATGTGAGGCAGACTCCTGGCGGCACCGGACAGCTGCGCCTCATTCCACAGCAGTGCATCTAGCAGATCCTTGATACGCGGCGGCCCCACTCATTAAGGAGTCTGCCCACTACACCGCATCATACCATGACCGTGCTATGAACGTGTCAGGCAAAATAATATTCTTTGTATAGAAAAGCATGATACTATGTCCACTAGACCGTTCCGTCACCGACTCGTACCGTCTTATGTATTACCTTCCGTGCTTGATACGTTCATAGCACGGTCATGGTATGATACGGTGTAGTGGGCAGACTCCTTTAGCATTAGCGAGCTTCGGTTAACCAACTCGCATGTACTAGTTGAAATGATACGCAACTGTCCCGTTTGGTACAAATAGGCAGATATTTTGTATGAAACTTCCCTGAAGAGCGTGGAGAGGGCACTCAGCCCCCCAACAGACAGTTGTTTAATTAATCTATCGGCTGGTCTGTTCACTACTCAACGATAACATTCAGTTGGAATATAAACCTAGTCTCATCAGCTATAAGGCTTATGTTTGATCGATACAAAACATGTGTTTTATAGTTAGATATAAAACTAATATAAAGAAATAGACTGGGTAACGAAACATGTGCATACAAAATAGAATGTCAATATAAATATAAGTCATTGCGAGTACAACTACAGTGCATCCTAAAGTTAAATGCTCTAAAAGAAGAAATGTTAGCTAAGAATAATCGTGCTTAGTAAGTGAGAGCAAAATAACGGAAAGGAAAAATATATACTTTTCTGAAATCGTACTACCCACAACACGAGCCCAATACTTTACTTTCTATTTATTTTATTGTTTAGCTAAGACCTACATATACTCTTCAATACATAAGTACAAATCGCTTATGTGCAGAATATAATAAATTGTTCACAAATAATATTTCTATAAATATCGTTTTATTTACAAAAGTCTAGTCTCTGTAGACATTGTAAATATATATGATTATATAGTAAATCAAACATTACAGCAAAATCCTTGTTATATTTCGTTGCTAAAATAATAATTACTGAAGCGATATTTAATATAATGGATCATTTATGTTGACACGTAAAACTTTGTGATGGAAACGGATTCTGAGTTCGAGAAACAATCCGGAGCCGCTCTCATCTCAGTTTTAAAACTAATTCTACAGGGCAAGGGAAGTTTCGACAGTACTCCTAGTACCTACTCGTACCTACGAGTATCGCCAACCTCTCAAAACTTGCCAGACGACATTGTTTAGTCCATGTCGTCTCGAAAACAGTTAAACATACCGAATTTAGAAGAAAGATACTTGTCTAATTAGAAGCACATAGTAAAAAATACATTTCAGGCTAACAAAATATTTGCACAAATAATTAAAGAATAACATTTCAATATATAACGTCATCTAACTATTATATATTTAATTAACGTGAAGCTCAGAGAATGTTACTAGTTAAGCTTTGTATCTCTACGTAATGCATGATGTGTTCAGTTGGTGTGTATAAGTGTACACTGAGATCACAAAAAAAAAAACTAAGCAGATCCATTTGTGCACGAAAGTAAATAACACATACATAAGTTATCGTTCGAAGGTGCACGAATGCCTACTTTTAAATAGAATTATATATGAACTCTGTAGATCGTTTAATGATAATATTCTTAAAATTATCTCATTTTACCTATACTTTATAAACACGACGTACCTACATTCATACAACTCTACTGTTTGAAATTAATAGTACCTATAATGATATTTTTTTTTTTTTTTTTTTGTACAAAGACAAGAGTAGAAAAATTTTAGACCCCCAGTGGGATTCGAACCCACGCCTATGCCTTTACTAGCGGCAGCGTGCGATCGTAGTTAATATTAATAGTACCTACTATGATATTTTTCTTATTTGTCCATATGATAAAGCATCCTATCGGACCATCCATGGTGTCTCTCTCTGTGTGTGTGTCTCTGTGTGTGTGTCTGTCTGTCTGTCTCTCTCTCTCTGTCTCTCGGTGTGTGTGTGTGTGTGTGTGTGTGTGTGTGTGTGTGTGTGTGTGTGTGTGTGCGTGTGCGGGGGTGTGTGTGTGTGTGCGTGTGCGGGTGTAGGTACGGGTAGGTACTGACCAGACAATCCCCTGTGCGCCGGAGCCGATGGGCTTGAGGTTCTGGTAGCGCTTGAGGATGGTGAACCGCGTGTCGCCCACCTCCACGGTGTAGAAGTGCGGGTGCCGTGGCGGGCCCGACATCGCGCCCGGCGCGGCGTGGGGCATCTACTACCCGCTACCCACTACCCACCACCCGAGACCTGAACACACACGAACAAACAAACAAACGACACGTCAATAATCACCGTCATCGTATGCTTCCAAAAGACTGTCACACTGACCTCTGCAGCAACCACTCCCTCTAGCAAACTTCTATGTGTACTTTATTCCAATTCATACATTTAATCTGAAGTGCTGCTTATTTATATTGACTTGCATTTATAAACTACCTACTTTAATGTCAGCAATACACTAAATAAATAAAAAAATAAAACTTCAGCTTCATAATTTTAACCGTCTTCAACAAGCTTTCAGATTATTGAATTATTAAAGAGAATTAAAAAAAAACTTATAAATGCTTGATGCCACGGGCGTTTCAACCGACGTCAGTCCCCTGCCATAAATATTGAAGAATTAAGCTACAATAAGATTTAAACTCTATTAATTTTGACGACAAGTGCGAGCGCAGTATGTCGTCGCATCAAAACGTAATTCTTGTTGTAGATCATTTCTTCAATACAACGGACTGACGGCGATTGAAACGCCCGTGGAATCACCCAAATATAATTTAAAGAGATTGACTTCATATTATGTATGACGTGGGCACTTACTTTACAGTAGTGTGTGTGTGTGTGTGTTGTGTGCAGTGTCCATATATGTCGCGAGCGTTATTGTCCGTCGGCTATCACAGGATCAGTCTTGGGCTAATGGAAGACACCGCTAATGTGATTACGTCTGTGGACAAAACAAAACAATCGTCAAATTCATTATAATAATTCATTATATACCTGACTTACTTCTCTGTCATGTTAACTTACTCATATAGGTACTTAGTTCAAGTTATATGTTTATTAGGGAATTTTATTGTTGTTCTTTGTAAAACAATTGATATCGTATTTTTACTATATGAATCGGTACCTAAATATTGTTTCATATTTTCAATGACTTTTAAAATATACCTAGGTAATGAATATAAACCTCCATTCGTACCAATATGACAATTAATCACTGCGAAATACATAGGTGTAAATTTACAAGAAAACATAAAAAATAATATATAGTTATAAAATAATAAAATATTTGACATAGCAAGATAAAAAAAATATGAAATTATAAAATAAACACACCTGAGGTTTATTTAAATAAACTCGTGAAATAACCTATTTGACGCTGTCGCAAAATGATTTACATTTTTAAGTGGCAATTTGTGCAGGCGGCGGGTAATGATACGCGGCGCGGGATGGAGCGATTAAAACGAGATAACTACATTTTATTTTTCATAATTAAACAACATACCTACATACTAGGAAAAAACATACTCGATGAGGATTTTAAAAGTTACTTAATAGTTAGTTTACATAAATACATCCTTTCTATATAGTATTAAATATGTAAATAAATATAGCTCGATAACACAGTGATGAAGAAAGTAGCATCTGTAAATATTATAAAGAGGAAAACTTTGTTTGTTTGGTTGTAATGAATAGGCTCAAAAACTACTGGACCGTTTTTAAAAATTCTGTCACCATTCGAAAGCTACATTATCCACGAGTAGCATAGGCTATAGAATATTTTGAAAAAAAAAATAGGAATCCGTGCGAAGCCGGGGCAAACGTCTAGTATAGAATATAACTAGGTAGGTATGTATTGAATCGGGCAGCTAGTAAAGAGTAAATATTTAAATTTACGGCTACACTTTCCGTTATCAGCGAGCCCAGCCGTCTAGTTCCCAAGTTGTTATAAATTACTACAAAAGGTAACAATAATTAATAAAAGGAATTCATTACCTTTGTTACTTGAGAGACGCTTCTCACTTGAGTGGGTTCTGTTTTATCTCATTTCCACGTAGAAATTAACTTTTTAAGACCGCTACTGTTATAGAAGTTTTATTTAAATTATATTTTCTACTGGAACGTATTTAAGTTTTATAATTTTACATTTTGTGCGCATAAAACGGCTTTGAATACATGCATATCGTTCCAACAACAGTTAAGAGTTTATCTAAACTTATTCACTCGGCTTGCACTTAATATACATATATATAGCCAAGTTAGTAGTGGAAACTTCCAATACCAATATCCAGTAGGGTAAAGCTAACATTCAAAGTGTTCCTGTCAGTATTGGCGGCCGCAGCACGCGACCGCCGCGACGCCGCGCTGCACGGTTGGTTTGCGCGAGTCAACAGTTCAACGTGTTTGGATTATATTGAAATAGAGAAGGTGCACTGCAAAATGTGCTATTTTCTAATAAAATCATTCTGTTTTCTACCTCTGCTCTTTTCTTTTTTTTTGTTTGTTTATCCTTTCTTTGGTACTTTGTATAGTTCAAGCTTTGCCTGTTTTGGCGCTACATCAATTGATGTAGATTATCCCAAAGAGTGTACTATTTCTACAAAAATTTAGTTAATGTAATGCTAATGTATTTCCTTCATAAAAAGAACTATTCCAATCCAAAATGTAGATAGTCCCATGCAACAACCAAAGGCGGTGTCACCCGCACGTGACTTAACCGCAATGAAAAGGCGTAATCTCGTGACATTTTAATTCCTCAACTACTGACAACTTTTTTAAAAGGCAAAAGGTCTTGCCGTTCCAGCCGAGCATCCAACGCACTTAGCGCCCTAGCTCTCACGGCGCGTGAATTAGCCTGCAGTGCCGACTGGCCTAGATTCCGCCATGTTCTGCATACTTGAACGCGGTTAGCGCACTACGGAGCGCTGCTGAGCGCTAGGAAGCGGGTTTGAAAATGTGTTTAAGAATGACCCGAACGTCCCCGAGGCTGCACGGAATTCGATAGTCTGTGGTCTCCGTTGGAATGAATTTCAAATTATCATAGTCCTTTAGAAATAATGATTTATGAAAATATATCACACGGTAAAAAAGCAAGTTGTTTAGAAAATCACAACCTTAAAATAGTAAAGTTTTGAATGAAGGTTGTTAATTTGTTTTAAATAATTGAACTGTTGACCGTTACAAGGAAAGTTGGCGTTTATTATACTAGTTAAGGAACAGCTCGCAGTCAATCAATATTAGTTAAAGTTTAAGCGGCCGGGTGAGCTGATTAATTGTTACAAACTTGACCTTGCCGTCATAACCGAAAATAATTCTGTTACGTAATCACTTAATACTTAAGTTAAGAAATAAGAGAAAATAATATATTTTTTATATGCGACCTTATCTCGAAAATGTCAATTTACGTGACCACATGAAAAATAAATAAAAAAGCTTGAAGCATATTATATTTTGACAGCTTGAGGATTCTTAAAAGTATTCAGGCAACGGTATTTTGGGGACTACTATGAAATGTGGCATTTAATGTTCAGTGTTTATATATATCTCGAAGGGGGATCCCTTCGATACTTTATAAATATAACATACTAGCGGTTTGCCACGGCTTCGCACGGATCCCTAATTTTTTTCAAAATATTCTATAGCCTATATTACTTAGGGTGAACGTAGCTTCCCAACAGTGAAAGAATTATTAAAATCGGTCCAGTAGTTTTTGAACCTATTCATTGCAAACATACAAAAATAGGTACAAATCTTTCCTCTTTATAATATTAGTAGGTATAGATTATTATTATCGAAGTTGCCTTTGCATAAATCTTTGACCTAGAAACAAAATCTAACGCCTTCACTTTATTGTTCAGACACGCTATGTACATAGTTGAACGGCAAGCAAGCTCGTTTCCACGGAGAAATACTGCATCACGCGTTAAGCTAAACAAAATGACGAAGTAAACCGTAATGAAACAAATCAGAGCGGAGTTCCCATCACGGCCCGAGGGGGTTATGGCTCAAAAAGTAATAAAAGTGAGCGAACGAAACGAGCGGAGCAGTTTGCGTTTACGCTCATTTCCATTCGTTCCTTGCGCTCCCGCGGGTGCGCTCGCGGCTGCGTCGACCAGTTTATAATGTTCAAAGTCTATCGAAAAATGATCCTGCCGTTTTTGAAATAACAAACCAAGGTTTCAGAATAATTTCTAATGCCTTCGCGGTTATTATACATTGGAATGAAACAACTTTAACGGATTTAACCCGCGTATTTTATTTTATTGGCTGACGTTTCGGAGCCTTTACAGATTCCATAATCGTAGCACGACTGAGCTGACAATAGTCTTATGCTAAAGTTTCAGAGTTTGCTAGGTACGAGTATATGTCTTTTTCCAAAAAGAAGAAGAAAAGGAGAATTGAGGGAGTCTTTGTTTTCGCATAATTGACGTCAAATTTACCTACTTCGCAAATGGTGATTAGATTTCAGGAGGACCGATTGACCCTAAGGGGTTTAATATATATAATGTTTGTGAAAACCTTACCGTCCAGGTATAGCTTTCTAGTTATTAGCAGTGAGGTGTAACCTCAGCAGAACAGATAACTGGAATCGGCCTCGCGTAATAGAGGGCGCTGCAGCGGCGGCCCGCCGGGACCGACCGGGGTTGCCAGCTCATTTACAAAATGGCCGACGTAATCGGTGTTCGTTTGAATAATTTATGGTGATAAATTTAACGTTTCTACTTTTTATTGTTGTTGTTGGTTCCACAACACCTTAGTATTCATGCATTAAGATATTTCTTTCATAAGTCAAAGCAGTTCCAGGTAATTATGATTATCATAATTCTTCGTTATTATACAGAATATAATTATACACTATGGAACTGTTCATACCATTATATACGCAGTGGTGACAATAGGTACATAATTATAACATATAATATTAAAGAAAGCAAACGTTTCATTCAATTTCCGCTAATCCGCTCTCGAACCAACTATTCATGACTAACTTGTATTAGCTTAATTAGCAATTAAACTAATTAGGTACATAGTTTGATAATTATCGCAAGAATGTGTGTTTTGTAAGGTAAAACCATGCAGTTATAAAACGCCATATTAATTTCAAAGAATTTTATCAAACATTCAAACAAAAATAATCTTTAGGCGCCAATTTAGGAGAATAGAAGTCAAGTATTTGTGTTTGCGATTGACCTTAATATAATATTTTTATATAATGTCCAAGTAAGCTATCGAACAATTTTATAGCAAGATAAGAAACATCTAGTTAAATAGGTTAGTGATAGTTTTAGAAAAAAGTTTACTATTTGGAGTTTCATGAGCTAGAAACCTTGCAAATGGCTTACTACGGACTTAATGTGGACTGAACATATATAATTCTGACATAAATTATTATATATAACGAGAGTCCTAAATGAATTTCCTGCGAACGATCGTGATTTCTTCGCAGATACACGTGGATGCTCGAAAAAGTTTGTGAAGGCGCGATTTATTTGTGTGTGAATATAATTTAATTAATGGCTGGCGAGCGGCGAGCGATGAGTAGCTCACAACGGTGTCAAGTATTGTCGGTGGAATGAACTGCACAAAATGGCGCTGGGAGCCGCAGTAAACACATCACCAGATTACTTATATTATATAAATACAGTAAATGGTATTTCTCACGAAGTATGCCAAACAAACCGTGTGGAGGACAGATGTACCTGTACCTACATGATTGGCTCAAACGGGCATCGTTATAGATTAAGCGTAAGAAAATCCATCAATAATATTCGTTTAGTCTATCGTTATCTACTGGAATCTAAAAAGAAAACTTATTTCTTACGCTATAAATCTTTAACTATAGAGACCTCACACTCTGCCTAAGTAGTTAAAATTGATTTTTTATTGTCTGTAAGTAGACAATATTTACACTAGCAATCAATGTATCGATAATGATATTGGATTAAAGTACTGAATACCCCTTATACTGTGCCAGCGAACGCCTATAACTGATTTCCAATTTCACCCACAAGTGAATTGCGACGCAAAATATTTTTTCAATTTCGTGGACGAATTCAGGTCAAAAGCACATTACTATTAGCGGGAAAGTTTCGCGAGTGAAAATAACGTTATTTCAGTGTATTCACGAGGCGATAGAGTGGGAGCGATCGAGCTGCGCCGCGTCGAGGACCGACGGGCAAGATGGCGGCGCCTCTTGAAGCAACCCTAATGATTGTACAAATAGTCAAATACTAAAAAATCTGGAGTAAAACAAATCATTCACTCGGACGCGTGCAGTGTGGGGAGCGAAAGTATGGCGCCAGGGTAGGCACTCCATACATTAGTGACACTGTGCCTGTACGGAATGCACGCCTATGCATTCACAGAGAGAGTGTAGGAAGAAAGGCTGATGATTAAAGCGACATTTTTGAGTCTTTAAATAAGAGTATATTAAATTTAAGAAGTAGGTAGGTACATTAATGTGGGGATGTTCCGAAAACATGTATTCGAAAGCATATAATATATTGCAGTAAACTAATGTTTCTAAAAAAATGTGGACAAGCAAAGTTAAACAGAACGTCATTTAAAAGTACCCACGAAATTAAAATAATATTAAATTAAAACTTGCAACACTTCGGGCTAACTTTTCTAGAAACAAAAATTTATTGTCTACTGTGTCGTAAAATTAGAAAGTTCCACATCGACGAGGGAGCCATCTCCTCGGTCCCACCAGCGCCGTCAGTGCCGGCAGCAGTGTTGCCAATTTAGCGATTTTGTCGCTAGAACTAGCGACTTTTGCTTAAGGCTTAGCGACCAAAAAAAAGTTTTGACGACAAAAATAGTTTAGCGACTTATCTGGCGACTTTTGGAGTATTTTTTTGTCAAATCGGCACAGAAAATATGGAAAACGACAAACGCGATAGCGCACCAAATTCAAACTTTATTTAATTGAAGTTCCATTTGTATATCATTATGGGGGGGGGGTCCCCCGAACTTTTTATGGTTATGTTTTAGTTTTAGCGACTTTCTGGCGACTTTCGACTTTGAGTTTAGCGACTCCACAATTTCTAGGAGTTGGCAGCACTGCCCGGCAGCCCGGTAGCCCGGCACGGCAGGCGCGCGGTGTGCGGCGCGCGGGCTCGCGGGAAATGAATGGGAAATACACTTTCGAATTCCAAACGTGGTTCTTCTTTGTTTTCAAAATGTACGAACCGCAGATTCGAGCTTTTTAAGCAGAAACAATTTTAGGTCGATTTATACTTTTATTCTAATACTAGCGATCCGCCCCGGGTTCGCACGCGTCCCTTTATTTGTTTTAAATATTCTATGTAACTCGGGAATTGTGTAGCTTCCCAACAGTGAAAGAATTTTTCAAATAGGTCCAATCGTTTTGGTGAATATTCAAATTCAAACAAACAAGCCTTTTCTCTTTATTAAATTATTAGTATAGAGGTATAGATATATAGCCGAACAAAGGAAAACATCTGATAAGAGATAAAAAAATAATTTTATACAAAAATCGCTGAACACGCTTAAAAATAACTCGTAAGCAATATTGAATTTCAATCCTCTTAAAGTAAAATTCAATTCGAACATAACAGACGAAGGCAATTTTAAAATAGCAGTGAAAAATTCTGTCCATTCATTTTCACTTAAAGTGGTGCCAGAATAGATTTGAGATTTAAATTACCATACACCGATAATAAAGAACATTTATCAATGGGCGTTATTTTCATTTGAAAAATCTACACCGATTCCTTTACAGCATTTATTAGGGAGCAAAAAAAAGGGAGATCGTTTATAAAAGCCGGTAAGTCAGAAATAGCAACAAAAGAATAGAGGTTCGGCGAGGTTTGCGAGTTATTTTATTACGGCAAAAAAGCTTCGGAGATATTGAAATGGGTGGAAATGTGCTATTTCGGTTTCCATTTAGATGATTGGTATATTTATAAAAAATCGTTGAATTTTAATTGATAACAGATTATTCATTTTACCAGGAAGAGAATTTCTACATCGTTTCCAGAACAACGATGTGTTTTTCATTTGACTTTTTTGTTAGAGTTGCTTTAAGTTTTGCTTAAATATCACTAAAGGATATCAGCATAACATGGAATATGAAATTTCAAGGAACAGAAAACGCAGTGCGTTTAAGATAAAAAAAAAAGAAAATTCTTGTTAATAATGCGTTTGTGTTAAAATACATGTACGTAAATATCTATGTGGAGTCTATACGACAAGTGATTATTGACCTTTATCAAACTATTTATAACAATTTGTTATAATACATGAATAATTCAACACTGTTCAAGCACTTGTAATTAAGAGCGAGCCGGGGATAGATGGAGAAGCGTGAAGGTCAAAGATAACAAGGGACTAAAGTATTATTTGAACAGAATAAAATCCGTAACAACCCTAATCCCTTATTCATAGCCACTTATAACACAATGCTTTCCAAAATATCACCCTATTTGAGATTGTTCAGGCTTTTAACAATCGTGGGTGTTGTAATACTGAAGCTGTTATTGTTCTGTTTTATGGATACTTTATGAGACATTATATATTATAACACTATTTTCTACCGGCGACTTGGTCTGCGCAGGATGAGTACCTTACACAATATCGTTATAAAATACAGCCTTTGTCGTTCTGATGTACCTATAAGCTATATTATTGTATAGTTTCATCAAAATCTATTCAGTATTTTTTGGGTGAAACAGTACAGAACAAACATACACACTCACAAACTTTCACCTTTCTAATCTTAATATAATTATAGTGTGATTAGGTTTTGCTTGTAAAAAAGAAAAACAAATATGAAATTAAAATATTCCTATAATTGTATATAACTTTGTACATACCTATGAGTATAGAGCTACAAGATAAACACTTTTTAAAAAGCTCTTTATCCCGCCGACCGGAACTTAACGAATGAATGATAAAGAAAATAAACAAAGAGATATAAACACAAAACAAACAGATAAAATCTCATTAATGAAATGACTCGTTTCTGTAACGCGGACTTATCTGCCGGGATGAAATTCTATATTAAAATAACTTCATAATGCTCACCGCCGGAGGCAAAAATACAAATTTAACGAAAGAAACAACATTGAATGAAACCTTAAACTGGATGTTTCTATTTTTTACCTCGCGCCGGGTATTTTCAGACCGTTCCACCTCATATTTCCCAGCACCTCCCTGTATATTACCGTTTTAGGCGTTTTTTTAGATTTATACATATTATTAATAGCTTCCGTGAAATACTTTGCATCGTATGTAACTGAGAATGGAGTGACCTAGATTGAAATCCAGGAAACCTATCAAATGGTACAAATATATGTGGTACTAGCTTCTGCCCGCGACTTCGTCCGCGCGGAACTCCTCCTTTTTTGCAGTCGGTTAAAAAGTAGCCTATGTCCTTTCTCAGACTCCAGACTATCCTTGTACCAAATTTTATTTAAATCGGTCCAGTAGTTTTAGCGTGAAAGCCTAACAGACAGACAGACAGACAGACAGAGTTACTTTCGCATTTGTAATATTAGTTAGGATAGTTAGGATTAGGATATGTAATTTATAGGCAAAAGTGACAGGTATAAATAATTACTGATATCCTAGGGTCTGGGTGATAATAATATGCATAATCGTAGGTATGTAGAGGTGAATCATAAACCAAGATTGTTTATTTTGACTTACCATAAACAACACCTTGTCATTTTGTAGTAATTTAGTTTGGTAACACACAACCTGCAACAAAACATCGTCTAATTAAAAAAATATCTTTATTTTCTATTAAATAGGTACTTAATATTACCTACTTGAGTATTGAGTAAGCACCTAGCTTTACGTTTTATTAACTACACTAGCTGTCCGCCCCGGCTTCGCAAGGATCCCTTTTTTATAGCTATGTCACTCGGGAATAGTGTAGCTGCCTAACAGTGAAAGAATTTTTCAAATCGGTCCAGTCGTTTTTGAGCCTATTCAATCCAAACAAACAAACCTTTTCTCTTTATAATATTAGTACAGCTATTCTACGAATACGTGGAAAGTGAATGAAACACCAAATCAATCTATAATCAATCATTCAGTTGAATCGTTCATTACCATAGCATTACCACTTCATTACGCAATCCCGTGTTAATAGCGAGATTACGTAAAGATCTAAACGACTTCTCCGTTTAATCCAACCTGAGTAACCCGATATCTCACCCCGTCAAATAACATCAATTACAATAATGACTCGGCCTGCGGGCTCGCCGCGCCGTAACGAGCCGTCGTAAGGAGACCTCCCCCCCCCCCGGATACTAAATCGAATTTTAGTTACTTATTAGACACTAGCTTCTGCCCGCGACTTCGTCCGCGTGGAACTCCTACTCTTTTGCAGTCGATTAAAAAGTAGCCTATGTCCTTTCTCAGGCTCCAGACTTTCTTTGTACCAATTTTCATTTAAATCGGTCCAGTAGAAAACTACTGGACCGATTTAAATGAAAGCGTAACAGACAGACAGACAGAGTTACTTTCGCATTTATAATATTAGTAGGGATAATTATTACCTATGCTTGATTTGTTCACATGAAAAAAGATACCTGTCGACATGGGTACTTAATAATATGATTTATTTCTAAGAAGAAATCAGATCAGAAGATCACAGAACAGGGACACCAAGAACATGGAGGTCCAAGAAGAAAAGCAAAGTAGGTACAATATAATTCATCGTTGATGTAATACGCCGTCTATGCGCAAAACTTTATTTATACGCAGAAAAACTAAAGAATAATTCTTCTTATCTATTTAACGTAAGCAAATGTTATATCTGCTTATAACAAAGCGTAGATAAAATGTAGGTATGATAATAATAAGGGCGGTATTCTGAATAAAGCCGTTATTAAAATCAACCGAAGTTTTTACAACTCGGCAGGGATGCTATAAACCGTTGAAAGGGATCTAAATTCCCAGTACCTACCGCCGACGTAAATTTTGGAATTCTTCGCTGACGAGTGAAGATAAAGGAGACTTCATACAGCTCATTATGATAATAAGCTTGCGCAAACAACGGCGCGGCGGCGCTCCGGAGCAGCGCCAGCAGCACCTCGCAGGGCGCGGGAATGAGCCTACAAATCCTACAATTAAATGAGATCGCTAAACTGAAGAGCGCTAGTTGTATATACGCGACGCTGAACACACTAATAACACTTAACTTTAATGTGGAAAATCTCAGAAAATATTATTGTTTGGACAGAGTATCGCGGCATACTAAAGAGGCAGACGAGTTCTACTTTACCCTCCTAAGAGGTTTAAGATATCCAATTTACAATCTGTATAATTTATTATTATATCTAGATTATAAACTAATTAAGTGTTGTTGTGATTACGTAAGTATGTTGTACAGATAGTATTATTTACTTGCGTCTATATTTTCATTAGTGAATTGCCTCATGTAATTCAAACAATGTATTTCTTAAGTTACTCCGAGTATTTTCTTTCACAAGATAAATAATAGTAAAATGTCAAAGAATTTTACTTTAACAATGAAAGCACGTGGGCGTAGCATTATTCAGTTACTTGTTAGAAACACGAAGAAACACCTACGCTAAGAAAGGTTAAGATAAACTTTCATTTATTTTCAATTTTGTCTAAGATTGAATAAAAATTCTTAGAAAAAAGACGTGAACATTTCTAGCTGAAACTATGATATCGCACACCTAGATCGAAAGGGATCTAACTCAAAAACCGGAAGATTTGAGTTATGCACACCATCGGATTCCAGCAAAACCCACCTACACTAAAACAGATTTCAGCTGATATAACTCTGCCAGCTTTATTATAAAAAAGTATAAATTTATACAAACAACTCATGCGTGCATATGGATATATTAATCGGTTTCTCGCCTCTCCTAAAAAAGTACCTTTTTTGAGTTAGCTCTATTTAGATTTAGGTGTGCGATATATATTCTAAAGATAATCTATGAAGTGTCCGATTAGGTAGATACTGGGGTTCCCTCTAAGAGTATTATCGGTGGTGTTCAGCTGCCCGCGTCGGAGCCTCTTTCATCGTGTATTCGTGTCCCTCGGCTTATTTGCATTCCTGCTCTATTCGCGCGGAAGCTCAAAGCGGGAGCACGCGTGGGTAGCATCCAGGGAGCGCGCGGTCGGTTACGTGAAAACAATTCTTTTGAGGGTTACGATACCACGTAGATTAAAAATAACGCACCATTTACGACTTAGTTTTCCAGACAAACACACATCCAACAAACAGAAACACAAAAAGTTCTGCAGCCTACAAGCTTTATTATGAAAGTCATGTAACAATCGAAAAAGTTTGTCAATAACCTCTTTGTGTTGCACTCTGACGTGAAAACGTATACGTCCCTTTGTTTCGTATATTCCATCGATGTGAAAATATCAACGTTATAACGCGGCATGCATAACGGTGCATATGGAGATTGGCCGCCGGACCCACTCGACATTTGAATGCAGTCGCCGGATTAACAAAACATGTTCATTCATATATGCATTTAATTCCGATTGGATTCAGAAATTTAGTGCAACTAGTGAACCTAAACTTTGTTGTGATCGACCATATTGTAAGAATCTATCTAAAAAACGATTTCATTAGATTCATTCGGGTTTTCTCGTAGATGTCATTGTCTGAATTGGACCAAATTGAAATAGGACCACGTAAAGCAGAAAGTTCTGGGATAAGATACAAAAAAAATAGAGTTCAATTGAAAATCTCCTCGTTTTGTTTAAGTCTGTTTAAAATATTGGCCATATTTGTCAATCTTTTCGCAGCACTCTGGTGGCCTAGTTAATTGAAAAGGCCCCTATGTATAGCGGTAGACAGCGAGCGCGCTGCCGATGCCGGCCCGTGAATAGGCTGAATGCGGCCGCCCACGCCGCGCCGCCGCCGCGCCACCGCCGCGCCGAGTCAAGGTGAGACGACGCTTCGTTTAAACGCCATTCAGATGCTTCTCAAGCCAAACTGAAAACGGTACATCTCCAATAATACTAGCTAGATCATGTGACTTTGCAATTATTGTACGAACGACCGGCCGCAGTAATACCTACTCTCAATAATCAATATGTTAGTATACAACTATGGATGAATTATGATATCCGAAATAAATGCTTTAATTTCATATACTTTGGTATGAAACAATAACGTATTCAACTTTACTCTTCCCATATTCATAGCGAACTGAGCTGACGACGCGATGGTCTTACACTAAAGTGCATTACATTATGCAAACTACCTCACTATTATACTTTGTTTATTAAAGTTTGAATATTTTAAGGTGATTACCGAGTCGGTTTACGGCATCGTTTAAAAAGAGGTTAAAAAAAGAAGGAAAAGTACTTATTCAAACAGGTAGGAATATAGATACCTGTGGTGGGGGGGGGGGAAGTACTTTTCCTTTCGAGATATAAATAAAACAGTAATATTCGAGCACGGGAAGCTAATGTAAGCGAGCGGCTTTCTCCTTAAATAAAATAGTGAATCTTTATTATTTCCCCGATATAAATGTTTGCCTCGTAAAACGGTTACGACCATTTTATTATTTCATCAGACTCTTTCAACTTTTTTGTAACTTTTTACTTTGTGCGATTTCACGTAGATTAGAAATATACTTGGGGGTAACTTTGAAATACTTACCTATATTTATTTATATTATTATTTTTTTGACAACGTGTAATGTTTTTCTGATACTTATATATTTTATGTTTATTATGTTATGTTCGTTTAAAAAGTAGGTGAAATACATCCGCATTTAGAATATATCAGACAGCAAAAAATATTCGTGTGAAATGTTATCGCCGAGCTCGAAAAATATAACAACTGCGTGTAAAGAAAGCGGTTTGATAATACGAATGTTTTCCAGTTTCAGAGTCATTGATTTAATCTAGGGCGCGTAAATAATGACTATATCGCACGCGACGGCCTTGATATAGCATAATATATAAACCAACAATATATGAGACATGGTACGGCGCTTTCCGGTACAGGCGAGGTGTCGAGTGATTTTGGTTTCCTATAAAATAATTATGCAATAGCCATCTACTTGGCCACGTTATTGCTGTGGTTGATTTAGTAGTAAATACCCAGTTACTTAAGTCATTAAATGAAACTGTGATCTGATATTGAAGTAAAATAATTGATCACAAAGCGCGGCAAGTTGCAAAAGTTGACTGAAATGAAAGTCAAGAGAATATCTTAAAGGTTGGCTACCTATGCATTGTTTTGTAGTTTATTTTAAGTTTTTTTTCTATTTTTATTATTAAACAAATATAATCAATATAACGTTTGTTCCTAAACTGTGAAATCCACACACTTATTTCTTTTTATTGTGTATGAACTTAATTTAAAAACATTAGTGGTGAGTTTGATTAGGACAAAACGAACACGCATTTCCATTTATGCAGTTGCCTTCCGCGTTAGCCACAGACTTATAATCACCATAGACCATAGACCACAGAGTAGTTCGAGGCAAGTGTTATAATACCAACATAACAACAACAACAAGAGGATAACACGCAGTACAAACAACAACAACGCCGTGCTTACGAATATATTATTATGAGCTAGCACATTTGCATCACATAGTAGTGTGTTGATAGGAAAATGCTACGACGTAGACGTGCTACGCCGTAGCACTCCTCGTTCTACGAAACCCGCGCGTATGCGCGTTATTTTCTTACTTAAAACTAAAGTTTTACTAAAGTTTGAAATTTAGTTTTATTAATGCATCAACAATCCCTGAAAACTTTCAGATGTAATGTTCATACATACCTAACGTCAACATTGAAGTATGTGTAGCAAATATTAAATCCAGCATTCCACATACAGAATTTCCAGCGGAAAAGCAAAATAAACTTCTCCCGACGAGTGTGTAAATTTTCGTCAACATGTCCCTTCCATAAACCGTGAACTTTTCTAGTTGCAAAAACTCTCTATTTGTTACACCAGTCCGGACCCTATATTGTGAACATAAGGTTTGAATTCCATCGTTGTGTCGTTGTGGTTATGAGGGTCGAAAGGTTTGCATTAATAAAATAACAATTATGACGTCACACACGTCCGACAGAATAGAGGCAAGTTGAGTGTTGCAATATATATATTTTTTTGATATCGAAAATTGTATTTTTATAAAAATAAAAAAGTTACTGCTGAGGCAGCATATAAGCTGTATAAGATTATTCGCCCTAGGTACAAGAAAGACGATAGCCGCTTGTTATCGCTCGACTTGGCGGACCGCCCTCGATAAGCAAACACAGGACAGGAAGTAGATTAAAATTACGTAATAATTGTGATATTGATCTGGCAACTCATTTAGTCCCGCCGCAAGCGGTGGCGGAGTAACCGGCCGAGCGCCGCCGCGCCGTCCGTCTGCGGCCGCGCTGCGCCGTCCGTCTGCGGCCGCGCTGCGCCGTCCGTCTGCGGCCGCGCTGCGCCGTCCGTCTGCGGCCGCGCTGCGCCGTCCGTCTGCGGCCGCGCTGCGCCGTCCGTCTGCGGCCGCGCTGCGCCGTCCGTCTGCGGCCGCGCTGCGCCGTCCGTCTGCGGCCGCGCTGCGCCGTCCGTCTGCGGCCGCGCTGCGCCGTCCGTCTGCGGCCGCGCTGCGCCGTCCGTCTGCGGCCGCGCTGCGCCGTCCGTCTGCGGCCGCGCTGCGCCGTCCGTCTGCGGCCGCGCTGCGCCGTCCGTCTGCGGCCGCGCTGCGCCGTCCGTCTGCGGCCGCGCTGCGCCGTCCGTCTGCGGCCGCGCTGCGCCGTCCGTCTGCGGCCGCGCTGCGCCGTCCGTCTGCGGCCGCGCTGCGCCGTCCGTCTGCGGCCGCGCTGCGCCGTCCGTCTGCGGCCGCGCTGCGCCGTCCGTCTGCGGCCGCGCTGCGCCG
The DNA here is from genome assembly GCA_038024825.1 of Polylopha cassiicola. Classification (NCBI taxonomy): domain Eukaryota; kingdom Metazoa; phylum Arthropoda; class Insecta; order Lepidoptera; family Tortricidae; genus Polylopha; species Polylopha cassiicola. Next base: position 11,296,125 of record CP149058.1, read on the forward strand.
CCGGCGAGGAGCGCTCGCCGGGACATTGTTCGGTGATTTCAGGACCGGCCGGGATAATATAAGCGAGGACACGATTTGTACCCGGTTGCTCAAGACACGCTCGGGTGGGTAATTGTAGGATTAAAATTACTTTTTCTGTCCTCCGGCCGGAAAGCGCCAACTTTCTGGCCGCTGCGCTAAATGAAATTGCCGCTTTCTGGCTTCGTCGAACAGAAAAATAGTATACTGACCTCGGCCAGTAAAATAAAAAAGCCTCAGATCACATTTTTGTCAACCTCGGCTTCGCCTCGGACGACAATTGCATGTGATCTGAGACATTTTTTATTTTACTGGCCTCGGTGCGTAATGTACTAATTCAGAAAATATTTTAATTTTAAGTACATTCGTTCACAATCGGTACCTGTGGACAGGTTAGACAAAGCAACCATCGACCTTAGGTCCCTTTTACGGTTCGCAAAACCCTAATAAGTTCGTTCATAAAATAAAAATAAAGCAAGTGAGCGAGCGAGCCGCGGCGGAGTCGGAGCGCGGCGCTGCGGGGAACGGGCGCCGAGGGAATTGAAAACTTTTTTAAGTGCCCACTTTTAATGTTACTTTTTTGCCTTATGTTATAATGACGCCCTTTCAAACGTATCTGTGCGAGTACCTCGTTACAAGTACACCTTTTCACACGCATAGTCGAGTGACGCGGGCGGGGGCGGAGGCGCCGAGCACATTCGTAAAATAATTGGATATGTAGGAAATAGATACACGACGACACATCCTTGTATAAGCTCTTATGAAACAGTCCCATATAATTGGCAGTTGCAACCTCCTTCATAACGCGCATCATCCATTTTGTTATGATTAATATTAAACAGAACTATTTATTCTTCCAAAATACTTCTCGATTACGAACAAAGGAAATAATATAGTAAGCACTGATTAAAACGGACACCGGCAGTAAGAGCACTTCTTCTAATTAAAGCTCTCTGTTCCCACGCAGCCACTCAGATACCTCGGCACGCTCTCGGTAATTAGTTATTTTTAAACAATATAAAGCTTCAAACAACGCCGCCCACTTCCGGCCCATTAAAAGCTTAGACGTGAAATATTAATGTCGCTTTCGCGCTGATTTCCTCTGTGAAACCTCCGCAAACTGTAATAACTTACAATTCGATAAAAACATGCCATTGTAAATCACGACTTATTTTCGGTGTCGCTATGCCAAATTCTTTCGTTACCAAAAATATTGTAAAAATTTCCGATGCCTTCGCGGTTATTACACATTCGAATGAAACAACTATTAACGGATTTAACTCGCGTATTTTTTATTTTTCTTTGCAGTTTCCATAATCGTAGCTCTACTGAGCTGACAATAGTCTAACGCTTAAGCATGTTTATTTTCCTCGGGAGTTAAATTCGATATTACAACCTTCTTTACTATTATGTGACACCCACCACGTATTTTAACAAGAGTATTGTGTTTACTTGCGCCAAATAAACTGTTGATAAAACTGTGTACCGACAATAACGTATAAATAAGGAAAGAGCGGAATTCTATTTACCTCGCGAGTCTCTAGTGCGTCGGCAAATGTTTGCGAAGAATAAAAATGTTCTCAACTTGAAAAAAAGTGACTTTTAGCGATTTAGACTCCAATCTAAACTTATATTGAATTTTCACTTCAGCTTTTCAGATAGAATCTATTATTTCCCTCAGTCGGGGTTCAAGTATTTTACAAGAGTAAGATAATTTCTTTTTTAAGAATTCTCAATAAATTAGGTGAGAAGTTGGCACGTACAGCACAATTACTTTTGTTATATAAATATGTATTTTGGCTATCAATGACAGATGAAATACTTTTTGTATTCTGGACCAGGCAACTAACAAAAAATCCAAGGTTGTGCAGGATGGAAATCAATAACATATAACTATTTGAATAAATATATGTGTATAACCTGGATGAATAAGTATATAAGAATTCAGGTTTTACCTTTCGGGGTTGGCACGAGTGTTGCTACAAATAGCAATCTAACATATTTGAAAGGAGAATAGTCCGGATCCTGCGTGTTCCGCGCAGGGACTGTGGTCTCAGTCCGCCCGGGGCGCCGCGGCGTGAGGGCCACGCGCCGGCCGCGGCAATCCCAACAGGAATATTGTCAGGGGCTTCGTTTTAAAGTTATCGAACATAAAAGGCAGCTCGCAATCATATTGTTGAGTAGGAATTTAACAATTTTCATGTTTCAAGGAAAATTGCAGAGTAGGTAGAAGATAATTGGCAGAATTAATTAGGTACAGTCTAGAGTATTACGCAAAAACCTTTAAGGTTATAGATTTTTAATGGAAGATATTGTTGTATATAATACTGGCTAATCTCTATATACTGGCTAATCTATTTTTCTAATTTTAAACTGTATGACACTTACTTCAATTAAAACTCACGTCAGAAAAGCTGCTCTATAATTTATCTCCTAAAATACTCGCTACCTTCAACATAATCTAACAGATATCAATAAATAAACAACATAGGATGTTAAAAACCTTTTAGTAATAAAGCGCTTATTGATAATTTTAATTGACTTCAACTAGGTATTAACTTCTCTTAATTACGATGTTTCTAAAGTTACTAATGGAGACAAAAACCTTGAAAGTTGATAATTTAAGCAAACAGTAATTAATAGTCACGATGGAAACTGTCAACCGCTTTGAAACTTTAAGCACAAAATAAGAGCAACTTTTTAATTTGCGAAAGGAACAACTTAAATTTCCAATAACTTCTAGGGGGATATGTAGCAATGACGCGTATCGGAGCGACCCTTACAAATACACATAGAATATTAGATTGTATTCCATGCACATAAAGTTGAAATCGGCTTGGCAATATTGGAGGTTAATTTGAAGGGCTACTCAGTTTTGAAATATCGTTATTGTTATGCGTTACGGAGTAGAACTTATTGCCTTTTGACTTCACGTGAAGAAATAGCTCGTAAGTTATGACCGGAAACTTTGGCAAAAGTTCCGTTCGTCTATTTCTTTAGCGTATTTTGGATGTAATTTTAGGGCCCTGACTCACAACGTCAACATAAATCAAGTGTGAACAACTTTAACCATTTCGAACAGAAAAAAACATTATTAAAACAATTTCTTTTAAGCTCTACATAATTAGCAAATAATTACATTATCTACCTGTGACAATTGAACAAGTTTGGCATAAGTTATATTTGAGTGATCGCTGCCGATGTTTTTGTGTGCTAAGTAAGATGCAAGTATTTATTTCTTACTGCTATAAAAACAAAGAGATGACATACAGCGGCTATACAATACGATTCACAGAGAAAAAGAAAGTTTCGCAATAAATGCACGGAACACACCCGAAGTGAACATGCATGTGTCAGCTGCAAATATCCCGAGAGACGCACCGAGTCACTGCTATGCACATTGCACCATGCACCCGGAGCACGGCAGTGCAGAGCCAAGATGCAAATCACACTCACAACTCTTCACTTCACTACATACATTTCTGTCGTATATACGCTTAAGAGGATTGTGAAGCTGTTGATTTTCATACAAAAGGCGATAACGTTTTACACCCAGTAAATATAGTTAGATTTTTATAACGCTAAATTTTGCTTACGCTAAAATTTATTAAATTTATTAGATTTATATAGAGATTTTTAAATGCTAATAAATTTTAGCGTAAGCAATATTTCTTAAAAATCAAAACGTACAGGCGTAGTTTCTCATTATATCTACAACATATCCAAAAATTATAAAAATCTAACTATATTTACTGGGTGTAAAACGTTATCGCCTTTTGTATGAAAATCAACAGCTTCACAATCCTCTTAAATCTTTAAAACTACGCAACGGATTTTGATGTATTTTTTTTTAATAGATAGAGTGATTCAAGAGGAAGGTTTATAGCACCCGTGTGCAGCCGGGGCGGGTCGCTAGTTTAAGATAAATTTATACGCGCTTATTTGATATAGGCATAAGAAGCTAAAGTTTAGGGAAAAGCTAAAACATTTATGATAGTCTGCTTATCAATTTCCTTATATCAATAAATAAAATCCCGTCAGCTTAAATAAAAATAAGTATTAGTTTTATAAATGCGAAAGCCAGTTTATAATTTCTCCAGGTTTCACTTTTACACCGCTAAACTGTAAAAACTATCTGAAAAACAAATTTCTGAATTCTATGCCAATTCTAAATGAGTGCTTTCTCGGTATCTTAGATATTTGAACTTGGCGTTATGGTAACACTAAACATTTCGATATGATAGACTATTAAAATGTTGCGTACAAGCGCGCGTCATTTCTGCTGCATTCTGCTATTCAGCGGCACTTCTTTGTGACGCTGCACTCGCGATGCAGGCGCGAGCCTTTCACACACTCGACAATCGTTTTGTATTTGACATAACAAGGATTTCCCTAGCCGAGATACAAGTTCATAGACATGAATAGAGTATTTTTAATTAGATTGGAGTAGGATTTCTCAATATCTTAAACTAGCTGTGCCCGCGACTTCGTCCCCGTGGAATAGTAATTCTTCATAAGACTTCATATTTACCCGTTTTTTACACATTTTCCACTGTTTCTTCGCTCCTATTGGTCGCAGCGTGATGTTATATAGCCTAAAGCCTTCCTCGATAAATGGTCTATCCAAAAAAAAAAAAGAATTTTTGAATTCGAACCAGTAGTTCCTGAGATTAGCGCGTTCAAACAAACAAACAAACTATTCAGCTTTATAATATTAGTATAGATTAATTTCATTAAGAACATATATTGCATATATATGCATCAAATCATTACATAATTGAAATCGCTATGACGCTTACTCGAAATTTACATTTACAGAAAAATGAATATTATGCTAGCAGATATTACCTAAATAAAAAACATTCAAAGCCAGATTTTCGTTTGGTAGCATTGAATGCAAGTGAGTTTGTAGTCGTAGGTAAGTTGGTCCATTAGCCCAATTGCACGCGGCGCACTCGCCCGATGCACTTCACTAGGACGCCGCGCGCCGTGTGAGCAACTGCAGGCGAGCCGGGCACGTCTGTACTGTAGGTACATATTACATAGCTTATGCGCACTGCACTTGTATAGGAGAAATATTTTATTCACAAAAAAAACCAGTCAGTTCATAAGGACGTGTCACGTGGCCCAGAGAGGCTTAAGTACGAGGTAAATGTGACAGCTAAATGTTCATTCCTCATTGACAATTCCAAATAAATCGTAACAGTTTTTGTGTTACTGAACTAATTCGACGGCCTCTTTTTTACGTTTTTCTTTGTATGGTCTTTGATTATAATCTGACCTACTTCAACACCAGCAGGCCGAAATTCCTGCGAGGGAATTATGTATTATTTTATTGTGTAATGTGTTTGTTTAGGCACGGAGGCATTTCACCTGCTGGCACGCGGCCAACTCGCTGCACAAGCTCACGCTCGGAGCCAGGTGAGTGCACTCGTATTAAACACAACGACCATCACTACAAGCCAATTCATATACATTATACATACTTACTTGTCTAGTAAGTCCTAAGAAATTTCTATAAGAGAACCTCTAAAAAGATGTTATGAATATTTGATTCTAACCTTTGACATTTATTTTTTAAATTCATGAATTTCTGCATCAAATTAGTATAGTTTATATTTACCTACTTTGCTTACATGTTACATATTTGCCTTTAATTTCATTAAAACGAATTCTTACTTTAATCATACATATATCTCCCGACTGCAAAAATTTTAACCCAAATGGCGCTCAGTAAATTTTATTTACGGCTGAAAACCTCCGTATCCGATTTCCTGAACATTAAAAAGTTACCAAAGCGTTCTGCAGCGAGCGCCGCCGCTGCGGTGCGACTCGTGACCAACTTCTCTCGAGTTAAATTTGCGATTCAACAATTATGATTACTCCAACTTGTGTAATTTAGGAAATTAAGACATTAATAGGAAGACCATTGTCAATAAGGCTTTATTTGACTGTTATAAATATAGCTATTGCGATTCCATTGTACTCATATTGATTGGACTCCGTAAAGACGCGGTGGCCGGTGAGATGGGGTTGCAAGGAGCTATCAACTACCTAGTTGATAGCTCCTTGTAACCCCGACCCCGGCCGCGGCTAATCCTGCAACCCCTGTCACTCATCTCACCTATACGTATAAATATTTATGTAGTACCATAACGCAATCTTCACCGGAAACTCAAATCTTAAAACACGTACATATTAATAAGCGATTTAAGGCAAATAGTACTGACGATCATTGCGAGTGTAACCAACGGGTTTTAAAAAACAACTTATAATATAGCTCACTATATTATCTTGTACAAGCTAACATCGTTCCGTCAGGCATATTAAACTTTTATTACATCGCGGCGTTATGAAAAAAAAAAAGATCTACCTACTAACTGCAAACAGGGAGAGAAAGTTAACGACACGGCGCGGCACGGCGCGACACGGCGCGGCACGGCGCGGCACGGCGCGACACGGCGCGGCACGGCGCGGCACGGCGCGACACGGCGCGACACGGCGCGGCACGCGTGCTGCAGATCACACGTTAACTCTCAACCGTGCCGCGGGAATAACAATTAGATACTCTGCCGTATACACACACGACTAATACGGAACGAATTATATTATAGCCCTGCAGATTATAGTTGATTCCGTAGATTAATATCAACGCCAACCACGTGTCCAGCATGCTTGAAGAACACTACATACATACATTTATGCAATCATAGGCGGTTCTACTATATTAAAGGAATATTAAATGCAATATTATAGTATACTACATTAGCTAAATTCCCAAGAGGATCTTCCCCGAGAGTCCACTTTTCTCTGTTCGAACCAAGTGCTATTTTCTTGCAGATAATATATTTTTTTTATACCCAATTACAATACCAAAGTCGTAACACAACAACGTATGTTTTTTTTTCTCATCCATAGCTGTTACTCTTAAACTTAACGCATTGTAAGCTCATGTCGTTTTTGAATCGTTATACTTTCCACTTAGTTTGTACACGACGCTCTCAGCACGGCTCCATACACCGCGCACCGCGCACCGGCGGGAACTTCGCCGAGGATTATCGTCAGCCACCGCGGAGAATAAAATTACATTTTACGACCAAGGGTTGCCACATTTTACGAAGGTAATGCTTTAACTTAAGTCGACATTAACTTTACACGTGCAAAAGTTTTAATTAAATTAATTATTTGCGTACCTAGACGCAAATAAAATAATCCAAGTGTGAAATTTATGACATATTTTTGAAAAATTAAATAACAGTAGAATTAATATCAGACTAAAACGAATTTTAAATATGAAGGTCACATAAAGTTTTCTTGGAATCGGTAACGTGGTTACGTACTTTTGTATGTCAAACTTTATCGTGGAACAAGCCCTTATTTGTCTGAAACTTAAGAACAAATGAAGTGTTTTATTTGTTTCTAACAACCCGTTTAAGACAGCTATGCAAGTATAGCCTATAGGTATATTCTACATATCCAAAGCCTACGCAGCAGAGATTCACCGCCATCGAAGCATTTTAGTGTAAAACTTTTAGAAAAAAATAGTGGAATTCTCGTCAGCGCATCGAAGGCAGCCGAAATATCTTCGTAGAATAATGTTAATGCATTTCTAGTGAAATTATGCAAATTCCCTAGACGCTGGCACAACCCTAGGTAAATAGCATTTTTGCCACGAAAATTTAATCTCAAACCTCGATCGCAGGAGAGGTGTGAAATAAGCGTTCTTTTACATAAAATAACACTTTCGCAGTTTTTCTCTTCGCCTAATCTTAGAACTATTAGGTACTTGGAACAACCAATTTTCTGCTCAAAGACTTTATAAATCTTCACCGAATTCCAATTTATTTTTGTACCTCGATTATTCTGGGGATTTGGTTTCATTATTTTAGGTACGATTTACTGTTGAATAAAGCTTACAAAAACTAAGCCGAGCACTCGAACTTATCTAATGTTATATTATTATACTCGTTATATATATGAAATAATTTACTCTAGACCTTCTTTAATTCATGTAAGTATTCTTCAGTTTAATAAAGAAATACTTTGGAATAAATTAACTAAAAATTTTCTCTGCTCTGGAAAATAATTGAATATAATATAATAAACACACGGGACATGTTCACGGATTCAAAGACGAAAAAATTTGAATCATAAAAATTGCGATGACTCAAAATCTAAGTTCTCAAGGTGTTACATGATCTCAATACTTTACTGTTATTCCTTTTGAGTTTCTCTAACGCATGTCAAATATAAGAGACATCTGTAACTAAATATTTACAAAGATGCGTATCGTAGTTCAACTAGTAGGTAAGTATCGTGTAAACAGAGAGTAAATAATTCGCTAGTGAAGGCGGCGAGGTAGCGAGGTAGCGAGGGGACGAGGGGGCTAGGGGGACTGAACAACACTACTGCCAGTTCAATTAACTGCGGCCCGCGGCGTGCGTACATCACGACACGCGGTACACCGCCACCACCGCACTGCACAGCTAACATTACAGTTTTACATAATAACTTTACTGTTTAAAGTTTACATAGGAAATAAAAGATGCTGAATAGACCCCATTTGTCACAGAATAAACTTTGGAATGAAACAACTTTAACGGATTTAACTCGCGTATTTTATTTTTATTGGCTGACGTTTCGGAGCCTTTACAAATACCATAATCGAAGCACGACTGAACTGACAATAGTCTAATGCTAAAGCCAATAAAAATAAAATACTCGAGTTAAATCCGTTAATTTTGTTTAATTCCAATGTATAATATCCGCGAAGGCATCAGAAATTATTACGGAATAAACCTCTTAACTCATTCACCTCAATGATTTTGATACACTGTTGCGATGAGTTGTGTTGTAAGTTTTTCTTTGTAATCTAGGCTAATAAGTACCTAAATTGATACGATTATTACGATCGTGACATGAAGTGCGTTATTACACTCGTATCAATTTAATCACGCTTAATAAGTAGCATTGTCATATAAGTGTGTGTTTGCTCGTACGTCGAGCATGTTCGTGGTATTGTTCGGTATCGCGCGCGCTCGTGCGTGTGTCCCTGCAGATGGCGGATATCCCCGCACTCACTCACGCGCGTAATTACATCTAAGTACAGAATTGTTTTACTTTTATAACGTTGTGTTATTGAGAAGCTACTCAGCGGTTTGTGAGTGATTTGTGTACGAGGGGACGTCGATGTGGGTATAAGACCTAATACGATCAATGATTGAAACATATTCTCATTGACTCACCTCTCCGCTAACTCATTGTCATGTTACACGAAAAAATGGACTTATTGATAAAGTTTTTGGTCTTAATGTTGGATAACTTACCACGCAAAAGTTCACCATGAAAATTCTGAAACAACAAATTTAAAGATTAGTTTACATAGCACAAATAAATACTTTACATCCTAACTAATATTATAAATGCGAAAGTAACTCTGTCTGTCTGTCTGTCTGTTACGCTTTCACGCTAAAACTACTGGAGCGATTTAAATGAAATTTGGTACAAAGAAAGTCTGGAGCCTGAAAAAGGACATAGGCTACTTTTTAACCGACTGCAAAAAAGGAGGAGTTCCACGCGGACGAAGTCGCGGGCAGAAGCTAGTAGTGTATAATTTCAACGCCATAAAATATTCCACAAACAAAACATAAACATAATATTTGTTCCTTTATTCCTAACGTACAACATTATTTCTTTCCAATAGACGTAAACAAAGACAAGTACATCTTAGCATATATACCTAACCTTTTCACTAAACTTCACACTTGTATTGTGGTAACTCCCACTACTGGTAACTTGCATCTTAATGTACATAACGTACGTTCGATGCAATCAACTGCCGGATATGTATGTCGAGCCCTGCACTGCCCTGCCCTGCAGTCCGCACTGCACAGTGCACCAAGACATTGAACCGCGTCACAGGATCGCCACATCAAGTGCGGTTTGCACGTGTGACGCCGCGACACATACAATGCCATTCGCAGGACTTGGCTACTGAGATTATATATAAATTACATTCACCATTCGGTATCGATATATAATATAATATACTAACGACTCGCCTCAGCTTCGCACGAGTGCAATACTAATTATACTAATTATACGCTGATACTAATTATCAGTGTTTCTCTACTATATCATGGATGTATTATGCATTATACATATAAACCTTCCTCTTGAATCACTATCTAATTTAAACAAAATCACACGAGTGCAATGCACGAATTCACCAATTAGAATGTCGAGGTGCAAATGGATTTATTTGAAAGCGGGATTCCGTTAACGAGATGCGCTGCCGCTGTCCACTCAGCAACTCGATCGAGCTGCATACAAGGTGCATAGCGCTGCAACCGGGCGGGTATTCGCGAAACACGCCTCGCATGGAAACGATATAACCTCCTTCAATAAAGTAACAAAGTATTACTTACCTACAGATTCATATTCAAAATTAAAATAAATGCTTAAAAAAAAAACTCTTATTCAGGTTTGTTTCATATTTATTTTCGTTTTGTTCTTATAATATGCATGCATTTGCACAAATTTCAGCTGAATGCAGATCTGTTGCATTATGCAGGGACACACAGACAGACGCGGTGGAATCATAAATTACAATTAACCTCGGTCTAGACGAGATCTGTCTGTGTAAAAATATTATCATAAATAAAATACATTTAGGTACAGAATCCTGTTTACGGTTTACTATATATATAAAAAAATGTTTACTATATATATAGAAAAATTTGAAAAACTTAATTTAATAGGTACCTACCTACTTTATATCGACAGATCTGAACATCTCAGAGTCAGATTAAATACCATTTGTTGGTATAATTATTCGTTTCCTGCATCAAAATGAAAAGGAAATAAGATCATCCAGACCAGCAATAAACAAAAAGCAGCAAATGCATTTTACCTGCGCTTATTAACAACACAATGTATCGCCGCTGTCCGGGCGAGTTATCTCTGCGTATAAAGCCTTCATTTCCTGTTTAAACATTTTCGTCGGATAGCTTATTTCCCGAGGATACAGTCACTTCGTCATTGCTGATTTCTTTTTTTAATAAAACTTTGCTACGAATTAATGGGAACTGTAAAGTTTTCAAAATACGCCGTGATTGTTTTATTCCAATGTTCTGATTGTGATAGAAATACATCATACATAATTTACCTAGTATCATTATAGTCTAGATTTTTCAGGATTAAAAAACAGCATGTCTTCCTCGACCAGCTGTACCAAAATCGATCAATATAGATCGGTTTTAGTCTGATTGTTTGTTTGTAACGACAAGTAAACAATTCGCATATCAGCATTTATTATATTAAACTACGGATTATTATGGAGGCCTGTGCGAACAACTAAAATGATTATTGCTACGATTATGGAAACTGTAAAGAATCCGATACGTCAGCAAATAAAATAAAATAAAAATACGCGAGTTAAATCCGTTAATAGTTGTTTCATTCCAATGTGTAATAACCGCGAAGGCATCAGAAATTAAAATGATTATATTACACGCCGGGGATCAAAAGGGCCTGAATATTCATCGTAAGGGCCAGGCCAGACCTAAGGCGGACCACACGCGTCACCGCGGACAAACAGCAGCCGGCAGCCGGCAGCCAGCAGCCGGCAGTTAGCAGCCTGATCGCTGCTATCCATTAACAACTCCGCATCCTCAGTAATAATATAATAATAATTGTATGATGCACCTACATATGAAACTAACCAGGTTATATTTATGTTTGTTGAAATTGTTATCAGCTTATTCATTTAGTGTCAGTGTATATAAAAAAGGTTTCTGCTATTTTACGACTCGAAGGGAGAGATGAAAACCAATTGCGAAGCAAATATAAAAAAATAATATTGTATCTATCATTGACAACGTTAATACTACGTTTGACCGCGCTATTTTTTTATTTTTTTCTTGTATTTGCGTACCTAATAGCCGACGGCTCGAGTATATTTTATTTATACAAATTCTGTAAAATAACACGTTACACAAAAGCTGTAATAACAATGCGTCGCTGGATTTATTTACGCGTCCCGCGGGAACGATCCCTCCGGCTCCAGCCCGGTTCACACACGTACTGGAATTAACGATCACGGTTAAGGAGGTTTTCAAAATTTTAATTCCGTTGACGATACAACAATACGGCGCGACGGCGACGCTAGGACTCCTTGGGCCCTAGACAAGTGCCCAACGTTCAACGTTAACGTTAAACGTTAGGACCAAAATGTATGGGATTTGACATCCGCGAACGTTTGTGACGTACGTGACAGTCGTTGGGCACTTGTCTAGCCCCCCTTGTAAGAACTCCTTGACGAATAGTCTTTAATAATTTCTGATGCCTTCGCGGTTATTATACATTGGAATGAAACAACTTTAAACGGATTTAGCATAACACTATTGTCAGCTCAGTGTTGTTACGATTATGGAATTTGTAAAGGGTCCGAAACGTCAGCCAATAAAATAAAATACGCGAGTTAAATCCGTTTAAAATTGTTTCATTCCAATGGATAGACTTTACTTTAGTTTTAAAATTATTCTATTAGAGTCGCCGAATGATGATTGTCATTAGCCACCTACTGCCTTTATTAGCAGCCCTAATAAATGAAAGCATCAACGTTAATATCTTCATCCATCTCTCAGATGAATTGACTCGTAATATTTCTTTTCGAAGGCGAGTAAAATGACGCGATACATAATTCATGAGTCAATTTACAGATGAACGAGACGGCAATATACATTAATGAGGTGTTAGAATGAGACGCATGTATATGGTTTAATAAACACGTTTTATAATGGGAAGTTCAAAGAGATATCGTTTTTGAGAATTATTCATTAGATTAAGTGTTGGGTGAACATTCCACAGACGACAAGATCTGCATTTCACTAATAAACAGATTAATGGAGTTATCACGTGTTGACAACTTATATGCATACAAGAGCATATAAAGTACAAACAACAAATGAAAATGTATCATTGAAATATTATATATATAAAAAGAACAACATAAAAGTACACTTACCGAGTTTAGTATTTTCTCTATTTATTGTTTCAATAATCTGCAACAAAAATAATAATTCTGTTAGATATATACCTATATGCTGTCTAAATAAAAAAATATAGACAAGTGGTTTTTTATACGCAATTCCATTTTATTTCACTTTTAGTACGTACAAATTGAACAAAGCACACATAACCCAACTAATTCACACAATTTACATAAAACACGTACCAAGCAAAGTAATAAAATTTAAGCACTCTCCGTCCCGCTCCCACCAGAGACATACGAGAGAGACAAACAATTGCAGAGCTAATAAAGTTCGTAGCACCTCTACGCCGTGCGCGTAGACACGCCACATGTGTCGTAGACAATGTGTCGTAGCAGTCTACGGCTGGAAATGAATGAATCAATAAAATACTCGGGACTTACTCAGACATCGTAAAATAGACCCTAACAAAGTTAAATATGTCGATAGATGTCAACTACAACATTTTAAAATATTGTAAAAAATATATATAAATGAATGAAATTATGTTCGACAGTAACCTGTGACTAACTTAATATAGCTTGCATTATTCGAGCTCATCAGACTACATACCAGGCTGTCCCATAATAACCTGGCCTGATGTAGTTCTAGGATACTTGTTACCATATGTTTTACTTTTATGTTTAGCACATTTATTCAGCAATTTAAAACAGGAGAAGTATTCACTAGGTTCGCATTATATTTAGTTTTAGGCCAAGTTGAATGAAGTAAGGTGTAAGTTTTTTTAATATGTCGAAATCTGAGTATCTATGTGTGATAAAGATTTTATTCAAGGAAGGGTTATATCCGGCTGAAACTAAACAGCGTTTGGATGGTGTGTATGGGAAGTCTTCGTCTTCCTTTAGCACAGTTAAAAACAAGGAAAAAGAATTTCAGCTTGGACGAGAGAGTGTCAAGGATCTTGGTCACAAGGGTCGACCGATTGAGGTGGTTACTCTGGAAAATATGACCTTAGTTTAAGAAGAAGTTTCGAATTATCATCGATCAAAGATAAGGAAATTAGCAGCAGGACTCGGTCTTTCTAAAACATCAGTCCATAGTATCATTCACGATTATCTTCATATTAGTAAGGTCAGCTTAAGGTGGGCGCCAAAACTTCTTTCAGCGGTTCAGAAAGAAGAACGAGTTCGATGTGCTCTGAGTTTTTGAAACTCTGTAGCGAAAACCTGAATAACTTAATTGAACGATTGGTGATTGGAGACAAAACAATAGTCCTGTATTATGATTCTGAAAGTAAATGCGAGTCTATTGAGTGGCATTTTAATAACGAAAGGCCGTCTAGGAAAGCGAAGGTGCAAGAAGTATGCCAAAAGGCTGATGTGCACAGTCTTCTGGGATTATGAAGGTATCCTGATGATCAAATTCAAAGAACTTAATACCATTATAAACTGTGAATATTATGCGTCGCTTAACCGTAGGTTACTTGTTCATATCAGGTAAATACGAAGGGGCAAGCTGTCAGAAGGTTTCATGTTATTTCACGATAATACTCCAGTTCGTACGGCTACCATTGCAAAGGCTGCTATTCATGAGTGATCATTTATTGAGGTCAGTCATCCCTCCTATAATCCAGACTTGGCCCCTAATAACTATTACTCATTCCCAAACTTCAAGCGGGACCTACGTGGAAAAAGATTTTCTAACGACGAAGAGCTGCAAGCGGCTGTTTTAGGCCATTTGAAGGGCAAAAACTTAACGTACTATTATAACGGTACTAAAATGATATTTTGCAGATGTCATAAGTGCATTGATAATAAAGGAGACTATATTGAAAAGTAACCAAAGTTTCATTTCATTTACATTATTACTTCATAACCAGGCCAATTCATTATGGGACCTACCACGTACGTATTATATTGTTGATATGAATTTACGACCTCCTAGCAGCCTCACCAATTTACAAAGTATTTAAACGTGTAAACATCAAAACAAAAAAAAATCCCCAACGAATAAAAGTCCGTATATTAAATAGAATAAAATTCATCGTTTATGCAGATGCAATATTTCTAGTTAATAATGAATACAGCCAACCCGTGCTCGAGTAGTTTTGTAAAAAACCCCGGCGAGCTGCGACTGACAGCCGCTCCGGCCTCCGACGCACTCGGCGAGATTGCGGCCGAGCGAGGGACTACTAATAAAAATACCACAACACGAATCCAATAAGGAAATAAATACCTCGCCATGCACTCCCATTGATCTAGTCAAAAGGCTTTAATAGCCATAAATGCAGACATAACTTGCAAGACTCCATATTCGTGTTTATTATTTGTTCCTTACAGGATTTCAACCCGCACCCTCCAACTTCGCATTCAGAGTCACCTACCGCTAAATATTTACGCTAAATTACGAGAGCACTTGTGATCAGTTGCATATTTTGTCTTTTAACAATGATAAATGATTACAATATACGTATTCTTAATCGTCGTTAAAATGCTATGTGTATTTGTGAGCACCTTCAAAATCACCAACACGATATGTACTTTTAATAAGTATACATATTTAACAATCCAAACAAAAATATATTAACATCTACCAACAACCAACTGTTCAGCCTCACTGTCCAACCGAGAATGCCCTTGCCCGCCAATATTAATTTTCTGACGTTTCTGACAGTTGACCATAACGTTACCAGAGTAATCAGTTAAAATACGTTATATTTTGGATACGAAAGTTCTTAAAAACTTTAGCGTTACACTATTGTCAGCTCAGTCGTGCTACGATTCTGGAAACTGTAAAGAATCCGAAACGTCAGCAAATAAAATAAAATAAAAATACGCGAGTTAAATCCGTTAATAGTTGTTTCATTCCAATATGTAATAACCGCGTGAATTCCTTTTTATTTTAAATGCAAAACAAAGTTACATACATAAAATATGAAATATTACTACCAATAGGTAGATGGTTTATGAAAACACCCGAATGTAAACTCCGTCAAGTTAAAAAAAGCAAGTGCGTGTTCCCACACGCAAAATATGTTGAATGGTCGTCTATTATTTAAGTGAAACCTCAGAGTTGTGAACGAGGGGCGCCCTGCCCGCTCACCCTCTAAGAAAACAGAGGCGCGGCGCCCCCGGGACCGGCACCGGAGCCCGGCGCCCGGGACCGCATCGGATGACCGGGGGTCGCGTTTATATCATAAACAAACTGAGAACATACTCCTATATATGTTATTCATATTGTAGTAAGTAATATGCAAAAGTACGAACAGGTAATTAAATCCTACTATTAGGTTAGGTATCAATACATAGTATAAAACAAAGTCGGTTTTTCTGTCCCTATATCCTATATTCCTATGTGCGCTTAAATCTTTAAAACGACGCAATGGATTTTGTTACGGTTTTTTTTAATAGATAGTAAGTTTTACAATAATAAAGTTCTTACATTGATATTGCGTAAAGTATTTATCGTGCACAGACGAAATCGCTGTCAGAAGCTAGTTTATTCTATAAGGTATACTTATTGTAATGGGTCTATATTAAAACGCATAAAATAAATCGTCATAATTTGAAGTAGCATAACAATTCTAAGCATAATTGTAAGTCAGCATAACATTAATAAGCATAATTGAAAATGCATAATTTTAATACGCATAATGTAAATACTCATAACGATAAACTAGCATAAAAATAAAAAGCCTAAAATTATTTTTTATAAATATGAAAAATTATAAAAAGTTTAAGTGCCTGTTCACAACCTCAACTGATTTAAATATGTTTTTTGTGTGCATAATGTATACCAAATTTTCAATATTCAATATTAAAAAAAAAGTTTTCATACATATACTTTTATTTTCATCTTTTATTTTTCTATTGGGGTCAATAAAATGAAAAAATATGTTTAAAAACTGATCTACTTTTCTGGTAGCAAATCGATCCTGCAAGTGTCGCAGTTTTAACCTAACCTAACCTACTTTTCTGATAATTTTGGAATAAAGACAAGTATGATTAATATTATACACGACACTAAATGTCTAAGAATATGTCTAAGAATAACTATTGAAAGTTTCTAGAATTGTTGTAATAATTTATGATGAAAAACTGTCTGACTTTTCCATTTTATGGAAACTGTGGTGCCCCCTTGTTTATGCATTTATTATATTATGCATATTAATGTAATACCAGATAAAGTTATACTAATTAGAATTATGCTTTTTCATTATTATGCATTTTAAGCAGTATGCCATTTTATAATTATGCATATTGTATGTTATGTATAATATTGTTATGCCAAGTCTGTTATGCGTTTTCAATATATGACAATTAATGTTATGCTATATAAGGGGCACCCTATTGTAATGCAAACATAACTTACCTGTCCTAAACGGAATCGTGTCGTCCCAGAATAGATCTGACATAAAGAGCTCCTCGTAACATCTAATACCATCCGCACATTACACACAGCCACTTGACAGCGTATTATCTGACAGGAGACAAGTCACGGAGGGAAATGACGTAATATGCGTCACGTCAGAGCAGGCAAGAAAGACAATTGATATATTAGATGGGTATATAAAGTATCTATCTAATCTATAATGTATGATAAGTAAAACGATGGTAATAAATAATATAATAATCTTGCTATACGTAATCTGCTGTATACCGTAAAGCATATATTTTAATTATAGTATATTTTACAATATAAGATCTCCATCTATACTAATACTTATAAAGAGGAAAAGTGTGTTTGTTTGGATTGAATAGGCTCCAAAACGGCTGGACGAATTTTAAAACTTCTTTCACTGTTAGGAAGTTACGTACACCCTGAGTGACGTAGGCTATATAATATTTTGAAAAAAAAAAGGGGATCCGTGCAAAGCCGGAGCGAACCGCATATTATTATGTATGTATATTTGCACAACAATTACCCTGCCCTAGTATTTAAGAGTTTCGAGGTGATGGAGTGTTGGCTGTTATTGCAGTATAGTTGCTTACTGTTAACCGATCCAGCGCGTGCCTTACTGCTGTCCCAGCAAGCATAGAGTAGCTATTTCCAATATATCGTTTATATTCCAATTAGGTAATAAACAATTTCCTTTTTATAGATTGTTTCTATATTGTGAAAAAAGCCTTTGACTACAAAATGACAAAATTCCATTAAGCATAGTAAAAACACGTAGAGCAAATAATCCCAAATAGCCTTGCGTCAATAACATTATAAATACTAGTGTATCGAGCGGCGCGGCGCGGGCGGAGGCTCTCGCGGCACGCAAAGGTCGCTCTCAGCACCATGCCTACAATACATCACAATCGAACCTTTTAAATAGTAACAGCCCTAATAATCTACAGTGTCACTAAATGCAAACATCGTCGCGTATCTGAGATTTATTTCTGTGTGCCGTTTTATACAATACTAGCGACCCGCCCCGGCTTCACACGGGGGCTATAAACCTTCCTTAAGAATCACTCTATCTATTAAAAAAAACCGCATCAAAATCCATTGCGTAGTTTTAAAGATCTAAGCATACATACGGACATACAGCGAAAGCGACTTTGTTTTATACTATGTATTGATAGCGGTTCGCCCCGGCTTCGCACTATTACCTATTTTTCATCAAAATAGCTATAGAGTACTATAGCCTATGTTACTTAGGATAAACGTAGCTTTCCAGCAGTGAGAGAATTTTTCAAATCGGTTCAGCCGTTTTGGAGCCTATTCAATCCATATAATTATAATATACAAACGAAGAGACCTTTCCTCTTTATTATATTAGTATAGATAAACCTTGTAAGATTAGAGCGTGTCCAAGCCAGAACATCCACCTGTTCGTATTGATTGATAATTCGCCCTTCAATTTGCTCGGCTGCTCGACAGGCTTTAGTAAAATATAGACCAAATTATTTAAACCAAGCGAAGCAAATTAAATTAGATACGAAACTAGCAATATAATATTTCACAGACAACGGGTCACCTCTATAGACGTCACGTTATTATATATTAACCTACATAAGTATGAAATATCAGACGAAAACTGAGAATAATTAGCGTGCAGGCGAGTGATAAACAAGCGGCCACACAAGTCCACGCGTTTTTATATATTATATTATGGTGCTATAGCGTTATAAAAATTGTGTCAATCTCAATGTACCTAAAATAAAATCAAACGGTGGTTTTTTTACCGAGTGAAAAACGAACAAACCAACAACGAGAAAGATCATAGGTTTAGGTATATGATATAGTGTAAAACATGATACATGACTTTAATAAAACGAAATTCCGAGACAAGAATTTTATTTCGTTCTAAAATGAATTAACATTGAATTTATCTACGACACGTTCCATTTATTACGAATACGTGTTCACCAATTTACACAATTTATAACGCTCACGAGTATTCTCATGTCTCGGCTTTATCGCTTTGATAATGAGAGTTCTCTTGTTTTAATGATAAAAAAATATATAGTAAAAATATTTCTCAGTGTTATTTTGTATCCTTTAATATGTATAAAACGCTGAAATTTTCTGGAATCCGTTCTTGAAACGCACAACCCAACAAGTAACCACAAACAATAGACTAAGCACAGCGTGGTAAAATGGAGCCGAGTGTAGCAACACTGGCTGTTGTGTTGCCAGCAACTAAGTGATGCACGGGTATAGCAGACTAGAGAATTAGAGCAGAAACATGTGTGTGTTAATTCATTGAGTTTTGGTGCATTGTATATTATCGTATGATTTAACTGAGCTAGGATGAGTAGGATTATCACATTATGTTTATTCAACATAAAAAAAAAATGGCGAATGCTCACAGTCTAAGGTTTAATAAAGCTACTATCAACTACTATGGCGCACTAATCGAAACCTGAAATCAAGGCTTAGGCCTAACCACAGACAAAGAAGTCAAGGTTGCCCGCAGTGAAAATGATAAATTATTAAATTTATTGTGCTTTTTGGCGCCAGCTGTCTAGACAAGACGTTCGGGTTGCCATTCACCCTGGAGGCCAAATGGCGCAGAGAACTTTTATGGTATAAATTGGTTTTTATTGTTTTCGCCGAATTTAGTAATTGGTGGTGGTTGCTATAACAACAAATGTGGCTCAAATTGTGTACGGTGCCGGTGTGCTAAATGATGTACTGAACAATAGTATATTATTAATTTATTGTACAAATTTAGATTCAAGTTTACAAAGGTCGGCGTTAAGATCTTGAGACATTAACAATAGCTTAATATGATTACGAGTTAATACTCGTAATCATATTAAGCTTTTATTTTCATTGTCTAATGACAATGAAAACACACAATACACAAAAATACTGAAAAACTGAATACAAACTACTGATCAATAGAAATAACATCTTCTATTACATTTGTGTTCAGACCCTTCATTAAAAGAGAAGATCAATTAAATGTCGAGTCCAGGCCATTTAGCTCCAATAACCATTAATGTTGTTAGGAAGAGCTAATGAAGCACATAACCTAACTAAACAACAAGCGACGCGGCCGGGGCTAGGAGGCCAGAGCCCGGCGGCCGGCGGCCGGCTGTCTGAGTTTGCACTAAGTTATTCATGAACACGTCCTGCACTAAGTGGCTAGCTCACTTAGTGCACCCGTGCATAATCACTAGTTCCGATGACTAGAGGATCTCCATTTACTCCAATAACTGTCTAAATGAGTCGCCATAAAATCAAAAATTAACGGCATGGTGTATTATGCATAATTCACATGAATTTCTAACGTATCTTGTGCAAGGGCAGGTCGCAGCAAAGATTCAATTATACTAGCAATAACTCTGTTTTTTCTATTGCACAATAAGGCAATCGAAGACTCAAAACTTTGTACATCCTAAAATCCTACCGGTGCCAAACGAGGGTTATAAAGTTTTTAACAATCCCAACACTACGGCAGGGCCTGGCCACACACGCCGCATATATAGTGCAAGAACACGAGACAAAGCCGCCGCACGCGGCATGTTGCACCGAGGGACCGTGTATTGGTCTCTCAGAACACGACAGGGGCGTATTTCACCCGTCTACCGTCTCAGTCTAGACTCTTATTAAACTACGCTCAAGTAACTCGGTATAAAGTCGTGATCGCAACGTGGAATGGTCTATTGTGTGATCTCGTCGAGGAGGCCGTTAAGAACGGGCGACATTATTTTTAAGTGTTTTATTAATCAGTAAATAAACTCGTATCATCTTACATGTAATGTCTTATTTACACCTATCGATTACTAGTCTCTGTTCCCCGCGCCGGCATTTGCAATCATTACTCCCCGCTTCATGAATACCTATTATACTCGTGATAATTATCTCTACACCATGATTAGGTATACATTTACAAATATTTAAGTTTAACTGTTATAACAATATAAGTTAGTTTGCTTGTTAACTCCGCAAGGCAGCGCGGTGCACTCTCGTAGAGAGTAGAGTTGCTAACAGTTGTTTGTTGCGAACTCAAAGCTAACTCGCCAGCCGGAGCCCCACATACTAATTAACTAAACAATATGCAACACAATGAATAATGATTAGCGACTAAATACTAGGCAGACGAAGTTCTGCGAAGCGGTATCTGCATTATAATAATTTATCATAATAATAAGCTGCCTCAAGAATTTCGTGCTTATAGCATTTTTGCACCATATAAGTTCTCTAGACTTCTACAAATATTTCGAAACCAACATAAACGGAAGCGGTCCAGCCGATCTCAAGTTTTAACCAGACTGACGAACAGTAATTTCATTTATCAATATATATATTTATTTAAGTAGATAGATTGTATATTCCCATCTTCGAATCGTAAATTCAGTATCTTCTTCTGACCTTTAAAGAGCTTGTGAAAGCCTAAACTGCATAGATATATTTTTTGATTTTGATTGTACAAAGTATAGACAAATGAGATTGATCATTTTCATTCATAGTTATAGACATTGTGTTTCGTTTTGAAACATTGTGTAGCATGAACTATAATCTCGGTAAAACTAATCTCGTAGGCGTCAGTCCCGCGTCCACTCCGCCAGTCACTTGTCTGGTTACTGCCGCGGCCGGGCTTCTGTTATAAATCACGGCACATACCCGCTAATTCTTGTTTGTATCTACCTACAAATATTATTGGTATTACGACAGATAAATGGATGGATCTTGCAGTGTTTTCCCGAGTGACCAGAGCTGTTTTATAGAACATGTTTTTACAAGTGCTTCTTCATGAAGGTTGATGCTATTAATTGAATAATATTTTATCACTGATTTATAGTTTTCGAAAAGGAATTTTATGATATTACAGCGTATAAACTGATCAAATCTCTCTTATTTCTCGGAAAAGGAAACAATTTGAATGTCAGGAACAATGCACGTTAAGGCTTCAATTTAACCCGTAACCCGCATGCCGGAGACAAATGCTTCAATCCCTGCGCCCTTCAGTTAACAAGGAAAGGGTACGATAAAAAATCCATTAAAATTTCATTTGAGAAAAGAGGAGTCATCTTTCATATAACAACGGAATGTGGGGGTCCGCCTGGCTCGCGCTGGAAAGAAAACATTTGGAAAGGTTTGACGCCGCTCCTTGAATTAATTAATACATTATTAATCCTCTACTACTACATAATGCGTTTTGATTTGAGCAAATGTTCTTTTGAAGCGATGAAATATTTTTTTAATGTCCTACATTATCCCTACTAATATTATAAATGCGAAAGTAACTCTGTCTGTCTGTCTGTCTGTTACGCTTTCACGCTTAAACTACTGGACCGATTTAAATTAAATTTGGTACAAAGAAAGTCTGGAGCCTGAGAAAGAACATAGGCTACTTTTTAACCGACTGCAAAAAAGGAGGAGTTCCACGCGGACGAAGTCGCGGGCAGAAGCTAGTATAGCTATAAATATGAAAATGATAATTATAATTTATGAAACTTAAAGAAAGATGAAACGAAATATTTACATTTTAATAACATTACAGTATGCTGAGATTGCGTATGAGTAACATCGTGCTGCCTTAAAATAATACCGCAGTCTTTCGCAGTCACGCCTCTACGTGTACTTACTACGACAATTATGTTCCATCTCTTTCACTCGTATTACTAATGTAATAAGGGGGAGGAGAACATCACGATGTAAATTCGATGGCTTGTTCGGCTTTTCACAGGCGCGACCCCAGTTTCCAGGAAAACAGATCCCTGTACTACCAACCTACAAATATAAATTTAGCATAGATAATCCGAGAAGACGCGGCGGCCGTCGACCCGCGGCGCGGCTCGCAGGTACAGATGGCGAGGGTGAATGTGTAATGGCGGGTGGTAATTGACTCGCGAGTGATACGCCGCGCTCTGCTTTGTCTCTGGTTGCCGATCGACGAGCGAATCGGCTGTCGCCGCCATTGCGTTCGGAGAGGTGCGTAATGGATACAAAGAGTGTTCATATTTTGTGACGTAGCAGCAGACAAGTAGTGGAACACCACTCGCTTTGCAATCGTGAGAAGAGAGGTATCTCAGTGCAATATCCAAATAAGTTCGAAAAATAACCTAAGAATTATAATGTTCAGTAAGTATGTCAATTTTCATATCGTATCAATAAGATAATCACAAAACATTATCTGGTACTTTGGAATGAAACACTATAGACGGATTTAATTACACTGTAGGTGTATTTTATTTTGTTGGCTGACGTTACAGAACCTTTACAACTTCTATAAACGTAGCACCACGTTAAATAAGTATACAAAAAAACCAGCAATTACCTAGTACACCGACTAAAGGTTTATTGGTCGGGGGATATTCGGTGAACGTCGTTGTTCAAAGAGCCGCGCGCTCCGCTGCACACCGCACACATGACTACCTGATGTGCACGTGGAAGGAAGATTACTGAATAACCACCCCCAAAACCAGGCCTCAATGTATAAACATAAATACAAGGGCAATAATGAACGACACTATTCAACAAAATTCTTTACAGAAATAAACATTCTGATCATTTCTAAAACGTTTGTTAAAAGTGCTACTCATACCTCTATTATCTATTGATAGGTTTCGAGATCTGTATGACTTGCAAATCTCTTTGAAATCAACAAGACATGTTCCATATCCATTATTAATGGGCCGTATTAATAATTGGTATGGAACCTGCCTTACTCACTAAATATACAACCAACATTTAGGGTTTGTGATTTAAGTCGCAAGTCTGAACGATATTGACGCTCTTAAAGGACGGTCGCGGAGCACAGCGAGAAACGGACGTTGCCCTTTTTCTATTTGTCTTTGTCGCACGCGCGTAGTAATATTGCCCTCACGCTCGCACAGTAACCTTGACCGTTTTTCGCTGTACTCCGCGTCCGTCCTTTAGTACACTTCAAACCTATTCATACATTAGTAGCTACCTAAGTTCTCTTATAATTTATGGTACCCGCAGTAAGTTAGTAGCAACTAAATTAACATTTATCACACAGTCGGCGTACTCGTGGAACAAGTCTGACAGGTCGCAGGTCGCGCCGCGCTGGAGCCGCGCCAGCCGGGCGGCTGCAGCGACACCAGGCAACCAGGGAGGGACAATCTCACTAAATCTTACTCTGACAAGCTTTTACACTAAATTGAGGACGTTATTAATGTAGAATATTTTACGAATCTGTCTTTAAAACATTATACTTATGGTATAATATTCTAAAATACGATTTTATTCTGATAATGACTCGTTTTCTTAAGAAAATCAGATATTATCAAATGAAAAGGGGAAATGCGGACAAAAGTTGAATGATTGCTTTGGTATTATCTAAGCAAGCTCATCATCTCGCTGATCAATAGAACTGAGATTATATTTATCAAGAAAATCAAGATTACGATGAGATATAATATGAGGTATTTCAATTACCGACGCAGATACGGTTTCTTATCCAACCAGGCATGAAACACGAAGGCTTGCTGGCTAATTTATATCTACTTTCCGTAATCAAATACGTAAATAACACATAACGTGAACTTTTATGTTTTGAAGCAAAACAAAGACGTTTAGGCCCAAGAGCTTCAAGATAAAGACGTGAAATGCATATATTATTTAGGGCCTAAATATAATAACTCAATGGATCCGTGAGACGGGTTAATACCAAAAAAACACGATAATTATTACGCACCAAGGCCAGTAAAATAAAAAATGTCTCAGATCACATGTAATTGTCGTCCGAGGCGAAGCCGAGGTTGACAGAAATGTGATCTGAGGCTTTTTATTTTACTGGCCGAGGTCAGTATACTATTTTTCTGTTCGACGAAGCCAGAAAGCGGCAATTTCATTTAGCGCAGCGGCCACAAAGTTGGCGGTTTGTGGCCGGAGGACGGAAAATATGATTTAAAGGTCTACTTGAGATTAGCAGAGTAAGTACATAAGGCGTGCTATAGACGAGACAATCTCCGCCGTGCGTCGTGTGCGTCGGCTCGGGCTTGTGATCGATGGTGCAGCGACTACCGCTTGGGGAATTCGCTCAAATTTCAACACTCAAACGTTTGATATTTAAACAACACGCGAACGAAGACGTTAGAAAAAACTTGTCTATACTAATATTACTTATAAAGAGGAAAGGTTTGTTTGTTTGGATTGAATAGGCTCCAGAACGACTGGACGATTTGAAAAATTATTTTACTGTTGGGAAGCTACACTATTCCCGAGTGACATAGGCTATAAAAAAAAGATAATCCGTGCGAAGTCGGGGCAGACAGCTAGTAATTTTATAAAGTAAGTATCGAGAACACATAGTGCAAGGGGTGATCGTGACGTCATCAATCATGTCTCAGAACGCGCGCGCTGCACACGCTCCTAGCACTTCATTAATCACATTTGTTGGAATATTAAATGGATGCCGTCGGCGCTATCACAATAATAATTGATAATAACTTGCAGTTGCAGGTATTATTGTAGTTTTCTAATCAAGCTGCAGTGCTATGTGGTCAAAGATTTATTTAAGATAGCTTCTGCCCGCGACTTCGTCCGCGTGGTGCTCCTCCTTTTTTGCACTCGGTTAAAAAGTAGCCTATGTTTTTTCTCTGGCTCCAGACTTTCTTTGTACCAAATTTCATTTAAATCGGTCCAGTAGTTTTAGCGTGAAAGCGTAACACACAGACAGACAGAGTTACTTTCGCATTTATAATATTAGTAAGGATTAGCTGGAGATTAAGGGTTTGTAGTTATAATGTATTAATAGTAGTAATGTGACGGGTAAGTATATGTACTCGTATTAGTGTGGATATCTTATAAGATATATATATCCATTAGCTGATGCCCAAAGTAGGTACAATAATTTGTTTAGTAGTGACTATGCTTCCTGTATGCGGTCGCCATCCGGCCTCTATTAATAAATCTATACTTATTCAATTTATACTGGTATCTTAAGATACCATATATTACTATATAAGGTATTCCTGAAACACTCTCGCGGCCCCGTGTGACGCGCGTCCATGATAAACAACTTCACAAATTGCTCAAAGAACACAAAGTTGATTTTGTAAACGATGTTGTTCCATGACAAGAATAATCTAAAATATAAATATGTATTTTATTGTATACTAGCTTCTGCCCGCGACTTCGTCCGCGTGAAACTCCTCCTTTTTTGCAGTCGGTTAAAAATAATAGCCTATGTTCTTTCTCAGGCTCCAGACTTTCTTTGTACCAAATTTCATTCAAATACGAAAGCGTAACAGACAGACAGAGTTACTTTCGCATTTATAATATTAGTAGGGATGCGTGTGTGTATGTGAAAATTCACAGGTTATGAAAATCATAATGCCATTTTTTTTGCAGGCCGCAATCAAAACTGTACAAGCTTATTTGGAATGAATGCCGAGATAAATTAGAAGAGCAACAGCAACGTTCCAGGACTGGGGGAAAATATGTGAAAAGCGTAGAATGGTATAAATCACGTGTGACGTCACATCGTTATAAACACGCCGGGCGCTGACAGCGCGGGATCGCCGCCGCGCGCCGTCTGCGACGCACGGAACGAGATGTGCGACATATTCCGACTACATTTTATCAACGAATAATGTTGTGAGCGCCATTTATTATTTACTAGTGGTCCCGGCAGACTTCGTCCCGCCCGGCAATGTCGATTTGACAGTTGTCATTGTTGCGTTTTGATACTATTTTTAACAAATCAGCTTAATAATTTTTTCTTTTTTTTTTACTGGAACGTGATAAAAAGTATCCTATGTCCTTTTCCTGGCTCCGAGCTACCTCCCCGCCAATTTTCAGCCAAATCAGTTCAGCCGTTCTTGAGTTATAAACGGGGTAACTAACACAACTTTCTTTTATATATATAGATTTATGTCAGTTCGTCCGCCCTTCTGCAGCAAGAGCAATGTTAAGTTTTTTTTTGTGATGCGGAAATGTAAAGGTGCAACAGAATATATAAGAAGATACACACACACAGAGACACGCATTTTTTATAAGGGTGTAACCTGAAGACATATATTAATGATGTATTTGTTTATTTTAAAGTAATTACTAAAACCATGCATATTGTATATCATCTCAACTAGGATTACGCTCAAGTTTTCGAAGTAAATAGTACGTAGTACAATTAAAACTTTACATCTCAAGCCATTCATTATTTCTTAGAGAACACAAAACACATAAACGAAGTAAGCCAATTAAGAGAAGTAATTAAAAGTAAGCTAGTGCCGACTCGACTGGCTGAACTAAGTTGAGTACGAGTATGAATGCAAGATGCACCGCGCCGGGAGCGCTGTTCGAACGCATCCATTGAGGATCCCAACTAAATAAACTAGATTGCGATCATATTGTTCACAGTTTTTCTTTTGTTTTCTTTACTGTGAATGAATTTATGTCGTTTTATGGAACTCGCAGAATAAGCTAGTAGTGACGTGGAAAGTATAGAAGATTCTGTCTATTTTTATAGCGTACAAAGTTAGTTTTCCATCAAATGAATTATTTTTTATTCCAAAACAATATAAATAAAAGGCTTTAGATTTAAACAAAACTATCGTTAATTTAAATTTTCTCAAATATAAAGTACATTTCTGTTAAAATAATTAAAATATTGTTTATATAAGTAGGTAGAATTTTCGTTTGTATGCTGAAAAACCAGAGGGAATAAAATGTACTCGTAAAAATTTTACGAAATTCTCCAACTGGGACAAAGTAGTCGAGTTGTGAAGCCGACATATTAAACTGTTATAAAAATAAACTTTATTTTTTCACTCGAGTTTGTTATAAAACTCGCCGCGGAAGTTCTACGCCGTAGCTGCTACGGCACGTAGCGCCGCTACGAACTTGGATAAAGCTCGCTCGGTGACCGGCGACGCGGACCGGCGAGCGGCGAGCGGTGTGTAATACTTTGTAACTTCTATTTTGTGTCTTTACACTTTTATTCATGTTTTCTTTTGTATTACGCATTGTATTTTAGTATATATTTCTATATTGCTTTTACGTCGCGTTTCAGCGCAAATAGTATACATTGGTATCTTTCTAAGTTTTTCTGCGATTTATCTTCTTAGTGATGTCTTTAAAAGCGCTAGTATTGAAACCAGTTTTACTTAGTACCATATTGAGTCTATTAGGAAGATCAAAGATGAACTTGTAATATAATATCAATACATAGTATAAAACAAAGTCGCTTTCGCTGTATGTCCGTATGTATGCTTAGATCTTTAAAACTACGCAACGGATTTTGATGCGGTTTTTTTTAATAGATAGAGTGATTCTTAAGGAAGGTTTATAGCCCCCGTGTGAAGCCGGGGCGGGTCGCTAGTAATAAAATAAAATGATTCCATCCGCTCCGCTCCGCGCGGCGCCGTGTCCCACTCACCCGCGGCTCCTCCCGCTCCCGGCCAGCTCCTCGTTCAAACGGCGCCAATAAAACAATCACAACTTATTTACTGGCTGAATAAAGTTGCTTACCTGGAACAAGAAAAAAAAATCATTAGCAGAGCTGTAAAATGAGTTCGTTTAGAGGCATGAATATTACGAGGGCGCGGTGCGCGGGGGATTATTAATAACTCGATCATCATCTCATGTTTGTAAAATTTTATAATTAAAACGTGAAGATAGATGTAATTAAAATTCGTGACATCAAATTAAACTACATCGAGAGGCTGTCCCGCGCAGAGTGTCGGCGTGTCGGCGTGCGGCGTGCGGCGTGACGGTATAGCGGCGTGCCGGAGTGTCGGCGTGCGGCGTGCGGCGTGACGGTATAGCGGCGTGCCGGAGTGTCGGCGTGCGGCGTGCGGCGTGCGGCGTGACGCAACAACGAACCAGCTCATTAATTACTCTGCAAAGTGTCGCGCTGTGTTCACGCCGCGTGCTGCGACACGCTCCGAGTCACGCTACGCATAGATTTAGGTGTAGGAAATAGATATTTGGGATTTTATGAGACTTAAAATAAACGTTACATCTGGCGAGTAAGAAAGAATAAAGCAACATCATGTACGATGTTGTCGTTCTTGAGATTGAATATCATATCACGTATAACCAAGAACGACACAATGCGACATATATATATAATTTTATTCCCAGGTAATAGTTTGAAATTGAGGATTTTTTAAGCAAAAAAGAAAACGAAATTGTAAGTATATCTGTAAAATCGACCATAGCTTTGTGAAAACAAAAATCTACCTGCAACGCTAATCTCCGTTGATGCCGGCTAAATGGCTTGTCATTCAATACAATGCAAGCCTTCGCTAATGCTGACACTGCCTTCTAATTTGCTAAAAACCATCCACCTTTGTGTAAGGATAGTATGAGTTAAACGTTGAAATATTAATGCAACCTTTTTATCAATTTATTTGCTACCAATCGCAGCTCGGTTTCCCAGCAATCAGTGAATACGCGATACAGTTTGCAGATTCCTTTCACATTAAAAAATATGCAAAACTGACCGCCATTATGTTAACGAGCTACGCCGTAGCTCCGTAGCTTCGTATCGTCGTAGCGTCGTAGCGCGCTACAGACCTTGTATTGAATTCATGCCATACGGTTTATTGATTAGTACCACTCCCGAGTGACTACTGCGTCTTATACAACCTCAAACAGAGTTTAACTGTGCCTACTTTATTTGTACACTATCGAAGTGGGCTGCTATGGGAGCGATGTGAAACTTTTGCACTATTCTTACGTTAAATATCGATATTACCTTATAACTTACTTTAATTTTATTTAGTATTCGGTATTCCTGAGCCTAGTACTCCTGAGCAGATAGCTACTAAGTACCGGTAGATAAACTAAGCTAGTTTTGCAACTTGGGGCTTCACAACCTAATAGTCTTGTCTTCGTGGCCTGTCTGAAGAAACAGTTAAGTATAACTGGCATTAGGCAACATATTATCTTTCATACATTTCTTCTACGTTTTAGCGATGTACGACTTGATTTGACATTCAATACTCTTGGAGTACCTAATAAACTAAGGTATTTTATTAATTACTAGTTTTTATTGTTGTCTCACTAAACTCATGGTATATATTGATTCTTTCGTAGGCGTAAGACAAATAGCATTATTATATGTCGTAGTCGGAGCCAAATGGCAGCGGCTGATAACATCTCGACACGCTTGTTGCCAAGTGCCGTTAGAAAAAGTAAAAAGAAAGTATGATTTCGATAAGGAATACCTTCATATGGGTTTCACTACTGAAATTCTTGTTAAAGAATGTTATATTATATATTAATATGAGTTACGTGATGTAGGCGAGCTTCAAATACATGTACTTATGTATAATAAAAAAAGCTAAATTAATTATTTCTTTATTAGTCTACAGTAAAGGTGTGTCGCTGACAAATATCTACGGAACAAAAAAAATACTAAGTAAGTACTCTCAACTTTTAAAAGTTATAAATATAAACATACCGCATTCACACTATCTATGCTCGTTTGCAGAATATGTCATACATATAATATAGTGTAGATGTTGGTATGTAAGAGTTAATAAGTTGAACTAAAAAGGTTCATCATCAGCCGGCACTGTGCGTGCCCACTCGCACAGCAATAACGAGGATGTGTATAACAGCTCCGCGGCCGAACTCAACTGTGTATGTGTATATAGTATGTGTAGGCATGCATATATAATATATGTGAAGGGTGCAGTGGCTTTTAAACGAGGTTAACGGCACAGTTCGGCCGAGGAGGGCATGTTTAAGAGGCAGGAGGGGGGACCCTTTGTCAAAGGGAGGGACAGATTTTAAAACAAAACACTGATAGCGTTGGACAAGATACATTAATGAGTTGATCGCTTCAGGGTGTTTGGGGTGTAACATACAGATTGAACCTCTTAGTAGAGGATCCGAAGGTCGTCCTTCTGTAGACCACATGAAAGTAACATTATATCGAATTAAATAAGTTTCTCAAAATTATTCAGTCAGAATTCTTAGGTGTTGCATGTTATGCATATTATAAACTTTATACCATGAACATTTCTTAGAGGATTGCTATAACCTTATATGAAACTTCTATCACTAAGATTTCAAGATCTTTTCTTGATTAGAAAGGTAACAACTCATTGGAATGAAACAACTATAAATGGATTTAATTTAACTCGCGTATTTTATTTTATTTCTACCATCATTTTCTTCAGTTATCGAGTCACAGCTGGCTCAAGCTCTTAGCAAATTAGAAGTCGGTCCAGGAATAACTAATGCTTAACTTTGGTAACTTGTCTATAAGTTGTAGAACTCTTAATGGCTGTGCCTAAACCACCCGCCGGTGCCTACACACATCAATTAGTTAATTATTGCGATTTTGTCAAAATACAATTAGCCAATGCTATTTGATCGAGAAGCTGACGTCTAAATTGATCTCCTATATCAGCTTTTTGTGAATTTCCCAGCTTTCATGACCAAGCTTCAAGCAATGAATGCAAAATTGTAACATTCTGCGCTTAATCATTTACAATTTTCAACCCTTCGCACGAGCATACTTTATTATGCTCATGGCAACGAGTATATTACGGGCGCTTTATCTACAATCGCACAGTTGTCAAATAGTAGGTAGGTACCCAAGCTATATCTTCGTGTACAAGTTCAGCAGAAGCGAATACATAAATAACTACACAGTGTGTCGGTAAAGCATTTACGACCGCAGCGAGGCGCGTCACGAGCGCGCCATCTGTCGACCACGCCGCGGAACTGCTTGCAAGGAAAAAAAAGCCTTGAAAAAGGTAAAACTATTCAAAAATAGGTTCATGGATATGCGTATAACTGGCTTAAACAGGGTTCATTTATTGAGTCAACTTATAGATACAGTACATTTTCACCACCGAAGCTGAAACTCAACATCAAATCAACTGAATTAAACCTCAATACGGCACAAACTAAACTTAATAATTTTAATATATTATGATAGCAATGTTTTTCAAACAAAGCAACACCGAGCCGCAACACCGAGCCGCCACACGTCGCGGCCTTACACCGTATAATTTTCATTGGACATGTAACTTTCAAATCAAAGACGTATTTCCAATGACCTATACGCGAACTAGAATGCGGTCTCCGGCGACCGGTTACAATCATAAGCCGGCACAATCCCTCGCACGCAGCGCACGTAACACTGTAGCCGGCCAGTCATCCGCCTTGCGGCACGGTCCTCGACATCTACAACGCAGGTTTACCTCGACTGGGGTCCGCGGCAGCGACGAGCTCCACTCACGGAGGTTCTCTAATATCGTAACACTTCACTAAAGTACAGCACTGCGATACAGGAGCGACGAGCGAGGAACAGAGACGTGCGTCCCGGGCGGCGGCGGGAGGCGACTGCCGCGCCCCGCGCCCTCGCTGTATAACCCCATTCTCAAAGGGCAAAGAATCGCCCACGCAGAAGGGGATGATCCGACTATTTGCCGCATATTCAACCCCCGGGTCATACAGTAGATATAATATGGGATTCCTCTTCGATTTGATGCTGGATATCCGACCGACTTTTGTTTTGCTAGGTTGTTCTGGATGAATTTAATTTATAATTTGATTATATTTAACAGTGTTGATTAAAAAGTAAATAATAACCTTTCCGTACTAATGTCTAATCTTAAAACTGGGATAACAAGTAACATTTGTAACGACGCGTCGCGATAAAGCACCTGTTACACCTGTCGGTGTTCGACACATTGCAAAAGTATAAGTTTACCAATTGAACTCTTATGTGCCTTGCGACATCGTCCTTTAGGTACAAAAGGCTTCAAAGCTTATCGTCTGTTAGTGACGTAATCTCCTCGAGGCAGCTTGTTTGAGATATTTGTCACCGATTTTATCGCTATAACGCGATCCTAGGCCCAATTGCTTCATACAACTGGATACTTCAAAAGTAAAGCGACATAACAACCAAATATTTTGTATATTATTGAGACCTTTATAACAACTACTAAGGATAAGTTGTGTAACAAACGCTAATGCTTTGAGAGAATTATACTGGATGGCATAGCTTTTCTGTTGTACATTTTGTAATGTGATATTTAACTGACGTTTCGAGTACAATGTGAAGAGTTGTTTTGCCTCTATACTTGCCTACAACTGTCACATTGTTCTAGTTTAAAAAAAAATCTAAAAAGCGCTCAGAAAATTACACGAGTATTATAAAAACTGCAGTCGACTTGATTACTAAAAGTGCTATGTTATTAGTAGAAGTACGGCAAGAGACGAGTCGAGCGTGCTACGTCGTTATCCGTAGCACTACGTACGAGCCACGAGCGCTACGGCGTAGCGCTACGCGGTGGAAATAACGCTCCGACTCTTTGCTCACTCAAGTAATGACGTCATAATGTGTTAGGAATTAAGCGGACTTAGTAAAAGTCTAACAAATAGTACTTAGTTTAACAGTCTAGGTATTTTTGTACTTCACAGTATGTGTCGGAGTAATCGTGGTGTTCAATCAGCATCAAATTAAAATTTTGAACTGGATAAAAACTTGGACATTTTTTCTTATTCATTTATTCTAACAATTAGCTCAGTAATCTTTATGGGCCGTAAGAAATTAAAAGTTGGTTTCACAAGAACCGGATCAGTACAAAAAGCCTAAGTGTTGCTTAGACATAACAGCGTCAAGTGAATGTACATTGTATTTTCGTGAAGGGTTCTGACGTCACACTACTAATGTGGCCACTAACGCGAGCAGGTGCATTGACCCGCGACACGCGACGCCGCGCCGCGCCGCGCCGCTGCAGCGTGCATCGGCATGCACGCGCCGTCCTCCGCCGAAAACGATAAACTTTGAGATAAATCTTCGCCCAATCCCACCGGCTACAGTGAACAATCACAAACTCAGCTTTCACTTACGAAGCTTGCTTTTCGTTTTAATCTTTGTCTGTGTTTTTTTTTAATATTATCGCACATTCGTTTTTTTTTCTAAAGTGAAAAATACTAAAATAAAACAAAGTTCACGAACACTGACTTGGAAGAAGAGTAGGATCAGCGACAATACTTTAAAAAAACTTAAAAAATTGTGTTTGACGGATGCATTTTCCAATAAAAATGTTCAGCTAAAAACATAATGTGCTTGTAAACAAATTAGTCTATAGTAGTCTATACTAATATTATAAAGAGGAAAGATTTGTTTGTTTGTTTGGATTGAATAGGCTCCAGAACGGCTGGACCGATTTCAAAAATTCTTTCACTGTTGGGAAGCTATACTATTCCCGAGTGACATAGTCTATAAAAAAAAGATGAACCGTGCGAAGCCGGGGCGGACTGCTAGTATATTATATAAGTATGTATTATGCAACAACAGCAGAGTGCAAGCGAGAGCAGTGAAACCCTTGCAACGATTCTATTTCCGTACATTTAATACACCTGTAACGCACATAACTAATAATGCAGGTCAGTACTATCTACGTAGATTTTATTGCTATGGAACAAAATATATTTCATGATGAATAGGTACAATAAACAATGAGTATTTTGTTTATTGTACCTTTACATTATAAAATATCTTCATATCACTTGATGTAACAAAACGAATTCCCTATTTAAATAGGAAACACTATACACCAAATCACGAAAAGTATTTCCATTCGAAAGACAAATAGTAACAGAGCTATGTCACATGGTATTTATGATCGGTCCGTCCCTTCGGCGGTCATTGCGATCCCACCGTGAATCTTAAAACTCTCTCACATTCGCTCGATAAAAGGACAAAGCTATATCTCTGACATGACCCCGTCTCTTTCACCTCTATCCAAGTTCGGGAATCTCTCGGGCGTTTTTCAACCTAACGACCATTCTCATATGACGTGGCTTTAAGGCACGATTTATATCTCGTAAGGTTCGCTTTTAAAAAATAACTCACGAGCCTCGAGGAGGGTCGTAACGGCGGGCTTAGGTGTGTGCGTGTACCTCGATTGTCCTTAACAATGTTACTCGAAAAAACTGAGCGTGACAACATAAATACTCACATGCGGGAGAAAAACGTCTGAACGTACTTTCGAAATTCATTCGATCGCAGTACTTAAACGGTAACTTTTGAAAATAACATGTAAAATAACGTGTGCATTTTTTTTTTACAATAATGTTGCCACAACACTACAGGTAATTGGTTACTTCCACAACTGAACAAGTTGCGAGGTAAGAAAATCCTACTTACAATACCAGCATGAGAAATAGATTGTGCACATGTTTCGGGCACCTGATGCCAATGAAAGAAACGACTGTTTTCGCCATCTTCGCAAATACAGTGCACTGTGTGCTGGAGGATTAAGTGTAACACAAAGACAGACTTTAAAATTTATATCGACATTTAAGTTGGACACAATTTTCTGTCATTGGTGCTGTAGTAAAATTACAAAATAAAATTAATTAAAGTTATCTATACTAATATTATAAAAAGGAAAGGTTTGTTTGTTTGTATGGATTGAACTGGCTCCAAATCGACTAGTCCGATTTGAAAAATTCTTTCACTGTTGGAAAGCTACACTATTACCAAGTGACATAGGCTATAAAAAAAAGGGATCCGGACGAAGCCGCGGCGGGCCGCTAGTACCTTTATATGGTAGCTGGTCATTTATTAAGCCTCACCGTACCCAGCATAATGTTGTAACTATAATCAAGATGGCGACATTGCTGGACCTCGGTCCCTCCCATAACCATTCAGGATATATGTTATCTGCGCTGTTGTTAAACTAATGAAAATATTCTCCGTCCAATTTCGCTTTGATTAGTTTTGTGGAACAACAAAATACAATTATATCTGAATGGGTCGCAGCGTTCATTAGTTCCGGATTCATTTGTTCAACACATCGTCTGATCAAATTAACTTAATTTAGACTAATATTAAATAAGAGATTTTTTTTTTAAATTGTACGTATTTTGAAACCCGCGTAATTAGTGTTAATTGATACGTAATAACAAATAATTATCGCCGAGAGAGCAGCAGCAATGCAAAGTCAAAGCTTTTGCTAAACTTTAACACACGTTCATGTTTCACTTCGTTTATTGTTCGTTTTTTCTTAAACTGGCAGAAAACTGTATAAATCACTGGTAAAAATAAATAATGGTCATAGACTGCCACACGTAAAATCTGTCTGTTTAAAAAGTGATAAACGATAGGAAACCAAGTTGACCGTGTTAATAAAGAAATATTGAGCAGGTTTCCGCTCAGCAGAACAGCGAGCCCTGTCGGGGCGGGCGGTGGTAATCCACCAGATGTGGGTAGCTTTGCCTTCTTCTACAGATAAGCAGTGGACATCCGCCCTGCTCTATATAGTTTATGAAACCAATTCTAGCCGTAAAACCTTTTTTCTGTTTCATATTTATGTAAAAAATATATAGTTAAGTAATATTTAGGTACAAAGACAAACGATAACGCCAAAATAACAAAATAAAGAGTTCCTCACTCCCGCCAACATAATCAAATGAAGCAAAACTTTAAAGAATATAATCAACACGAGTTTTGACTCTACACGAGGAAGTCCTCACACATCCTCAGAAGTTGTGAGCTTTTGAATTTAATGCAATAGAATAAATTTTATATATAATCTGTTTCACCACATTAATCCCTACTAATCCCTACTAATATTATAAATGCGAAAGTAACTCCGTCTGTCTGTCTGTTACGCTTTCACGCTAAAACTACTGGACCGATTTAAATGAAATTTGGTACATAGAAAGTCTGGAGCCTGAGAAAGGACATAGGCTACTTTTTAACCGACTGTAAAAAAGGAGGAGTTCCACGCGGACGAAGTCGCGGGCAGAAGCTAGTCCATTATAAAATAATAAAAAAAAGGAAAAAAAAAATACAAACTAAAACATACGATTATTAGATAAGATAAGTCAGGATAATTCCCTGGGGAGGCGTGCAATCAAATATAATTACTGGAACGATATAAGCTGCTTAGAAAGTTAAAGAGATTTTTTACGATATCGTCGAATTAAATACTACACGTTTTGTATCGCTGCCTCGCCTGCTTGACATCGATCTACCTCGCCTATAAGAAAAGTACCTACAGGCTCTACTAATGATCATAAAAATGATTGCGGAATGAACTGGGCCTTATGTTGTATAATTCAATGTGCCTCTTAGGCCTACAGTAACATAACGCTCAGATACTAAACAATTATTTATTTCCCTTCATATATTTATAATGAACAATTTATAGTAGGTACTGTATTTTTTTACTTTTATA
This sequence comes from Polylopha cassiicola, assembly GCA_038024825.1. Classification (NCBI taxonomy): domain Eukaryota; kingdom Metazoa; phylum Arthropoda; class Insecta; order Lepidoptera; family Tortricidae; genus Polylopha; species Polylopha cassiicola. The sequence continues at coordinate 11,333,710 of CP149058.1, forward strand.
GATATTTTAATTAAATAAAGAAGACAGAGAATACTGGATCTTTACTCGATTAAAAAGACCGTGCGCGCGTCGTGGCCTCTTCCAATTCTTCTTCATCCACGGCAGACGGAACATTCATAGAGAAGAACATAAATCTCTTTACCCTTTTATAAAGTTGGTTAAAATACCTTGTCTTGTGTAGTTGTGTAATAAAATGCTAATAAATACGATATTCAAAAGGACTTTATTATACTCGCGGCTACATTAAAACCCAATTACCCGCCGCGTCTCCAGAGATCGTACCTAATCAAATATTTCATTTCACAAAGGATTTTTCGTATATACAACAAGTAAATTGTAATATACTTCTTTCTAATTTTGTTTTTTACATGCCTATTACTACCTAGGTACCTATTTATTACATTGACATTTATAATAGATACAATGTTTACACGGAAACGATATTCTAAATGAATATTTTAGCGTCAAAAAGAAAATCGCGGAAGAAATCAAAAGCCACAAAATGAGAAGCGCTGATAAAAAGCAAGCTGTCAGTAGCTCACTAAAACGTAAAGTTACAACTATTGTCTACGGGCCGACGCCGCGACGGACAGATAACTAAGCGAGTAGGTTCTTTATGGCATCGATGCTCGTCGCCGGCTGCAAATACGCCCCAAGAGAAATTCTCTTTCAGCCTCGCGCTGATAAAAGACCCGGAGTAGCCGCGGGTAAGTGGGGTAGCTCAGTTTCAATTATTTTTACCCTCTTGGAATGGTGGTTAATGTTTGTTTGTGCTCGCACGCCGCGGGCGGCGGGTATCGGTGCGTTGCAATTATTTACTCAATTTAAACTTCCACAACAAAAAGCAAACAAACTACAAACATGAAAATTAGTGTTTAATAAATTATTCAAGTAATTCCTGACGCCTCCGCGTTTAATAGCTACACATTGGAATGAAACAAATATAACGGATGTAGCTCGCGTATTTTTTTTGTGACGTTTCGTAAACTTTACAATTCCCACATTCGTAGCACAACTAAACTTAACACTGAATTGAAAATCACTTTGAGCTCACGATAGTTTAACACTAAGGCAATTTACACAAGAAAAATAAAAAAGAAAATGTACATATTACATAGGTACATACAAAAACACTAGATTCCATATTATATAGTTCAAATTAATCGAATCATTAACCGTGATTAAAACAGCGATGCAGAAACCCGATCTCTACTTCCCGTCGATGAATGCTCTAAGCGATGATCGCAAAAGAAAGTAAACAAAAGAATACGAATTGCGACCTCATTAAACCCCGATAGGCTCTCGAAGCCTCGGAGATCTAATAAAGGACTCAAAGGCAGGTTCTGACGGCCATTAAAGCTCCTATAGAGCCTGTCGCGCGACTAGTGCGAAATGGAACCTAATCAGGAAGGGGCACAGGACGTAGTGTAAGGATTTACCATCGTAGATCTAATTAGGCAAATTCTAATCAACCTTGCTCGGAAGTAGAGTTGCCGGATACGGATACTTTTATAAATAACAAGCATCATTAAGAAAAAAAAGAGGTAAGTCAACAGACTATTTTTAAAGTTGTGATTTACAAATGTTTCGAGACTGATACTGTTCAAGTCTTAGGCACCATGGTGTATTTAGGGTAGGTACTGCAGCCAATTAATTACATGTAGAACTTTATTTACCAGTATAAAGCAGACACTGACAGAGATACAATAATAAGAAAATAAAAATTAGTTTAATCTCTGGCAGCCCTAGCGAGCTGTTTCCGAGACGCGTCGGGCGGCTGTTTGCGACGTTAAACTGAACTTGCCACTTTTCGTCCGTTCATCAACTTTGTGAATCTAATTTGAGTATGCAAATCAGTTTATTTTTAGACACCAGCCGAGCTGGGATAAGTATGACCCTAGTGACACAACATGACGGACTATTTGATTCCGGAAAGAAATACGGATGTAAAAACGTAATCGAAATTGTTCGCCTCGGGACAAACAGAAGAAGCTTTTTTCGAATCGTTAGTTATTCTGGATCTTTACTTAGACACTGTACGACAAAGTATTGGTATGTAGGTACCTACAGTAGTGGGGCGGTCTAATCCGAAGTTCCTTAAGCACCTCTCCCACACGCAGCGGACGCGCCGAGCCGCGCCGCGCCGCCGCCGGACAGTTTTTACGAAACTAGGGCAATTCATTACAAGTTCCTCCGGAAGGAGACATCTTCACTCCAGTGAACTCGCAGAACTCGTCCACTTTTAATATATTATTTACTTTTAGCGAAGTTACACCGAGTGTATAGTTTTATTATTTTTTATTACATTACATATTTAATAATGCCGCAAGGCGCTACTAGTCTATTGGAGGTTTGGATTTTCGTCATATCGTACCGCATTGAAAGGTAAGCTGATCGAATATAAATTATCAACATATTTTTTGCTTAAAACGTATTTGTAATAACACAAAACCAATAAGAAAATGCCTCACCATATAATTCATGAGAACAAGAAAACCCTTATCGCATAAAGCAGCGGAATCATTTTGCCCGCCTGATCGAAAATAAGTATTCACCTCTCAGATTATCTAAGCTTATTGACGGAAATTTTATTCGGAACCCGACGGCATTCACCTCGGAACGGCGTCCCACTTATATCCTCATTTGCGATCTGCAGACGCGGCTCTCCGAACATTCCCGAAGCTTGCAAAATGTTTTCCCCGCCGAGGTGACCGCCATAAATCTTACAAATCAAATATTGGCGCGGAATCAATGGAAAGTATGAGCGTATATTGGACTTTGGGATCTTCGCGTCACCTTACTGCTGCGACTGTACGAAATAACAGACTGCAACAAACGTTGAGTAAATATAGGTTTTCAATTGAGTAGTTTATTTGCTATTCCTGATTCTTGCTGTTACAATAAATACACAGCACAATAGTACAAGTGTGGTAGGTTGGTAATTACGTAACATTAATTATACGCGCGATACGCAGAAGTGGACATTTACAACATACTTCTATGTACTAACTTACTTATTAAAATATAATTTACCTCACTTACTTATTGTTAAATATTAAATACAAACAGCCCAAATTGTCGTCTATGATGATGTTTACAATACAAAATGATATTTATCGAGTAAATTTGAAATAAAAAAAAATCGTTCAATTAAGACTTCTTACATCATGTAGGAACCTACTTATGTTTAAGTAGGTTCCACATTTTTACATTAAATAAATAGGAATCTATCCCATTAACATTACTCCATTTATAACATAGATATTATTATATAATATATTATACTATCTTATATAACGCGAAGTGAACCGTATTGTTATGTTGGCGCTTAACATTGTTGCGGTTATGGTGTTTTCAAATCTACCACAAATAATTAGATCAGAGCGTTTCATCCAATTTCAATTCACATTCAAAACACTCCCGAACAAGCATTACAGAGTCCTAATAGTCAATTTATCTCACCTTTTGTCCTTCGACCTGTGAATAAAGGCCCAATTCAAAAGTCAATAAAGTATCCGACGTATTTATACAGAGATTACCCAAAATCATTGATCGTTCGTATTAATTCTTATATGTTACACGGAATACAAAGGTGGAGTGTAGGTAAGTAAGTGTTGATACACCTCAAAAGGATTATCGATTTCCGGGGATGAGCTGTGTTGAACGAGTTGGATTTACGCGATCAGCGGCTTGCCACCTCACCGGCCGCCCCGCGGCGTCGCCTGCTGTCGCGGGTGATAAGTTTCTCAACGTCAATTTATCCACAGCACTCAACAGAGGTGAGCTGGCACAAACGCTATTGTCAATCCCTTTAGTGGTAAGCTCATCATGTTTCGGAATACTTTCACTTTATCACATATTTAAAAGTATCCCTTGAAATATAGAAAGGGTATTTTCTAACTGTAGTCAGGTAATTTTAAAACGAAATATTTACGTTTCTGGTCTGTAATATCTGACTTAATATAAACGGCTCCGCAGCCCTTCGGTCAGTCCGCAGGACTTTTAATCAAATCCTTATTTTGTAAGTCGGTACAGCGCGCCCGCCGCACGGCAGCCAGGTGTTTCAACTTTCCTTCCTTCAAAAGGTTGGAATAATTTGAAATTTATTCCACCGCCCTTTTATGGGCCACTGGAAAAAGGGACAAGTCTGATTAGTAATCAGACTTGTCCCTTTTTCCAAGCTCGTACAATCAGTAATCAGTGATTACTGATTGTACGAGCGAAAAATCTGATAAAATCCTCACCTCTCCTTGTTAACATTCGGTGTTATGGATGTTTTGCAACATTCAGTTGTTTAAATCAGAGATTATAGAAAGTTGTGCTGACAGATCTGAATAACAGGCTTTAAGAATTCCACGAACTGTTACGCAGAAGGGAACTCTAAAGAACCTTGATTCAAATACAAACATACGAGTGATGTAAGTCAGAGATTAGGTAATTATTTGCTAGCGTGAGACACGGCACGCTGTGATGTGGGATCGATAGTCCTTTTATTTAGCGTACGATGTATGGGGAAACAATCAAGCAAACATTATGTGATTATATTTAAGAATAACATTTTACAACTCGCCTTGGAACCTATCAAATACTAGTTGGAATCATTTAGGAACTTTCGTAATATGTAAAGAAACCTCAAAGCAATTATAATGGATCTCGAGAGATTTCCAATAATTAATAATTACCTAATCTATCATAAGCAGGCGGATATAAGGATAAACTTTCCCCAAAACTTAGTCCAACGAGCTCTTAATTCAGAGAATGTCTGGAACACTTAAAAACATTGACTACTTATATCTAATTTACTTATTACATCAGCAGTTACGAGTGCAAAAAAGTAATAAGAGAAATCCGCTTCGTGTTGTCTTCTTTTTATAAGGATGGCAAATGATTTTGAATGATTACTGGATCCTTAATACAGAATTGTATCAAACCTTATGATGGAAATTCTAATTTGCCTCATATTACATAGTTGGATATTTGATACCACCTACAGAGAACTCATAGACATAGGCATTTCGGCAACTTTATCGAGCGAGACACCATGGAGCGTAACAATGATACTGATGTATGTATATTATTTTGCTTTAAAGTGTTAGTATTGATGTTTTTATTTACTTGTTGAATATCACGTAGTTGGGTGGATCTTCAAGCGTTTGAGATGTCGTCATTGTTCGGTTTAGCTATCTAGATCGGTTTCAAATAATAATATATTAATTGAAACAGTATTTTTACCAGTAACCAGAATTAATGGTTCTGTTCTTAAATATAGTCAAACTCAAACGATTGATCCACCCAGTTGCATACGAAACCAGCTTGAACTAGATAAAAGGGTAAGAAACGTTTTCTCTTTAGGATTTTCACCAGCAACTCCAGCAAGTCACTTCCTAAATTAGAATTATCGATTTAGTCGAGTTCTTGGCATGACTAAGGATCGTTAGCATTAATGAAATGAATCCTATACAGGCTAGTCACCCGAACTGTGCGCTGACCGCCCTCCGGCGACCGGTGACGTGAGTACAGAGGGTCGCGAGATGGACACCCGCATATTAAGTATTCATTAATTTAACACTGAGACACTTGACCCTCGATATCGCTGTCGTCCGCAATGACCTCGTGAGTCGACGTTTACAATTATTTGAAAGCGTTAAATAACAAAATTATGAATGTTAGTTGACACCACGGTCGGGAGGGAAATTAATTAGTTCGCCCAATGTAAAGTTACCCCGTGGATGATGAACGGCATGACACCGAATAATTTAGTGTTTCTGAGCCGAGATGCGGCCGTGTGGCCACACACCGCGCGCGGGCCGGAGCGGGCTGGTGCGGCCGGGGCGGGTTGAGGCTAAATTAGGCTTTACATATTAATGTAGTGTTAATTACGTTAAAAGAAAGAAAGAAAGAAAGAAATAGGATTTATTTAAAAACATAGGAACCTTGCACACAATAATTAAAATAAGTTAACTAAGTAAGAACTACATAATATGAAATATCAGTTTGACATACAAAAACTAAAAATTAGGTACCTATGATTAAAAAGGAACCCACTCAGCTTTATGTCACGAAGTAGACATTTGCGCCTATTTCGTGACGCTGATTTTCAGTGGACCCCGTTGTGGTGAGGCTAGATGGTGCTATAGTGTGTGTGTGTATGTATGTGTATGTACGTATTAAAAATATATAATAATAATAATTTACAACGCCTACAATATATATGTATGTAACGTATATATGCAATTATATAATTAAGTAAATAATAAGCTCATAAAATCAGTCTGTGCCTATCGACTGCCTACGTACTAGATTTTTGATTGGTGAGCAAATACTTTTTCAATTTTGTCTTAAAAGAATACAAACTCGTGGAATTTCTTATTGGTGGTGGCAAGTCGTTCCAGCACTTCGTGGCAGCGAAGCGAAAACTGCCACGAAAGGCAGTCGTGCGGTGGTATGGGCAGATCAGTAGTGTTGCTAGTCTTACCTTACGTTGCGAAAAAATTAGTTTTTCACGCAAGTAAGATGGCTCATTTGTCTTCACAACACCAAATAAAAGAGTCGCTAGGTGCAAAGTGCGACGAGCATCCATTTTCATTAGATCTGATCGGTTCAGGAACGGTGTTATATGAGATCTACGAGGGATCGAGAAACAGAAACGCGTGCAAGCATTTTGAATGCGTTGTATCACTTTCTTGGTCCGTGCTAGCAAACATCCACCAAACACAGTGTCCGCATAGTTGAGCTTAGAGAGAATCAGGACTTCACAAAGTTTAATACGCATTTCTTTACTAAGGCATTCCCGAACACAATTCAATGATTACTTCCCTATATTTCTACAAAGAAAATACATCAGAATTTTTATTACAGTAATAATTTTAATTATTGCAATAAATACGATTTGTAAGTCTTCCTATTGCCAGTGCAATTTAACGAAAATCTAAATCAAAAGGTCATCCGCTAAGAATTTTCTTAGGAATTATTCCAAGCTAAGAGTTCAGTTAATGAAATCCGGAATTTTAACAAACATCTAACTTAACAAACAACACAAATCAAGTTCCAAGAAATTAAATCAATTCCCAAACGCTCAGGAATATACTTCTATCTCATGCTCACAAAGAACTGAGGAGTGTTTGAAAGAGAAAAGGCGAGATATAAATACTGAATAAGTACATCTACGGCTATTTAACGAGATTTTTATTGACAATGCTGATTATTAATAATGACAGTTGCCGAAATAACAATTCAGAATGCAACACGAGGTTTTAATAACCGACTAATTATTAAAAGTTGAAATGGTAATACAGTAGTAAAAAAAAACTATTTATTTGATCATCCATTTGAAATCGTAACAATCAGGTATTTTGTATTTTTTTACAAAGTAATATTTGAATGCGACGAGTCGATTCCGCCACCATCACAAGTATCGGTTGCTCCATTTTGTTGTGATACGATCACATTCATAAGTCAAGCGGGCGAAGATAGAAATCCAAACAGCCGCATTGAAACCGTTTCCCGGGCGGTGGCGTGAAGCGGCCGCCCGGCCACGCGACTCTGCAGCGTGACGTCAGAGCCGATCAATGGAACTGACGTCGTGACCCCCCTCCACCCGGCCCTCGCGCCGCCCCACAATGGCGCCCTGACAACCCGCCGACTCGGATATCGCATAATCGGACTGTTTCACTGCCTATAAGAAATCTGGCCGATAAACAGGGAGCGGCTTGTAGCGCATTCAGAAACAAATGAAGACGTCCGTCAAATAGATATCATAAACAACTCCAGGCAACATGTTCACGACGAGAGCGGTGATTTTCAACCCTAAATACCTAATAATATTTAAAATGTATGATAAGACGCCGTTAGTGCATCTAATTGTCATCATCAAATCATTTTATTTAACTGTATGGTTTTATGACTTAAAATAGCAACTTTATCCTCCATTAATGTAATTCGGGCTTTGTATTCAACTTCACTAATGTAATTTAATTTGATTTCAATTGATAGGCAATTTCAAAAATAACATTGAATTTATAACTACGTCATCATGGGAGAGAAAAAACATAAATATCTATAAATTATGTATTTTTATTCCATCGATGTAGCAAACAACAAAAACAAGCATACCTACGTATAATAAGCAAGTCGAATCTTAGTTACGGTAATGAATACTAATTTTTTTTTGTTGCCGTACACCAAGAGATAGTTCTGTCGTGTTTCACGGACGACAGCGCAGTATTGCTCCGCGGACACGACACGTGGCCGCAGGAGGTAATAAATATAAACATCGCTGGTCGGTGTGAGAGGCGGCCGGGCACAGCGCTCCGACACGTGCCGTGTCTCCTCCCCGCGTCTGATCGCTCTCATCATGAGATGTTTCTGCGGACACTTCAACATCATCGTGCCCAATAATAAACACCCTTAATAATTTCAAGCTCCAACCACAACGCAATTATATAAACTAGCGGTTCGCCCCGGCTTCGCACGGATCCCTATTTTTTTTTCAAAATATTATATAGCCTATGTCATTCAGGGTGAACATAGTTTCCTAACAGTGAAAGAATTTTTATAATCGGTCCAGCCGTTTTGGAGCCTATTCAATCCAAACATACAAACAAACCTTTCCTCTTTATAATATTAGTATATAGTATATTAGTATTCCTATATAGAAGTATAGATATATCATAATAAAATTTTCGTGTGGCCCGGCCGTATCGAAACACATCATCATCAGCCGTAACTAAGACCGATTGCTACTCAGTGCCTGCAGCGGGTAAGGTGGACCGACCCGTAGCCTAAAGCAGTGGTTCTTAACCTTTTTAGGTCCGTTGCCCTTATGACCTAAACTAGGATCACTATTTTACCCCTTTTCCCAACGACGAGTTTGCATGCTAGCCGGCGCTACGCTGTGCTCTTATCAGTTTAAAATTCGGCGTTCGAGACAACTACCAGCTGATGGTAACCCCCGCCAAATAAAAGTTTTATCCCCGCGGGGGTAATTACAGGTTAAAAAGAACCCAGGGCCTAAAGAAACAGGAGAGACACGACCAATAAAAAAACTGTTTCTCCGGCCTCTCAGAAACGATAATGAGAAAGTGGCAGAAACGCAGAAACACTCGCAGTGTGCTCGGATATCTGTTAAATCGCTTTCATTTCCGTCTCAGACAGATAATTGCGTGTTTGTTCGAGAACATCTTAATTCGGCTGAGCTCTTGCGCCGACAACCGTTTAAATTTTTACATCCCATTTGGGATTATCCACGTTACGGCTATGAAATTTATTGTGTCTGTTTAAAAAATATTCTGAGTATAATATAAAAATATACTAATGTTTAAGGAATTATTCTCTTAAAATACCAGAGTAATGTGCAACAGTTAAGCTAATGAGTTAATAAATTGATTCACCCTAGAGATCGCCCCGAGATGTACTACCAGGTCCTCTAATTAACTAACATCTCAGCGAAAATAACTACAGTGAATAATCTTACAAACAAATAAAATAACTGACGACGCCTTTGTCTAATTGTATCACTAAACAAATAAAAGAAGATTATGACATGATTCATAATAAAGTATTTTATCACAGATAAAGAATATCCGGCCGGATCAAGCACATCCCACCTCGTATCCGGTGTATGAATCACTTTTAAATAATAACTAAATTCTGTAAAATAATCACATAAAATATCAAAGCTTGGTTCCAAAGTGTTTAAAACGACGAGTCTAAAGTCTTGAAATCTGATATCGTTTTCGTTTCAATATCGTCCAGGAAAGGCTTGTATATATATACAGATAATGATCGCTTATACGGTGGATAATTTATTTGTTAGTTAGGATTTAAGATTGATTTTTTAATCATATTGTCCTGACTTCAAATTAACTGCTCTGTGCGTCCGGTGTGGTGCAGCAGTGGGAAAGACACACAAGCGCCAAACGAATTGACCAGACCTTGTGTTTCGGAGGTAGCTTTGACTTTTGCAATTGCAAAATAAACAAGCGTTTTTTGTTTTAATGTTTTGGCATATTATTCATAGAGTTCTCTTTACGTAGTATTAGAATACGTAGACATTTAAAGAGCTCCAGGGCAACAGTATTATTTTACTGTTGTGCAATCACAATCAATCTAGTATGCATTATTTTCAACGTCGCTAGTTAGTACGCGGCGTCGTCGTGACGTCACTATGTTGCAGTGAGTAACACTATACAGTGCATAGTGACAGTAATTAGTTTTGTCACAGAGGTAGAGTCAGAAGATATACAACACTTTTTTATATCGTGCACGCCGAGTGCCGGGTGCCGGGTGCCGGGTGCCGGGGTCATGTCTGTCCAATTATGACGGTAGAACGTTGCAGTGAAAATTTTATTATACCTTTGGAAAGGTCAGCGCTATGTTAGAGCGGCGGATTTAGAAGGAATTGATTGGATATTGGATGCTGGCGAGGCGATTGAATAACCTATAATATATATAGGTCTCTCTCAGTATATTACTGAGAGAAAGTTCACAGGGTCCAATCTTAGAAAAGACAGGAAACACAAATAGGTAAACAGCTCTAGTTTGATTAAAAATTGAGTATACATGATGACCTACTGACTTTATTAATTAACAGAACTTAGACGATGCAAAATTAACAGATTACATAAATAAGTATAAAAAATTACCTGTCTCGAGACATAACACAGATATTGTCAAATGATAGGAAACTTTTGCTCGATATTTGCTTATTCAGACTTTCTCCTGTTAGTATTTTCCTTTTATATACAGATTAGTGTGTGGAAGTCGTCACAAAGAGCCCGCACTGTCTGGAATGCGCATTTACCTGCGACTATATAATACATATAGCAGACGACTGCCAGGGAGCAGGGACGCAGGCCGGGATATACCACCTAATCAATCCTTAGTTCATGTAATTAAAAATATTCACTCACCTAGAAACAACTCAAACGAAAGAGTTGAACAACTGCGGAGATCAAAATGAACATTACTTTTAATGAAGCTAGTTAAATAAGGGGCCGCTGAGATTTGATGAAACATGAAAAATTGGTTAACTAGCGTAATTTATTTTATTTGCTGACGTTTCGGAAACTTTACAGTTCCCATATTCGTAGGCGACCCAGTTGACGATAGTCTAACATTACAATAATAATGTCCCAAGCACAGTAAGGCTGCAATCTTTGAAGATTCGCTTTAAATTTAGATCTCAACACGTCAAGGAAAAGTCTCTGAATATCCGCTACACAACATTCTACCCTAATAAAAAGTAAACATATTTCTCGGAGCGAATTCAATATATTACATTGCAGGTGCGACGACACTCGCGGCGAGGCTCCCGTGCAAGTTCATGTACCAATATTTATGTTTTAAAATTATATTGACTTTACAAACATTATTTAAATGTTGAAAAATAGAAAACTATACATAGGTATCCTATCAAGTAGTCTGTTATTGTATTTTTTTCCCTTCGAGGGAATCGAACCTGTGGCCTAAAACATAGTATCTTAAGTCGTTGGATAAAAACAATGTGTTTCAAATGGTGGCCAAGTTAAACAGCGGACTGTAAGCGATCGATAGAAACTTGGCAGCGGTGCCTAAATGATAAACAGGACAAGGGACTAGAACAGGGCTTCCATCGACTTCTCGAACACCTTGCTTCTACAGGATGACGTGTCGATCACGATATTAAAATGAAATCTTGACTTGAAGCTATAAATACAACATTTCAAATTTTAAGGTACGGTTGATTGCTACCGACCTTATATTTTATTAGTTCCGAGATGTATCTACACTATTATATATTAATAGCGAAATGCGTTGTTTTATTTAGATCGTTTTGTTTGCTGTGTACCTAATACTGTTTTGTGTATTTGTTTACCCACTGAGCTGCTAACCTGCGTCGAATACATTAAGCTGCCCCGTCGCGGAACAACTTGTGAATGAAACACATTACACACCGGTCATCTCGAGCCAAAACAAGATAACATCATTAATATCACAAGACTGCCATCGCATTAGTAGTAGCACGTCACTTCCGATGTCACGTACCTACCTACACTGTTTACAAGTACCATACTATACCTACTCAAGTGTAAATAGGTCGGTGGGTACAAAAAGATAGATATAGATATAGGAAATATAGATATATATATACATACCTACCTATAGGTTAATAAATAGGTACCAGTTTCATCCTCACAGTGAGTGCAAAGGTAAGTAGGTTATGGGACAGATTCTATAAGTGACGGTGAAGGCCCAGGGCTTAGCCCTTCTCTCTGAATATTAAGGTAAAAAATTTAAAGCTTTAATTGTATATTTGCAATAAAGTATTAAGAGGATTGTGAAGCTGTTGATTTTCATACAAAAGGCGATAACGTTTTACACCCAGTAAATATAGTTAGATTTTTATAATTTTTGGATATGTTGTAGATATAATGAGAAACTACGCCTGTACGTTTTGATTTTTAAGAAATATTGCTTACGCTAAAATTTATTAGCATTTAAAAATCTCTATATAAATCTAATAAATTTAATAAATTTTAGCGTAAGCAATATTTCTTAAAAATCAAAACGTACAGGCGTAGTTTCTCATTATATCTACAACATATCCAAAAATTATAAAAATCTAACTATATTTACTGGGTGTAAAACGTTATCGCCTTTTGTATGAAAATCAACAGCTTCACAATCCTCTTAAGCTCGTATGAAAGTTCGCAGGAATTTAAACAGCACAATTCAAGTTGAAAATGTTGGAATATCATTTGAGAGGCAATTACATACATTCCTAGCGTCCCGTGAACTGTATTACATAAGGCGCGGGTGTGGGGTGGAGGCACGGAGCGGGGGGGGGGGGGGGCTGTACCGGCGCGGCGGCGGCGTATTGAGCGGCAACACTCGCAGGCTCCCTCGCACCGCGCTCCGTCCCACTCCCGCGGGAGGGTTGCCAATGGTGAAAAAAATCCTCAAGTTCATACCTACTCACTAATGTTATAGATGACTTTCTGCTACTTTTTTATACTTATGGACACTTCTTATAACTACTTACTTCTTATTTTACCACTGTCACTACGATTCACATGACAAGTCAGTTAAAACAGAAAGAATACTTAATCCTCCTAGATGTGCAGTTTGGACGGGAATTACTTTATGAAAAATCTTTAGATACATGTCGTAGGCAGGTAAGTTAATAATAAAAACAGACATTAAAATTGTACAGTACTTTTTTCTGATATTAAAGATTTTTATATGGCAACCCACTAATACGTGTCTAACTTCAGACAATACCCAGCAGGCGATGCTCATTCAGCGGCGAATGTCACAATAATGAGGCTATGACGTCACACACACCTGTCCCGCACCGCACTAGTCAACAGGACTTCAAACCGAATCATTATTACATATTACCCTATCAAACCTATAGGTGCTTACGTGTCTGGTTAATAAAGATACCACTGAGACTAGAGCCTATTTTACTTGGGTTTATTAGGTTTTATTGGCATATAAATTATGATTTGACAAAGTGCCAAATCAAATTTATTAGAAGGTAAATGAGTTGGGCTTGCTCAAATGGGGTTGTTGAACATACATGTTTAACTGTATTTCTTATTTTTTTTGACACTGAGAAAGATTGATCTACGGCAGACCTGTACTGTAAGACTTGATGAGTAAATAATTATGGTACAGAAAAGTAAATGAAAATTATCTGTAATTATGTTAATTCTTTGTAATGAATATGATTATATCTATTTGTTTTACAGCATAATATTTTACAATATCCAAATAAGATATCTGCCGCTTTACTAAAAGATATTCATGCTGTGAATGGTTAGCCAATTAAATAAATTATCAACTACAATGTAAAAGGGACCTATAGAATAAATGTGGGTATTTTAAAATTATTTAAATTTTTTTCTTAACTAATTGTAAACAATATATGTCAGCAGTCAGATAGGTGTTTATAACATGCAAATCTGCATATCTATAGGCAGAATGTGATGGTTTGATGTCAATCTGGTGGTGCGCATGACATCATGCATACTCATACAAAATGAAGATATGCATTTATCTTTAAGGTTGCAGAAATAATGTGATTATTTTAATAGGTAACCTCAAAAGTGCTCTTGTATGTGATTAATTAAATTTAGTAATCAGAAACTAAAGCAAAAACTTATCAGAATCAACAGGGACCTGCTCTACACAATACAGATTGCAAGTATTATTAGCTAGCTTTACAAATATAATAATATCTTGTAAAATATAAAAGGCATAATAAATATTTTAGTACTTAATACTAAAGCAGATGCATCTATGATGCATGCATGCAGAGAAAAAATATATTTTTATAAATATACCTACTTTATTACAATAACATCAAATGAGTTATATTTTAAATTCATTGCAACATGTTTTCTTATTGGAATTACTATATCATGCCTATACATGTACAATTTGGATATAGTTTACTGAATCTGTATTCAAATCCTACATTTCAAATTAGTAAAAAAATAATACCAATAAATCTTTATATAGGTACCTACTGGTTCTATTTAAAACCAGCACACAGTTTCCTTTGTTTTTGCAGGAACAATTTTGAATGACTAAGGTTGCTTATTTCTTGATAATAATATGATTACCTGCCATAGGATAAATAAAAATGCTAATGAAAGAAAGAGAACAATCAACCGGCAGTAGTCGATTTTAGCATAACTTCTTCAGAATATGGATATTGATTTGTTAACGTATGAATAATATAACAAAACTCCACGCAAAACCAATTATCGCAGGTAAATAGGAACAATTTCGCAGGTAATAAGGAGGAACGTGTCAAGCCTCAGCGGACAACATTTACAATAATCCATTCATACCTAAAGCCATTTCGTCTATTTTGGCACCCCACATACACATAATGGGAAAATAAATCTGCACTTACCCGCTAAATTCAGGAACCAAGTTACGGCACAATAATGTTGTTTCTACACGATTACACTGGTTTCACTAAAATTAGCTAAATAAAAGTCAGATTATTCAATATTTTCAAAGAACTAAAAATGTAGCCAACAGAATGACGGCTAGTGACATATATGTGTTATTATTGCCATTACAATATTTATAATAAAAAAATTAAGTTGCTGGCAACGATTGTATTACCAGGTGGAATTAAGGCAGGCTATACACCCACAACGAGATAACGTAAAACAGATAACAAAATTAAATCGTAAAATTAATAAGATGAATATGAGTATTAAAAAAAACCTTCTACGTGTCAAAGAGATAGATAACTACACTAGATAGACATAAAAAACCGAAAAGGTTCTGTCTGACTCGTAGAGAAAGTCGTAACGAAATGCGTGCAGAGCAACGTGTGGCCGCTCACGGTAGCATCGCGGCAGCGCGAACTGCAGTGTGAGGAGTAGCATAGTCTGGCCGGGCCATTAAATTAATTAAATATCTTTAGAATATTGTCTATGGTATTTATACAAATCAACTATTTATTTCCTGTTCCTGTATTAAGGCGTTTTACAAAATCAATTTTTTTAACATTCAAAACATATTAACCAATAGATTCTCGTGTTACAGCCAACCGATTGGTTGTCATACCTAACCTCATTATTGTGATTGGTAGTATTTAGAAAGTACTGTCACTTGTCGACGCTACTTTTTTTTTTTATTATATGTATGACAGTGGAGTGAACGAAACGAAACGGTGATTTGTTGCAAGCTTGGTTGACTGTAGACTGTAGAGTGGAACGCCATTTTGATTGCGCGTCGACTTCGTGCTGCGTACATCTTCTGGGAATTATTTCGGAGTGATAATACGCGTTAATTTTGTTCTTAAAGTGTTTATTTCTGTATTTTCACAGGTGATAAAGAGGTAAGTGCAATTTGCTACACAGTATACGACGAATTTTTCTGTGTCGTCGCGGTATTTCGATCTGCCATTATAGACGCCACTGACTCATTTCGTCAAATTATGTATGCGTTTCAGAAACTAAAATGCCGGGCGCCGGTACTTTCAAAATCTTCGTCGGGAATCTATCCGATAAAACCACGGACGCCGATCTCAGGCCGTTGTTCGAAAAGTTCGGTACGGTCGTAGAATGCGATATCGTCAGAAATTACGGTTTCGTGCATATGGAAAACGAGCAAACCGGCCGGGAAGCCATTACGAACCTCAACGGCGAGATAGTTCACGGCCAAGCGATCAAAATAGAGGCGGCTAAGAGCCGAAAGGCGCCGACAACGCCGACAACTAAAATATTCGTGGGTAACTTGACGGACAAGACGCGCGCGCCCGAAGTCCGCGAGCTGTTTCAGAAGTTTGGCGCGGTGGTGGAGTGCGATATCGTGCGTAACTACGGGTTCGTGCACCTGGACGCGACGGGCGACGTGAACGAAGCCATCAAAGAGCTGAACGGCATGATGGTGGACGGGCAGCCCATGAAGGTGCAAATGTCGACGTCGCGCGTGCGGCAGCGGCCCGGCATGGGCGACCCCGAGCAATGCTACCGCTGCGGCCGCGGCGGCCACTGGTCCAAGGAGTGCCCGAAAGCTATGGGCCCCGACCGCAACGGTTTCCGCGATCGAGCGTTCGGCCGCGACCCCTACCCCCCGCCGCCGCCGCCGCCGTTCCTCCGCGATCGCATGATGGGAGGATTTGGGGTAACGCGTTCTCTTCTCTTTGCCTTTCCGAATCGCCGGTGAACCCGTTTCGATGCATCATGTAGGCCGAGCGTGGACGTTCTCTCCGCACGCGGTACCTAGTCCGGGCCGATTTCACTCAAAGCGAGCTCTATGATGCTATAATTTTTTAGCCGTGAAACAAAATTATCCTTTAGGCTTGTTAACTGACATTAAGTAAGAAAATTTCGTTTCGGACAATATAAAACTTTTTTTTATATTTGATTTCTGGCACATGGACTACAGAATAACTTACATATATTTTTTATACAGGATCCATACGATGGCTACTACGACCGCGCCCGCTTCGACTCCCCGCGGGACCTGTTCGAGCGGCGCTACCCGGTGGGAGGCTCGCGCGGGCTAGAGCTGGGCTCGTCGCGCGCCCGCGGGGACTTCGCGTCGCCGCCGCTGCGCCGCGAGCCGATGCCGCCGATGCCGAGCCTGCCTCCGATGCGCTCCAGCATGGGATCTATGAGGTCGTCGTATGATATGTTCAGCCGCAGAAGTCCCCCGCGAGGACCTCAAATGTCCCGCGGGTGAGAATATGTATCGATTTAAATATTTCATCAAATCAATACAAGTTATATAGGCTAGGTTCCTGGTTGTATCACATGAACAATGAATAACAAAGTAATGAAGGATCAATAACATCTGATTTTAATATTAAATTTAATTGTGGCCAACCTTTAAAAAAACCTGTTATAAATTAGTCACCTTTCAAGCAACTTTACCTGTATTCTGTTTGTTGCAGGATGTACGAGGATTTCAGTCGTGACACGTTTGACGACAGGAGGTAATTTTTACAATTATTTGTTATTTTAAAAGTACCTACTTTTAATCAGAAATAAATCATGCAAATGCCTTTTTTGGACTCGAATCCGATTGGCTAATCAAAACATGAAATGACATCACAAGCATGGAGTGGTGTACCAAAATTAACCATTTACTGTTGTAACATTACTTTCGACTTATCTATTTAGTTGTTTAAAATGAATGTATTGTTCCGTTGCAGGCCGGGCATGCGGGGCCCGTCTCCCTCCAGAAGATACGCGCCTTACTAGCTGGCCAGCTAGCAGCGGGGTCGCCGGGGACAGTCCGCTCCTGTCTGACGCGTCTCTAGAGCTGACGGCAGACGATCTTCATCTAATTAATTTTATGGACAATTAAGGGCTAAGAGTGAATGACGAAACTATTATTATAGTTATGACTGAATGAACGTGTTTTAAAATAGTTTTTGTGACGGTATGTAAATAAAAGTGGAATAAATATCATTTTAAGTACATTCACGTGTATTATTGCAAACTTAAAAAAATACCTGTACGAAATACCACACACGTTAGCATTCGAGTCGCTTCTGGTTGGCTGCTCAACGGCTATATCAGCGTGTTTATACCATTCGCTAAAGCAAAAGAGCCCCTCTGATGCCGTCTCCGAGACATGACGTCCATTACGTCCAATCAACTTCACAGGTGGTCAGAGCCTTTAATTATCCTAGTGGAGTGCCGCAATATTATTTATACCTACGTCTTATCCAGGGTCAGTCTATAAAACCTGATAGGCACGAAGGCAAGTTCTGTATTAGAACATTTTATATGAATCTTGGGTTTTTATTCACATTTAAGTTACAAGCGCTACGCTAGCTAGGCTAAGCTATACATTTGACAAATTACATGGCAAAAAGTAATTGACGACACGTTGTCGCGATCAGGACCCGGAGGACGTTCCGAAGTCACGACAACGTTTATTTAGCGCTGAATGGATTAACAGTAAACGCGTGATGCAGGATTCGTTGATGACCGGTACGTCGCCATCTGTAAGAACATTGATGCAGTTCTTTATTTAGTGCCTCCTCGAGCAGTGTATGTAAATAGAAAAATACCACCATCTCATTTTTTTCACAATTATTACTAAATCACCCCATTTTACAAGCGTTTCAACCGCCTTCAGTCACTAGTTCAGATAACTGAACAAATAAGCTACATCAAAATTTTTAGTTTTGAAGTTTCGTGCAATATTTATTTATTTATTTATTTATTTATTCATACATTGCATTGCATATGCCATAAATACAATATTACATTTATTAAAAAAATAATAAAGCTCTAACATACATATACATAAGTATACCGCACTCGTACCTATATGATGTTCTGGCATCGCGTATAATCATATTGCAGCTTATATGTTTGTTTGAGGCCGGAGGGAAATGAAACCCAAACAGTTTTGCTTGAATTCGAATATATTGTTTTTTTTTTTTTTTTTCTGAGTGACTGTTTGCAGTTGGCCCTGGGGCCGTCACTGCTCCACCGGACGAATGGGGAGCGCTCCGAGGTGCGCTCACCCTATCGAATATATTGAAATCTATGTAAACCTATACAATTTTGAGGGAACAAGTCGATAGCGCGTTTTATCTCAGACAAAGTGACATCTGTTGACATATCTCATAACTAGCCATGTACACGTTTGAACATATTTTCTAGTGTTTTGAATCTCTGGATTGCAATTTCCCGTGAACCTCCATTTTTGCAAGATGGATTATCTTCGCGAAACGGAAGCTTCACTACACATTTGCCTTCATTGTTTCTTACAGTAGTAGTGGCGACGAGTTCCTCACACCTCAATTCTTCATCGCTGAGAATCCTCTTTGAGTTGTTTGTTGGTTCCGATTCTAGCTCCCAAAAACGTTTTAGTGAATCATCTTCGTCCACATGGGTATGTAAAGTTGTTACATTATCATAATATGATTCCGAGTCTGTTGTTCCAGATAATATCCACCCGAGAGTGGTGCATTGTGCGACTGGAGTTCCAACTGGACCTCGCAGTACGCCTTCCCTCAATATCTGGCAGTACACATCCGCCCCCAATAAAATATTAATTTTATTCGGTGAATTATACTTCGGATCTGCAAGATACAATTGCTGTGAATTAATCCACTCAGTTGCTACAACATTCCTTCCAGGTAGGTAAGTAGTTATATTCTTTAACACATAAGCTTTTATTTCCATTTGGAAGGTTGTTTCTAGACGAGATTGAATTTTTAACAAAACCATAAACCTTGAAGTCATTTCAGAATTATTACCCCCTAATCCCGATATACGACTATGTACCGGAATCTTCTTAAGTCCTAAACCTTGGACTGTAGCCTCCGTTACGAAGGAGGCTTGAGAGCCTTGATCCAATAAAGCTCTGACTGTTTGATACTGTCCTGCCTTAGTCTGCACATTGACTAAAGCTGTGGCTAACAATACCTGCTTACCTGGATTAATCTTGATGGTAGGTATGCAGGCCATATGATTTACCACTGTTGGTTCCTTTGAACTAGTTGACGCATCATTTGTATCACTATCACCCTCGAAGACCCTGAGATTTATACATGCCCTGAATATTGAACAATGTTCAATATTCAGGGCAGGGGATGACGCCACGGCGGTAGAAAGAATTGATTATTGACAATCGTCTCTTAAGTTCTTCATCTTTTTAAATTAAAGCTTTGTTTTCTTTATCTATCTATTTTTTATTTATTTTTTTAAATATAACCAGTCATGAAACTAAAAAGGGATGAATAATTATAAAAAAAAAAACAAAATTGTTATGTCCATTAATATTTTATTCTTAATTATCAACATATACTCCTGTATCCTACACTATATTTACACAACAATTTACAAGACACATGCGTCCGCTCCGGAACACTCCGGAGCACTCCGGAGCACCCGGCGCGCTCCGGAGCACCCGGCGGCGGCGAGAGCGACTACAGGCACTTTTGGGACAGTTAATACATTTTCAATCACAACACAGTCGGCGTCACATTTCAACACATACTTTCAGTACGAAAAATAATTAATTCCATCGTTATATAATTACATCAGCTCTCGCCTTCAGTTCTTATCACCTCGGTCGCACATCGACCGCGGGCGACCGTAACAATCATATACTGTTTAATGTCCACAAACGAGCGCAGCGCGTCCGACGAGCGACTCTAATACTCTGTTAAGTACTATATACATTACACGGGCGGTGCTGGCGGTGCTGGTGCGGCGGCGGCGGCGGCGGCGGCTCAGACGAGCTTGACATCCGACTCGGCGTGCAGCCGCGCGAGCGTCTTCTTGACGCGCAGCGCCGTGAGCCGCACCGGGGGCGTCGCGTGCCAGCACTCCGCCATGAGCGCCGCCAGCGCCGCCAGCGGGGGCGCCGCCCGCCAGCGCGCCGGCAGCGGCGGCCGCAGCCCCCGCGCCACCACGCACGCGTGCATGTCCTCGAAGGAGGGGTCGGGGGGCACCCACTCGTGGTAGGGCAGCGCGTAGGGCTCCTCGTCGGCGGCGCCGGGCGCGGAGGCGCAGCGGCGGCACAGCTCCCACAGCACGAGCCCGAGCGCGTACATGTCGGCCATCTTGAACGCGTCGAAGTCGGTCGCGTCGAGCGTCTCGGCGAGCACCTCGGGCGCCATGTAGCGGCGCGTGCCGACGCGCGTGTTGGGCGCGATGTCCACCTCGTCGCGCGCCGCCACGTAGCGCACCGCGAGCCCGAAGTCGGCGATGGCGCAGGTGCCGTCGCGCTTCACGAGGATGTTCTTCGTCTTGATGTCGCGGTGCGCGATGGCCGGCTTGCCGCGCGCGCCGAAGATGTCCATGTGCAGGTGCGCCAGCCCCGCCACCACCGAGTACGCCATGCGCAGCAGCCGCGGCGGGTCCAGCGCCGCGCCCTGCAGGTAGTCGTGCAGCGAGCCGCGCTCGTGGTAGTCGGTGATCAGCAGCATCTGCGTCCAGGAGCCGGTGCCCTTGATGTCCGCCGCGATGAACCCGAGCACGTGGTCGTGCCGCATCAGCACCGTCTGGTAGATCTCCGTCTCGCGGAACCAGGACGCCTCCTCGGTGGTGAAGAACACCTTCACGGCGACGCGCTCCCCGCGCCAGCGCGCCAGCCACACCTCGCCGTAGCGGCCCTTGCCGATCGACTCCACCATGCGGATCTGCTTGGCGACGGTGCGCTGCACCAGCAGCGGCAGCCCCGAGCCGGAGCCGGAGGACACGTCGCCGAGCGCCGAGTGCGGCGAGTGCGGGGAGTGCGGCGAGGGCGGGGAGGGCGGCCGCTTGGCGCCGCGCCGGCGGCGGCACAGCAGCAGCGCGGCCGCCAGCACGGCCAGCAGCGCGAGGCACAGCGCGGCGGCCAGCAGCAGCGCGGGCGGGGCGCCGGCCGCGGGGGGCGCGAGCGGCGCTCCGTCGGAGTCGGCTCCGGCGCCGGCGCCGGGCGGCGGCTCGTCGCGCTCGGGCGGCGCGGGCCGCAGGCGGCGGTTGCAGAGGTCGCTCTCGGAGCAGCACTCGATCACCTTCGGGTGCCGGTGCGGCACTTGCGAGCCCTTGCACTGGAACGGAGAGGGATATCACTGTTAATTTTTAGTATTACTATGTACCTATTAGGAGTATCCGATTCAAAAAAATCCCGTTCGATCGTTCGAAAAGATGCCTCATTACTATCTACGCATGTACTAAAGTTTGTAATGTAGGTGGTATATTATTATTTTCGTTAACGCGCGCGTTGTTAATCTCCGACGTTCTTATCGCTATCATGGCAACGTCCCTTGCGGTGTTGCGTGCACTATTTACGATTGTTTGTGTAGTTTGAATTTTGAACTAAAACCGACAAACAACGTAACAATGGTTATTTAACACGTTGTATGCATATGTATTTGTCAAGATAAAGATAAACGTTTTCCATTCTTCAAACGCTCGCGTACCTAAAAGTGTGAAGCTGCGAGGAGTAGGAGTAGGAGTAGGTAATGTGAAACTGACCTGCATGAACCCGGACTCGTCCGGCGGCAGGCAGCCGGCGGTGCGCTCCAGCTCGTAGGAGCCATTGGCCAGCACGAAGTACTCGAAGGTGACGAAGCAGTAGCCGTTGGGCTGCGTGACGCAGGTGCCGTTCGCCGCGCCGTCCGGACACGCCGTCGGGCCCGCGCACTCGCACACTATGCCCCGACCTGCAACACATCATTACATATCGTTAGTAAGTAGGTACACCGCCGTCATATTGTATCTGTG
Organism: Polylopha cassiicola; assembly: GCA_038024825.1. Lineage (NCBI taxonomy): Eukaryota > Metazoa > Arthropoda > Insecta > Lepidoptera > Tortricidae > Polylopha > Polylopha cassiicola. Next base: position 11,356,404 of record CP149058.1, read on the forward strand.
TGAGGCATCACAGAAAACATAATTTGAATCAGTAAATATACCTACATACCTACATTTATCTTAAAATACAAACAAATTTTAAAAAGAGATGCTTATGTAAAATTTAAATTATAAATACAAAGAAGCGATTGAAGCGATACAGAAAAGACGTTGAATAACAACAACATAGACTAATAATCGAAATCAAAAAAGAAAATTCATTCCGAAAAAGCGAGTCCTCGCCTCGACTCGAGGTCTATGAACCTTAAACAAATATCAGTTAGTAGGTAAGTACGATCGAGTAGGAATATCCCTTGTCAGTTTACAATAACAAAGATATGTAGAACAAATACAATTACCTATACAAAAAAACTCAAGTTGTTTAGCTTATGAACTTGTTAAGTGTTTGTGTTATTAGATTGCCTAGTCTGCAGAACCACTTAACACTTAGCTTATGAAAATAAAGACAGAATCGATTACTACGAACTAACAGTGGATTCCGTTTCGGGCGACGAATATAGAAACAAACGAAGACGAAAGTGGAGTTGAAAATAAACTGAATGTAATGAACATGTTCAAAGGTGATAATTTGTGAAAAAGAGTGCCAAGGTGAAACTACGCCCACAAGAACAACTGAGGAAAACAGCTTAGGTAACGCCGAGCTACCGGGAATTGTAACATAACGTATTCTTACAGGAAATTCTATGCATAATAATGAATGCCATTAAAGACACATCGATTAGTTGTACATATTATTATAAAGAATTTGATGAAATATGTATTAATTGACAATGCGAAAGTGACATAAACATTCCACCAGGGCGTATTGAGTCAGTACCTATTTAATTGATTGACTTATTATTACAATAGCCAGGGTCGGCTGCGGTTTGAGTTATGGCTAATAAGGATTTCAAAAGCGCTGTTCCAAATAACATAATTTTAAATAAAGTCATGTTTATTATAATATTAATAATAATGTAAGAAAACCAACATACTTAAATTTGTTATGTAGGTACATAACACACACACAACAAATTTGAATTCTATTTCGAAAGCGTTTCCAATTTAGCTTAACAAGATTAGACCCACACACAATAACTCGGCAAGTCGAAATATAAACCTTTTAATAATAAAAATGTCAGAGACATACGTCTGAAGATATTTGAAATTAGTTCGATAAAACAACTTCGGTGTGGGTGAATACAGCTGAGTGATGAAACTTGCATAGAAATGTTTAAAATCTTTTGCATTTCCTCATCTCATCCCGGTCTGGAATGCTAGCTGTCCAAAATCAATTATATTATGGCGATTAAGTAAGTATTATAATTAGAGCGACCAGTTTAATAGCAAATGGTGTAATTATGGAGGCGACAGATATTATGCAAGTGCAACGAGAGTCGAATGCACATTTGTGTCTATTTGTTTTAAACGAAAGTCAGGACCGATTTTAAACAATCATCTTTACGCATACACATACCTAAACGTGACGGTAAAAAACAATATAGGTATATTACCTATGTAGTCTGTTTGAGAAAAAAAATACCTAAGCTTAGTAAAAAAATGCTAATAAATTTGAAGCTAGGCTAAGAGTGTGGAGCATCCAAAAGGGCGCATCTGTCGAGGGACTGTGTGTCAGTAAAAGGATTCCGTCGAAACCCCTAACTTCACCTAGACTACCATACTTCGCCTAATTTTACATAACTTCAAATTTACAAGTTATTTCTATGGCAGGCTTTATATAATAACTCTAAGTATAAAGTATTTTTTATGACTGGCAATATTCTGTGGACAATCTGTGGCTAACTTCATATGGTTGGCGTCTAGTGCAGTTTATTCGTGACGCCGACCGCACGTTTTTTTCAAGACGTGAATGAACTTTGATTTTAAGGAGTGTTGCAGACCAGATAAATTTATTTTTATTATACAGATATATGCTATAACTATCGCTTTATCAATTGACACTATTAATTAATAGATATATTACGTTTTTAAGTCATAATAAAAGTAATTGTTCATTAGGGCATTTGGTCATCATGTTCGTGCCAAACTTCGCCTGCCCTTAGGGATGGCAAATGTACTGTACAAAATTTATATAAAAATTATAAGATTTCAATTAAATGAATAATAAGACTTGTTTCTACTTGTAAAGTGTAGTGGAGTATTTAAAATTATCAGATACTTAGAACCCAGTGGAAAGCGTTCAATTTTAGCTGATAAATTACCCGGCAGAAAGTGGGCATACCGTTTTTTGAAGAGATACTTACAAACCATACAAAGCAATCGTGCAAAAAAAAAACTCCTTTTAAAATAAATGAAATGAAATTAATTTAAAAAAATAAAGTTGAATAAAACACTATACCCTCTTTTTTCTTGGCATGCTAGATAAATGCGTGATTTTTGGCAGCCCTAGCTTCGTCACTGTCAATGTATGTAACTAACGTCATATTGCACCCATACTTCGCCTACCCCTCTTTTCTAGGAAATAACAGTAATCTGACGTTGTTTAAGTTCATACTATATTATCACACTTCAAACCGAAGAGACTTGTCGTGAGTAGATCCCATCAATGTTTATTATAAGCGGTCAGGCATACATAGGCGAAGTTAGGGAAAAATACCCATTCTTCGCCTAGCACCATTTTGTCCATTTTTTGCCATGTTAGCCATTGAAATTCAATGCTCTAATGGTCTCTAAAGATAGACAGGAGTCCTTTAATTAGTTTTTTTCTTTGAACGGTCTAGAATACTTTCAAATTAACAAGTTATGTTGCAAAATATGCCAAAATCCAGGCGAAGTTTGGGGTCTCGACGGTTCCTTGTTTTTTTAGTGCAACAGGTACCCGGCGCGCCCGAGATGCGCCCCGGCTCCCGCCCGATAGACGGACTCGTAAAAACAACAATAGGAATATTTTCAATAGCTTTTGTTGAAATAAATAATACACGTTGAACCTTATAGAATTATTCAGGTAAACCTCTATCCAAGGAATGCACATGTGTTAGACAATAAAGCATTATTATGTTTCGGTTATTAAAAGAGATAAATTCATTTAAAGGAAGTAGGTAACAAATATGTAAATACAGATGCGCTGGAAGACAATAAACGAGGAACCGATCGACTCATTTATATAAACGGATGTTTATAGGATTAGATAAATACTTAAATTTGCGTGGAATTCGTGTGTTTTTGAAAACTAAAACTGATGACACATGAGTTATATGAATATCGTCGCTTAAAGTGAGCGAACGAATTAATGAATCACCGTCACCAATTCCTCCCGTGCTGTACCTACAAAGAAATTGATCACACAACAGGAAACTATGAGTATAATCTGGATTTCCAGCACTAGATCTACTTGCACGAACCGACTTCACTTACAAAACAGCTGAAACGATACCACGTCACGAGGCAGGCGTACGCGGTGAATATATTCCCAAACAAGCAAAACAAAAACAGGTCGCATTACAGAATCACGTAGGAAGTTAATCCGATTGCAGTGCAACGAGGCAGCGAGCGCCGGCCGCCGCCGCCGCCGCCGCGGAGTCGGCACTCCGCGGCGCGGGTCGAGCAGCGCGAGTCGTGACGTCGAGCTAGACAGGTCCATGATCTAGTCTAGGTGTTGGAAGAAGGCGTCGCACTTACTTAGCCTCATGTCGTCGGCGAGCGGACGAGGCGAGCCCGGCTCCGAGTCCGAGCTATCATTTAAATTTAACCTGGGACGCCGCCGTCTGTCGCCGGCTTTATTTTTACACCACCGAGTTTATACGTCGGACAGTCACAACACACGCGGTCTCGCGGGAGACGGAGACGGAGCCGGTCACTACGGGGACGACGGCGAGGGGCGCGTGTCTATCGCGCGACGCTCGCGGCTCGAATGACGGGAGGACGGGCGGCACGGGCGGCGAGAGCGGCGTCCCCCGACCGCCCGCGCCTCCCGCGCCTCCCGCGCCTCCCGCGCCCTCGCCCCGTGCACTATGCACCGCTGCACAGCCTCACTCCGCTCCATGCCTCGCAACCTCCGCCCACAACACCACACGAGTACGGAGATAGAGCGAACTATGAGAGCAATACTATGAGTAGGTACACGTTCATGAGATTCATTGAAGGCGTCGCGCCGAGATAACACAGACAGTTTAGATATAGGTACTCGTTAACAGTAGATCAGCGTCAGGCATAATGATCACTACAGGCGACTACAGTGCCGACGTCGCCAGGCACGAGGACCTGCTGGACGAACTACTTTAGATAATGAAAAAAATTACGCACTAGCAAATTGGCGAATCATATGAAATATAATTATTTACTAAGCTGATACGGAGAGCAAATGATACATTGGATTTAGTACAATCAATTATTTGTAATACAATATGTATAAACCAGACCCCATAATATCGTGGGTAGTAACCCAACAAAGTTTAATTTATTTAAGTATATTGTGGATCTTATTTTGTAGAGTAAGGAAAAATCAATTAAAACAAGTATCAAAATAAAATGTCAATTTTTTTATACATAATCTATACTTCTATACTAATATTATAAAGAGGAAACATTTGTATTTTTGTATTTTTGTATTTTTGTATTTTTGTATGTTTGTAATGAATAGGCTCCGAAACTACTGGACCGATTTCAAAAATTCTTTCACCTTTGGAAAGCTACATTATCCCCGAGTAACATAGGCTATATAATATCACGCTAGGTCTTATAGTTACGGAGCAGTAACCGAAAATGTTTCAAAAACGGGGGAAAAGTATCGTTTCTGAGGCCTTCCGTGGCGTGCGCTGAGCATATAGTTAAAGTTATACAAAAATGCTTTATGGGTGAATTGTTCATCTTAACATTATCTTTAAAAAAGTCCGCGAGAGCATATGTCTATCTTTTATAGTTTACCCATAACAATCGTAAAACTATGAAAAAAATCTTAAGTCCCCCCGTGCGAAGCCGGGACGGGCCGCTAGTATTATAGTAAGGTCAAAGGCAAATCAACTTAATCCACAGTCTATCCCGATCCTTGCTGATTACAACGAACAATAACTTGTTTTAAGTTTCCGAACCGTCAGCTTGCGGTCGGTGTTATCAAAACTAGCAATAAAACCTCACCACGAGATTCAGGACACGGCGGATTGCAATAACTTGGTCATTAAGTTTTATCGACGTTTAAATTGTTTATCGTTGCGTTTAACTGTATCGACAGAAGTAAGTACTACAAACCAACTCACCGCTGCTTGCACTTGCACAATGCTCAGTAGGTAGCTGAGCTGCATACGAGCGTACATACATGTACTAGGTTGTCCGGCAACACTGGAGGCGGGGCGGGAGCTGGTCGCTCGGACGGATTTGGTCATGACGGAGTTATCCCGAGTTGCAAGAGCTGCAGCCGCTCTCTCCGGCGGCGGCGGCGGCGGCGGCGGCGGCGGCGGCCATGTGTTGCGCGCCCGCACGTGGTGCGCCGCGTCACACCATGATCTCGACCGCGATCGATTGCCGCAATGAATAACGGAGCCGATGTAGGTATATTGCAGTTAATTGCATCGCGAGCGACACAACGAACCGCGAATCTCTCGATGGAATTGGAGATTCTAGTGACTATTGCCAAATCGAATGCATCCATGTTATAAATTACAATTACATGCATAAATATACGATCGCAATTCCATTGTTCTCGATACTCGGTCGGTGGGTCGATTTGCAAATAATAGACTATCGCTCAATATGGATCACGTCTTAACGGCGTAGTGTCCGATTCGGTTGCGAATTTGTCATATGCATCGTTTACAGTCGATACGAAAGCGAAACGCGTCGTTTTCCCGTGGGAAGTGTCACTCGCTGCTCCGACCACGCGACGCAGTTATCACAAGCTCGTCGGAGGAATAACGATCCCATGTATAAATGTCATCGAACGGAGAGCTGGTGGTGTTGCTGGTGGATACCGCTGTATTGTTGTGTTTCGCTGTCGGCAGTCGGTCGACGAGGAAGTTTCTGTACTGTATTCAACACGTGCAGGCACTTGCGCAGGAGATTCCTCGAAAGGCTCGAAACACTCGTTACCGTTAACGGTTAATAAATAAGATCGAAAACAAAAGAACCTACGCGTCGCGCGACATACAAGTACCTATAGCATGTCTTAGTGTAGTATATTTTTCATGATTCATTTCACATGTCATCTTGTTACACGCCGTGGCGTCTGTATTGGATATGGCAGGAATATTGTGGGAATATACCTAACAACTAAATCCGTTATTAATAACATTTGTAAAGTAAACCTATTTACGTACAGCATATCTCGCGGAGCAATAGAACTGTAGCGGCGCGGCAATTAACGCTGCTAAACGAGGCGTTGCGATTCCTTTATCTCGGACAATTCTGTCGTGACTATTGCGAATGGCATTTCATTCCGATCATGTACTGGTGGTGAGGGGCGAGAGGTCATCGCGTGGTGCGCGGGCGCGGCGCCTAGGAGCGACCTCTGGATTATCCACCTCGATCGATAAGGTCCCGAGGGGCGCGCGGGAATGGGGAGTAGAGCATAATTTATTCGGCGGCAGAATGGCGCGCCTCCGAGGTGCCACGCGCCCCGCGTCCCGGCCGCCCCCGCAGCCCCTCTGCCCCGCCTCCCCCGCCGTCCCTGCGCCTGCGCCTGCGCCACTCTAAACAAAACAGGATTCGAGACTTTTTGTGGCTACGGATTATAGAGTATCAGGTTAAACGCAGGTTACGTAATAGTTTTTACACGCCCTTAATCTTGTGCAGGTTGGTTTTGGTTCTCTTACACTTGAATTTGGGCTCAAAATTGTATGCTTTGAAAATCATTATACGGAAATTAGTATTTAATAAACGAGAATAAAGGATCCGATAATATATACTCGTATATGGGTAAGATTTTACTTGAGGGTTGAAGTATCAGCGTTCAGTAATCTGAAATAATTATACTAGCGCTGTCGTGTATGTAAACTGAAAATTATTTTATTCGATGTTGTATTATACTCGAAACATTTGCCAACCACTTGAGTTGATGGATGTCGGAAACCAACCTATCCTTGATAGTAACAATAGCTACCTATAAATATATTATACCTATTACGTTTCACTCTTGAAAGTGCGTATTGGCGCAAAAACTAAAGATGTGAATGCCACATTTAATTTTGATAATTAGAACCGGATACCCGGCATCGCATCACCACTCAGACACACATTCTTGTATCGGAATCCATATTCCGTGACTCTTAAAGTTCATTGAATTGCACCTTGATAAAACGGACACCGAGTCAATATTTACCGCAAGTCTAATAACTTTTATCCGGCTGTTACCTGACGTGAGAAATCCTTATCTTCGGCGACCGACAACCCGGAGCGAGCGAGTACACCCAGACGAACGCACTATTATAACATAAACTCAGTACGCGTGTACTGAAAGGTAAACATTGTTCGTGTGTTGTTAAGTCATCAGTGCTGGGAGGCAAATGACAATGTTCTGTTACACGTAGGAGGAAAGATATACCTATGTCCGCCCTGCTTGTGGCTAATGGGCAGTTCTCACAGCTCGACTTCATATGTCGGGAGAGATGTCGACATACAAATGCGAAAATCCATTGATAATGTGAATCGAACAGGTAATCAATAAACATTGGACATTAATGAACAGGAATAAGAAATATCAAGACTTATTGAAATAAACATAATAAAAGCAAGAAGCATCGAAAATAAAACACAGGTTGTTTTGTTCAAGGATCTACAAATAGGTTACACAAGAAATTAGATAACAATTAAAACGCAATAGATATAATAATATCCGAGGCTTATCTGAAAGCACTAAACTCATTCATTATCCAAGCGATAAGAGCATGTTTGTCTAAATATACCTAAACTAGTAACTAAGATTTATTGAAACATTCTAAAGGAACGTGACGACTACCGTGAAGCAATAACTACTATTTACGTGAAATCTAAGTTTACTCGATTATTTCAATAAACAACGTAAAAATACTGAAATAAAAAGTAGAATTACATAATAATTTCTGATGCCTTCGCGGTTATTACACATTGGAATGAAACAACTATTAACGGATTTAACTCGCATATTTTTATTTTATTTTATTTGCTGACGTTTCGGATTCTTTACAGTTTCCATAATCGTAGCATGACTGAGCTGACAAAAGTCTAACGTCAGCAAATAAAATAAAATAAAAATACGCGAGTTAAATCCGTTAATAGTTGTTTCATTCCAAAGTAGAATTACAATTTTCCGTTTTTTCACTGATCATAATAATAATTGCGATTTCCTTCGAATGCATTAGCAACGAGTGTATATCACCGGCTCTGCAGACAGTGGACACAATTAGCGGCTCATTTGCAGTGTTCGGAGAATGTAACACACCGCTACTTGCACTCGACTCACTATTTACGCTGAACAGGTTTACTTGTTTCCGAATGCTGTTCGATTTCTCCTCCATATTCATCGTCCGATTGTGCGCAACGCCCGCGCCGTGCTCTCGACGTGTCATTCGGATCGATGACAGCTAACGCATTGTTTAAGCAGAGGGCACGAGTTCAGCGTTTGAATATTAAAATATTCGATAACGGTCTCGTTCCATTTGAAACGCATCAACAGCACGCGGCGCGGCGCGGGGCTGCATTATCTGCAATGAATGAGTTTTACTTGCGTCCCTTTTGTTTGGAATGTGTTCGATTGCACTATTTGTGAATACTCGCCGACTTCGATAACACGTTTAATATCACCACCGACATTATCGAGCCCCTATTTGTCACCGATAGGTTTTTCGCTATTCACGAGAAGGCATCATCTCTGTTCATAATATAAACTTTATATAAGTGAGCTCGGATTATAAATTCAGTAGCAAAAATATTCCATTAAAGGTCATAAAACGGCGCGAAATTAATGAGGCCATATAATATAATCGCGATCGGTCGTTAATCGCAGCTCGATAATATTAATTATAAGGGAGCGGTCGTTATCAGCGAGATCGTCTATCAGGTGCCTGTGTATCTCGACGAGATAACAGCATTATTTCCCTGCGAGGTTTATTTCGGTGAAGTGTGTCACGCGCGCAGACGGTGAGTACAGACACACGAGCGGCGACCACCTGACCGCCTCGGCGAGATCCGATGCGCTCGGTCAGTTCCGATCCGAAAGGAACAACGCCGACGAACAGAAATAGGCTGGCAGCGGAATATTAGGGTCCTACGCATGTAACACATTACACAACACCTCTTCTTACATTCGCTCGTCATATACAATATATTGGAAATTGAATGAGATGCGATGGCCTCCAATCGAGGATATCACTACCTCGCCTCGGATATATCATAACACGACAAAATAACAAGTGTCAAAGTTAAAGCGGACACATCGGACAAAGTGGTGTAATTAATGAGCCGTCACTCGATGCATAGATAGATCAATAGATTGAGAAAGAAACGTCCGTGGGCGATAATGCTGTTGAGAAGGAAATACAAATATAGTGCCAGTCATAATATCGGTGTCATAGTTTTCAAAGTTCTGATGATTGACATCAGACAATTGCGTTTTAATAGTCTTATAAAAACTATCGTAGGCGAGCAAGCGAGCGGTCGCGAGTGTACAAGTTTCAAAACAAACCGCTACACCAACTGCATTCAAACTAATACTGAATTATATTACAATACAATGATTAATAAAAGCTACCGCTTCACTTGTGATGTGAACTGCCGAATTGTTAGCCGAGGTTGTTATATATTTCTGTACAAGTAGTAAAAAAAACGTTTTCAATAGTAGGTATATACTTATATTAAAAGCATTATTTTTGCTACTTGTTATTCTTATGAATAAAATCAAATTGTAATAGTAACCGAAGTATTTATAGAACTCAACTCGTAAATCTAGCTTTTGAGTAATATTAAATTATACATGAGTTATTCTTCGACTTCTTCATATGGATTTATGAATGAAGGAATTATGAAACATAATGGGTAATCTTGAAGCAAGTACATTACTGTGTTTTGTATCCGCTCCTATCCTAATGTCAGTGTCCATTATTAACGCCACTCTCAATGAGATGTGTATACGCAGTACAAATACACTATACAAGGTGCGAAACATGGGCTTTTATTTTCTTTATCAGACTTCAAAGTAATCTTAAACGGCGCGGGACACTAATCAGAGCCTCACTCGCGACGGGCGCCATTATAACAGAATTTACATTTTAATAACTCCGTTAAACGGAACGAGTCCAGTCTCATAAACAATGCTAGTTAAGAATCCCACTAAAATGATGATAAAGTGAAACGTGGCATAAACAAACAATAGTCGCCGAGCAGCCGCCGCGCCGCCGCCGCCGCCGCAGCGAGTTGAACTTTTAATCGCAAGGCGTAGGCGACGCCGCGCCGCGGCCGACCTGCCGCTCGCTTCGACCTACGGCGTCCATTACTATTATAATTTTCAATAATAAACAATTCAGAGTTGATAGAAATTTGTGAAATTCTAAACATTTTAATGACCACAGGAAACATTAACACATAAACAACACAAAAATTGATAACGATTTCATTTCGTTTTCGGAGAAATGCAAGGATTGTGTTCGAGGAACGGTTTGAAGCTGCTAAAAAATTTTAAGGCTTAGTTTATAACTAGCACGCAGCGATATTGTCGACGGACAAGGGAGTAATCCGATATCGACTGGAACGAGCATTCGATCAGAGACAGCTTGAAGGACAAAAAACGAGAGAACTTTTGTTTAGAAATACGTTTATACAGTATATATACAATATAATATATACCTAACAAACCAAGTAGCTCAAATAAGTAAAAAATAATGATGGTTCCTATTACTACCTAGTATAAATAAATGTACCTACACCTACCTATCTAGCACCAATATCACAGTTTGGATCAATTGGCAGAATCATTCTTAAACATTTCTAGAATGTCAGAATGTTGTTGCAATATTTTGACCGACTAGATTGAACCCACTATTCAACTTTGGAGAAACTTTGTTGACAGAATGGCAATCCAACGAAGAGGTACACGTCCCGGAGCGCCTCGCCGCGGGCAATTTCCGAGCTTGTCACAAAATTGCCACTATAATTCGACCTCAATGTCATCAACACCAAGCCAATAAACTCTCGAGTGCAAATTCAAAGCATATACATAAACCATAACGTTCCATTCGGTATTTACTTATTTGGAAGAGATAGTCGGTATAGCATTCTGCCGGATCGCGGTAGAAAGTCCCGCCCACTCGTGGTGAGAGGTCACAGGCGCCCACGCACCCCGGGCCGCGGACCCCGGACCCCGGACCCCGGACCCCGGGCGTCGGAGATTAGACTATTGAGAAATACGACAAGTTAAGGTGGCCGAAGAGCAATTACCGATGTAATTGATGATTGTTGCGGAAGAGCCGGCGCGGCGGCGGTGGGCGAGTGCGCTCGTGATGCAGATGCGCCGAGTGGGAGGGCTACGGAGTTGACTTATAGCCGCCATCCAATATGTACACAAAACTACGGTTTTGAATATGAAAATAATCTAATAACCTCGGTGTGTACCTGATAAATAAACCTCATATAAAAATACCGGCTGCGAACTAATTTAACGATATATAAAAAAGACAAAGTGTGATCGAGAGCGCACATTACAGCCACTGCAACGAAAGCTATATACGTATTTAACGTAGAGCTGCAGCGGAACGCAAGCGTTTACAAGAGAATAGATGATTGTTTAGATATTGGAAGAGCCACAAGCGATATCGCATCGCGTACAGCCGCGTACTAATCAAATATAAACCACACTCACTCACTCACTTAAACACACACGCACTTAACTTCATTTCATATGAAATAAAATTTGATACGGCATTATTGTAATTTATACGATTATAAATTCGGGCGTGGGTCATAGATCGTAACCCTCTACGGATTAAATGGAGTCTGATAGTTTCTTTTCGAATACTTACATATTGCGATGAATAAATTAATATCAAGATTTTGGCTATTCATATCATTATAAGTTATTCCTAGCTAATAAGGCCCACGAGAATCAACGGTATGTATAATATTTATAAATATTCCCGGCAATTAACGAGCAGTCCAATAATATCGCACGTAACCGGCGACGGCGATAAGCAGGGGGGGGAGGGGGGGGGGGTTAAGTACGGCATTAACCCCTGAAGGTGGATAATGCAACAATTGGACCACTGTCACCGCGAACTAAAGTCCACGGACGCGTTATCTTACGGGGAAATGGACACGTGTCACAACGACCGCATTATTAAGTAATCTTTAAAACAATTTCAAAGGACGTTGATAAAATAACAAGTTTGACGGTGTCACTGTGCCCATTTCAAATTAACAAATCAGGAAACGAACCGATCTGACTTCAACTGAATACATCAAGTTAGCAGCGGATGGGCGGCGGTCTGTTAGAATCGACCTCTGTGCCTTGTGACAGGTATCATGTTTCATTCGACAGACATTTATTATATTTATTGAGACAACAGAATCGAAATATTATGTAGATATTGAATAAACATGATATTTAAAAAAAAACTTAATGATACAAGTTAATGTAAAGACGCTTCAACACGTATTTACTTGTTTAATATCGTACGTCCAGACAGACACCTGTCTCAAATTTGAATTTTTGTAATCGAATCGAATTAGCAGCAAATCCGAAACATAATTATAGACTACTTAAGTTCATTTTAACACCTATAACCTATAACTTTTCTAGTCACAATCACGTATAAACTAAAACCAGTAAATTAATCAAAACGAAACCATTCACAGCCTTCCAAGCCAGACCGTTACTTCCATATAATTAAAAAAAAAACTCGTCAATAAAACTGAGCAATCAAAAGAATATCAAGCTGTTTTACATGCAAAACCTGCAAATTCGACGACCAAATGAATGGAAGCGATACAGCCGTGAGTTACGAGCGCCGTCGTTTATGCAAATACGAGCCCATTGACGGCGGCCGGGCGGCGCGGGCGCAGCCATACTCGATAGCTAATCATTATGCTGGTTTTACTATTAACGAACGCGTCGATCAATTTACTTCTTTTGATTGTTAGAAAACTACATTTAAAGTCTAATCGTTTGTTTGGCCTGCCGCTTAAATAAAAAAAGGGGTTAGTAACAGGTTGGTCTTAAATAATCAAAATAAGGGTTAAGTAACAGTATTAGATCGATCTCGACACAATGTTACTTCTGTCCTTGTCGTAACTTTGCGATGAGCGCCAGAGTGATAAAGCGTACAGGAGCTAGCCGTGGCTCACCAGGAGAAAAATATAGCGAACTCTTTCATATTCTTGGCTTAAATTAATGACATCAATCTGAGCCAGTATTCAAGCTTTTATTTAGCGGCTACCGCACCATATTATAATGATGATATAGAAAACTACTAAAATTAATTACATACATTGATAAACAACATTCAGATAAAATAAGTATTATAGAAATCGATTAACGGTACTAAAATAAAAATAGTTTCTAAAAATTCACACGGAAATCACTGTCAACGAGAAACCGGCAATAAAAGAGGACATAACGAACGGACGAGATGACAGTTAGCACTTCCGGCCGAGATGCACGGGCCCCAGCCTCCGACCGGGCCGCGAGCGAGACGCCGCTGTACCCATCATTTCACTCCATCTTTATCTAATTCGATCAAATTAATTCCGTTTTAATCATAAAATATTTTTTTCTGTGACGTCCACGTTTCTCGCCAGCAGACAGATCTCTACAAGTTAGTTTCCTTAACCTATCATCTGCAATTTAAAATGTACTGAACCAATATTTATTTGACGATTAACGATCATCATATTATTTTAAACGACTGATCTGTCTAAAAATAGATCAAGTAATAGATAAGTGGCGCAATTGATTAAAAAAGAGATAAAATGTATAAATGCCGGAGACTAACGTAGTAGATACCTACATATGAAATTAGTCAATACAACAATGATCGAATTCATTGCACCACTGGAAGGTTTCTGATGAATACTAAATCATACAGATAGCGTGAGTCTGCGACAGGAAATCTTATATCATAATCGTCTCGCCGATATGATACCACAATGGCGTAGACTAAATATGACGTTAGTATACAGTATAGCACTGCGCTAGTATAGAAATAATTTCATAATTCCATTGTACACTCGTCCGCCGCAGAGGTGTGTAAAGTTCGTGCACCAACACATGCACGACTTTCGACGCTCTGTGAATGGTGCTTACGCATGTTTACTACAGAGCGCTCGCGGCGCATGGCTCGCAGCTCGCCTGTCGATCACTTCGGCGCGTTACGTCACCGCTCATTACTTCCACTGCTCCGCTCCGTCCGTATCGCAACAATCCCAACAACATGTGTCATTGATAAAAACAAATACACTTATCTATTTTAACATGCCAGCATTATGCGAGTACCCTGTTTTAAATCCGTACCTAGGTTTTAAATTTACGATTTGTTTTCTTCACGGGCACGGCCATATGTATAGATATTTTATGCACGTGTTGTTTAATTAGTATTCTCAATACACTTTGATTTCGTCCGCCATCTCCGACCCGTTAAACTTAGATCTCCAGCGTTCACTGACCTATATCCACCTCGTAACATTTCCATCTGTTATCTCGGCGTGTCCGGCGATCCTCGTGATCGGTAAACGGTTCCAACGGATGATGTCATTCAGCAGATTGGACGAGCGAGTTACTTCCGTCGGCGTCGGGGTCGATGGCGATCGCCCCGCCTCGCCGCGCCCGAACCAATCGAACGGCCATCCCGATGTAGAGCACACCTATTATCGTGATTATCTTCTGGGTAGCAAGTAGGTAGTAGCAACAAACTTAGGAGCTTCGTTAGATATTCTTTTCTTACTTACATAGGTAATTTTACAAGTACAAAGAGTACTGAGCATGTGGACCAATGCTTAGATTCTCCTCAACGCCGTGTTGATGACAATCTAAGACACACACACCTGGGGACGATCTAGACGATAAATCTATGTTGGACATACAGGTATATAAAAGATGTCAGCACGCCGAGTATAATTGCTATTAATCAGTCTGGCTGGTCTGACGGGGCATGGATTTGGCGACTCGCGTCGTTCGGTGTCGATGCCAACATGCCGAGAGCGTCGCGACTCGCGAGTATTTCTGCCCTTTCGCAGTGAGTCAGGCCGCGCCGGGCCGTCTGTGGCACCTAGTCCTGTACTCATCTCGGTCTACATAATAGCTAACCAATTATCCACACGAACATCTTATATAAATAACATTACATGAAGAACTTGAATTCTAGCTTGAACATCATTAGTAGATAACTTGAGGCCATTAAGGAACTTTTTTCCCATGATTTGTGCAAATAATCAACTCTGTATGTATTTGAATCGCGGCGGTAACACTTGCCGCCGGTCGCCATGGCAGCGAAAGAAATGCCGGATGAATGGAATAAGTTTCAAAATCAGAATGATCGTTTTAAATATTATGTTTATAGACATTTGCGTACAGAAGCTTACTATTACTGCTATACAAATGTTATTCAAAATACAAAATTGTTTTTTTTTTTTTTAAATCTTCCGGTCTTGATTTTAAAATGTAAGACGCTCCATAACTGTGGCGGACCCATTGTTAGAAACGGTCCGAGGCTATTCAAAATTTCGGCTCACAGGTAGAAATTTTGGTGTTAAAAAACATGTGTGTCGAATCAAAGAACTTCTCAGAACCTGTAGGTTTCCCTCGCTGCCGAAATCCTAAAGGATAAAAGGACGTCGCATCGCTCGCATCTGGCAGACATAGCGTCGTCTGAATATATTTTGGACAATAGAATCTTTGAATAGAGATCTATACTTAGGTGTTCTTTTATAATGTTCTCTACCTGCCCGGAGTAGGTACCTGTTCAGTATCATTTTACACAAAAAGAACTTCATAGTTGGTTCTTATAGGCCGGTTGAATATGAAAAACGCGCTGTCACATGGTGCGTTAGCTAGAAAAACTAGACATAACATTTTATGGCGGCACTGCGCACATCAAAACTAACGGAAAGATACGAAGCCTGTATCAGGTTTAGCCGTAATGTACATAACCTAAGTCATAATGCTTATAATTAGAACCGACTAATGAGAGGCATTGACCCGCCTGCACCTCGGCACTGTCGGCGTGCAACACGATGCCCCGCGCCGCCGCGCCCGTGTCACCGGAGACGCTGCATTTGTCTATAGACGCGTGCTTCAGATACCATCGGTCTAGATAAGAAAATAACGAAACTAAAACTTAAATAAATATTTTCATAAAATGATTACATGATAAGAATTAATTAAAATACTTATATTAGTAAGCACACACTGACAGTGACATCACTCTTCGTTAATATCCATATCTATACTATCTATACTAATATTATAAAGAGGAAAGATTTGTATTTTTGTATTTTTGTATGTTTGTAATGAATAGGCTCCGAAACTACTGGACCGATTTCAAAAATTCTTTCACCTTTGGAAAGCTACATTATCCCCGAGTAACATAGGCTATATAATATCACGCTAGGTCTTATAGTTGCGGAGCAGTAACCGAAAATGTTTCAAAAACGGGGGAAAAAAATCTTAAGTCCCCCCGTGCGAAGCCGGGACGGGCCGCTAGTAAGCAATAAATTATATTAAATTTAGATACTAAACAAATCCAAACGCACTTTTATCACTTTATTATGGAATTATAAATGCAGCTGTTACGGGTAGGTCCAAATTAATGATTTGCTCAAATTGGATTCGGGTTCACGGTAAGCTTCACGATTACCCCCATTTAAACGTGGAATTTTTTCCTGGTCTTATCTCGATAGACGTAGCAACTAAAATATTTTTTTGGACGACTCATGTCATTTGATGTTATAAAACACATAAGTAAATAAATTATTTATTATGTATCAAAGATCTCCGTAATAGGTATCACAGATCAGGTGTTACATAAGCATATTTACTCAATCTAATATGTCTTACAGGTTTACAAAAAAATAAATAAAAAGCCAGGAGTAGTTATAATTAGTATAATAGAATCGGTGTTGCATGGTAGGCGGGGGTGTTTGATGAACCATTAATTATATTCACACCTCAGAATCGCCGAAGAAGAGCGTCAGTGTCAGATTGTGGTGTGTTTTTTCTTAAAGCGACGGTTCTCGGAAATATGGCGGCGGCGAGCGAACAAAAAGTGGAAGGGCGAGCACGAGCTGCTCAGGCTGCTCGAGTCGAGGTGCTCCGAGCACGAGGGACGCGGAGGACCGCGACGCGGCGGGGTGATGGCTGATACAAGTGACCTCTGGACGGTACTTTCTTCTATTTTACATTTATCAACACGACAGATATAACATGCTCTATCACTAAATATACATATTTTTTACTTTGATAAGTAGGTACTTACAATATCATCTCGTTTAGTCGATATTGTTATTAGTCGACTTTATGTTTCATGAGCCATCCTAAGGTATATAAATCAATATTCAAAATTATTTATCAAGATAAAAAAAGCGTCCAAAATAACAAGAATTTAAAATATCGTCACTTGTTTGGAATGTTGGTGTTCAGCGCGACTGTTCGAGTCTGCTACAACAAATGGTGAATTCTCTGAACGCGCTCCACCGACCTTTAAATCCAAAGCCTGTCGGCG
Source organism: Polylopha cassiicola (assembly GCA_038024825.1). Classification (NCBI taxonomy): domain Eukaryota; kingdom Metazoa; phylum Arthropoda; class Insecta; order Lepidoptera; family Tortricidae; genus Polylopha; species Polylopha cassiicola. Next base: position 11,374,013 of record CP149058.1, read on the forward strand.
GCGGCCCGGCCTGTAGTTTTATTGCAACAAGTCGCGAATTTATTTCACGCCTGCCGCCTGCTGGCATGCCGCGTCGTGGTGCACTCGGAGACGTCGGTGCCGGTGGCTCGTCTCCGGGTGCACTGCGAGTTAGGTATCCGAACGAGGCCGCGAGGGGCCAGCCGTGAGCCGACTCTAATGCTCCGCACATTAATAAGACATACATTCACGTTAGAAAACCGAAATCGATAACGACACATTAGCAATCTACTCCAAGCCATTAATGAACTTCCTGTGTCGCCTTCGACGGTGGACTCGCAGAATATACAATGAAACCTTCCAAATTAATCAACAAACACGATTTAACAGCGCCACCAAAACTTAATGCAAATCGTTTCAACCTCTTACCCAGAATAGATATAAATAATGCATCATTTCCACCGCAGTAGGTTTTAAAAGCCTATTAATTTCCAGTCACCTCGTTCCGGATCCGGCGGGTCCATTCGAGCCGCAGGTTCAACGGACTAAGAGTATCGGTCGCGACGAGTGCGCGAGTGCTCCAGATCGACTCAACGGGTCTATGACACGGTCCGTCGCCTGCGAACGACACACACCGGCCGGCCGCACCTCTGGACCGCTTCGATAACAAATCGATTGCTAATCTTAAGAATGATCGTGTCGTAATCGGGATAATTGCGACAGCGACGAACCTCATCGGGGACGTTTAAACTAACGAGAAAACACGCGGAGCCGCGCAAAAAAGAAATTAAATGTAGCATTTCATTACTGTTGAAATTACGGAGAAGCGGGAGCAAGGATCTCGCCGATGTCGAGCGAGTCGCGTCTCCTCAGCTGCAGCACGGCGAGCACGGCGACGAGCGGACGCGCGGACGTGCCCGCCGCGCTGAGCTCGCGCTCGCCGGCACTCGGCCGACCGCGAGCTCGCTACACAACAACAAGAATGTTACGCGCAATTATCTATCCATTAGGAGTTTTGCCACTGTTCTAGCCACGGCAATTCCAGCGAAGCGATGTGAGGGGAAATTAGATTAAATTGACTAATTAAAAAGGGAATGCTGGTATATAGAGGACGGGCATACACACTAGACTCGTTTGTTGTAGCAATTAGTAGACGACCAGAATATACATAACCCTCTTATAGGTACATAACCTTGATAATAATAATTATACTTAAAGAAGATAACAAATGCAACCTGCATAGAAATGGGAATTTGGTAAATGAGTTGGATTCAAGCGTGCCGACTGCGAAGCGAGATCAAGATCTTGGCGGAACTTAGAGATGTAGTGTTTCGGAGTACATGATGGCAACGGTTGATCATCAACGTGCGATCAGTCTGGTTATTCTCCCTCGTCCCCGCCGCCTGCCGGTCTGTCACTAGCGGGTAGATAAGGGCGGGTTAATCGTCGGCTTCGACTATCGCATTGCTAGCGCGACGCAGACGCTCGTGCCGTGAGGGCGGGGTAAGGCACCACAAGAGTATAAATATCATTTGCAAACCCATAGACGCTTGTTGTTGCTGTTGTTGTTTGTTGAACAGTATATTCGCGACTCGTTCAACTCGTTGCGCTGGGATGTCGCCTGACAAGACGTAACCAAGCAACCCCGTGTCGCCAACCCGCCACCACGATAATCACACAATATCAAATACTTTTAAATAAAGTGATAATAGCTTGAAAGATACATTATATAGAACGCAATATAAGTACCTAAACATCAGACGGAACCGAAAACAGGATATAGGTAGTTTATTCTATAAATAAATGCATAACGCAGAATAATAAAATAAATTAAAAAGGTCTTTATAATGGTGAATTGTCGGGGCTAAATACGGTGCATACTTGGACAGAAGCGTTTTGATCATTACGGGAATAACTGAAATTGCTTTGATGTTATCTCTGGAGGAATCCGAGCGAGCCGCGGGTATAAAAGGGTTGGTATTTGTCGAACGAGGCGGAGCTATAAAGTGTTGAACAATGCACTACGACGGCGAGTCGGCGACGCACCACGACGCCGCGACGCGCGGGCACACCCAGCACCACACTCGAGCCGCTTTTGTTTATTACAAGCAAGATCCATGTCATTCGCTTACTTACCTGAAACAAACAGAAGACATTCATATAAAAAAAATATCAACATGTAAACAAAAATAATATATATATATAATTTATTTAACTTAATGAAATAAATTATCAAATCAGCGCCTATTGTGATGTGCAATTTGATTCATTATCCAAGTTCCGGAAAAATATTGAAAACGCTCTGTGTTTATAATTGATAAAATTAGTTATGGTGTATTTTTTTTTTCTCATTTTCAACTGTATTTTAGTTATGTACTTACATTAGTTTTACAAAATAAGCATGTTGTGTTTGCCTATTATAAGTTATGCATCTAGACCTAAGTTTTCTTTCCTATTTAAATATTATATTTATTGATGTAATAACTGTTGGCCGACCTAATAAATAAATAAATCCAAACTACGCAAAGCCTATGGTATAAGAATTGTAAGGCTAGAGATGTACCTATGCGATGAGTAGGTGCAAAATTCAAAACCACTACCCCCGACTTCGTCACCCGCCACACTATGTAACGCTTTGTTAAGGTTATTTAAAGTTTTAAACTACTATTGGTTATGTCCGGATCTAAATCCCCGATAGGTGCATGAGCACGACGCGGGCGCACGGCGCGGCGCGGCGAGGTGCGGTGCGGCGCGGCGGCGCGGGCGCACGGCGTGTGGGCTCCGGCTTAGATCTCGGTAATCGATACATGAAACGTGTCAACTGAGTCGTTCCTTTGGATTTTAAAGTAGGTGCCTGTGAGGGATGTGGCCCAAGTCGTACTAATCTGAAGCGTAAACAATACTTTTGTAGGTAAAATCATTACTGCACACAAAAGATTACGTATCCAGCAGATGAAACAAACACGAGTCTCACCTTTCGAACCGTTGATATTTGACAGCGAACCTCTTTGTTTAGGTACTTAGTACTTAAGACTGATTTTCTTTTATAATTTGTTTATGATTTCTTTTACCTAGTTATGACTTAACTTCGAAAGGAGACCGTTTTTTTAGTAGATGTACCTAATAATAATAATATTCGACAAGAATATTAAATTAATAAACAAAGTAACACTATTTGGAGAAAATGATGGCAATAAATTTAATTCTTCATATTACAACCGTCTATATCCAATACATGAATAAAAAACCCAAATACAATATTAGATTACCTAATACCTTTGCCCATCCTTAAACAAATTGCTTAAGTTCCAAAAGGAAACAAGATCAACTCGGTTCGAAAACACGCCAGTGTGTTTACTCCGCGCTGCGCTGCGCTGCGCGTGTCCGCCGACTAAATATTTGTAGACAATTTGAAGGCACAACGATCCTCACACATTATCTAAACGAATCCATCCCGGATGTAAAAGATTATTTGACGAAGAATAAAACTGAAGTCCAGTAATTGCAGCTATAATAATGTAGGTAGGTACTTATGTAGGTATAAGTAAGGTTCAATTAAATATCGGGTACTTACTCATATTTAAAGTTTAACCATAAACCTGTTATGAAGAAAACAGTGTTAAAGTAAATGATGGCTCATATATCCCAGTAACAATTCAAATCATAAAGCTTTGTCCTCTCGCAACGTTAAACCTGTCGTTGGATGATTTACGCGACGCATAAAGATTAAACAATATAAAAAAGACGCAAAACATGAATTTAAAAAGCAGCGGCGTACACAATGCATTCGAGCTCGCTCGGGCCGGTGCTATGTTAATGCGAGCAATCACGCGCATCTCGAGTGCAGCAGCACGCGCGCCGAGCCTCGCATCGAGATGCAGCCGCCGCCGCCGCCGCGCCCGCGCACCCGCGCCGCACACCGCGCCGCACACCGCGCCGCACACCGCGCCGCACACCGCGCCGCACACCGCGCCGCACACCGCGCGGCACTTGCTATTCCGCGGCGACCTGGCGCCGTCGCTCTTGTTAATCCACTGTCCATCACGCGATACTCGCGCCGAAAACAAAACAAACCAAACACGACGAGAACAATCGACCAACTTATTCCATACGACTTGCCTACCGGGTAATATGCGAAGGACGATCTCCTTTACTTGCTGTAGATAGAATAATATAAGTACCTTCAGAAATGTAATTAATATTCTAGCCGATGCAATACTCTTTTTGTAAAAAAATGTCGTCTTAGTAGTAGCTTTACTTAACCAGATACTAAGCGCAAATAAATATACGTAGTTACTTATTTTATAAATGAAGCCGGCCAAGTGCGAGTCGATTTCGCGCAGTTTCAACTTGCTAACCATCACGGTTCATGAGATACAGCCTGATGACAGACGGATGGACGGACTTGATGAATGAATACGGAACCTTATAAAAAATGTTTGAGACCTAGTATATATATAATAATATAGAATCTACCCAGAAACACAATAACAAGGTGCACAACTATTAAATATTTAAAATTGATCACACTATTTCATCCGAGATATTACATACATAAAATAAAAATAAAAACATATTTTTTTAAATGGACAAATGTCTAACAATTTTTAACCTGATAGGTATTAAAATCGTATAGCTAGCAGCCGTCAAGGGTCGTTTAAATTCCCGGCGACAAGCCAAGGTGGGAAATGACCGTCGAGAAAAACGAACAGCCAACACACAAAAATGCCGAGACTCGAGACTCAAGAGCAAACCCGTGTAGGAATGTTAGTGACCACACCGGCGCAGGCTGAGGGACACGTCCTTATTAAGAGCTCGCTTTTGAACAAGCCGCTGCCCGTATGTATTTCCATATATAAACAATTAATAATGGCATAAAATTTAAGTTTCATGTCTAATCTAAGTACCGACCATTGTTCACTTAAAGATTAAATATAACAAAACCAAAGACTCGTGCCCTAGCCGGGCTGATCCACATTTGGAAACATTTCAAAATCCTTAGGAATTCGCTCGAACCGATTCTCCACACTGAAACCAAGGATATACGATTCATTACACAGACAGATACAGAACAGTACCAGAAATAGCCGGAGTTACAAAATCCGTTGTTATCCGTAAACGGCTTTGCCGGACGGCGTAAAAGGAGCTGCCCAGAAACGGACTCGCCGCGAGCGGACCATTTCCGCGCACTCGCGGGTACTTCCTAAACCGTTCAAAGGCTTTACCTAGAAACGACTTTAAATCACTATCAAAGCTAAATCTCAGAACATGTTCAAAAGAGTCCAAAGCTTTCGTTTCCAAGTAAACAAATATTGGTCGATCTTAACGACGTTAAACAGAATGTGAGAACGAGGTCGTCTCTATTTGATGTAGAAATAAACAATAGATGGAAGATGAACGGGACAGGCGGTGTTGTGGCAGCCTGCAGAGGGATTGCCGACGACAATTTTCGAGCTCATATGTCCGTAATGCGAACAAACCATCACATTATTTTATCTTGAAAGTTTTAAGCAACAAACTTGTAATTAACACACCTGGTCTACATGTGCATTACAAGTGACAACTGGGTGCACACTGCACACATTTTTTATAGTCCTAGTGTATAATATTGTTTTTTATTTCACAATTCTAATGAATTAATAGTTAATCGATATAATTAGGGAGGCTTACTTGATTTGTGTACTGTACCTATTATTATCACTACGTAGTATAATAAATAAGTACCTACATGTCGCTGTCTGTTCGTCCCTATGTGTCGGGTGTAAGTATGCTTAAATCTTTAAACCTACGCATCGGATTTTGAAGCGGTTTTTTTAATATATGTTTTAAGAGGTTTATAGCACCAGAGTGAAGCCGGGGCGGTTCGCTAGTTAAAACTATTTCTTAAACATTTTTATTAGCTGCATTCAGGCTCGCATGATTTATGGTCTGTAGAGGCCTCCGCGTGATATGCGTCTTCTCGGCGTGCTCCCGCCAACATATATGTTTAGTAACATTTATTGAGGACCAATGAAATATTAAGAAAGCTGTGTTAAAAAGATTCTGGAATCCTGTGTTAGGTATATCTAAGTTTATATAATTTGATATGGCATTATTATTCATCTGTCAGGTACATTATTGACATCGGAATCAAAGTACTCCTGTAGTTTGAAGTGAATATATATGCTGGGTTCATTCGATTTCCTTTTTAGTGTGAGGAATGCATTCCGAGCGATGTTTTTATTGGATTAACCACCTTAAATTTCACACATCCCGCGGCGTCGGAGCGAAAAACCAGGCGCGGCGCGGCGCGGGGAGCTGCCAGCGCTCCGGGAACACAGACGCCGGGAGCTTCGCGCCGACCAACTGGCTACTCGGCGGGATTACGACGACGTCGGATTTGGCTATAGGTACATGAAATCCGTCTTATTTGTATAACTCATGTATAATTATTTTTTACTAGCTTCTGCCCGCGACTTCGTCCGCATGGAACTCCTCCTTTTTTGCAGTCGGTTAAAGAGTAGCCTATGTCCTTTCTCAGGCTCCAGACTTTCTTTGTACCAAATTTCATTAAAATCGGTCCAGTAGTTTTAGCGTGAAAGCGTAACAGACAGACAGAGTTACTTTCGCATTTATAATATTAGTAGGGATTACATCACAGAGACTATGTATTCACATAATCCTTATCGAGATCGCATTATTAGGTCATAGGTATATTGATAAAAACTTTTACAAAAAAAATACCCGTTACTCCAGAACGCCTATTATGTGAACTAATAAGAAATATTCATAAACAGGTGTTCCAGAACATAATGATACACTTGGTGCAACTTTAACTTAAAAAGTTAGAGCGGAGTCATCTCCACGAGTCCTTGTTCTCGGGACTTCGAATAAAAGTGCACTTTTGTGCGTTCTCGACAGGACAATGGGTAGATCAGATTTATACATGCCCCGCCGCGCCGCTTCCCTTGTTCGCTCTTCGGACGTTATACATACGTTGCGTGGAAACTATTTTGTTATTCTCTCTCGGTAGCGACGTGTGAGGAACCACGCAACCGATCTTTTATTTCTTTAACAAAACATGTGTTCACATTTTAAACTTTATGAGATTCTTTTTCTGGTAGAACTGCGAGCTAAGAAATCAGCGAGAAAATACAATACTCAACAAAAAGTTTATGACGGTGCGTTTTATCAAGAATACGGAGATGTTATTTTTAAGATGTCATGAAATAAATATTTACATTATTTCGTAAAAATGACTCTTCCATTTGTACATCTAGTCCATATTGTAATAACGTAGGTAGGTATAATAATAACACAGAGCCATACAATTTCATCCTGTATACACGCAGCATTAAACGACAGAACAAGTCCTGTTACAAATGAGGCAGTTCCCGTAAACGACTGCAAATGGTCGGGTCTGATTGCAGGTGAGCTAATGACAGCCGCCGCAGGCTTCGCGCCTCTGATTTATGCCCTCTGTTGGCATGCAACCGTCTCTTTCATCCCTACACATGCTGCATAAGCGAAAGCAGGCGAAATGCTTTGTTGCATCGCATGTTCTGAATAACATACCGTAGAAACTACGGAAGGCATTAATTAAACAACTAATTTGACCATCACTTTAACTCACCTAAGGTGAATTATGTGTCCCAATGATAGGTTATTGATTATTCCCTGATATGTTGTAATAAATTTGAAATACACTGTAAAGAAGGCGGCATAATTAATAATGTCAAATCTACAATTCTACCAACTGTAAGAATGTATTACTATACAAGGGGTCCTAGACAAGGTGCCAACGTTCAACGTTAACGCTGAACATTGGCACCAAAATGCATGAGATTTGACATCCGCGAACGACTGTCAAATACGTCACAAACGTTCGCGGATGTCAAATCCCATACATTTTGGTAGTTTCGTTTAACGTTAACGTTGAACGTTGGCACCTTGTCTACGCCCCTAGGTATGCATAAATCACAACATAATATAGTATCTTCTATAAGTTAACTCATATCATGTATAAAATCATTGCGAAATCATAAATAACGCTATAGGGCAAAAGCTAGTGATATAATAATTAATGCGTAAGTAAATGAATGCACCGCGTCTATACATACGGCTTTAACAGTCCCATAGAATAATGAACAAAATGTATAAGGCTCATCACAAGAAGTAAAACCACTTTATAAGTAGCTAATAGGTACCGACTAATACCTATTAGCTAAGTCTAGGAGCCTTATCCGGGAAACCGGCCTCACGGGCAACGTTTACATATTAACAGAATTTCCCACGCGAGCCTCTTCAGAATTGAGTTATTTATCGAAGACAAGAAACAACACCAAGTCTCTGGAATTCATTAAGCCATATTGATTGGCTATAAACAACAAAAAGTTTAAGAAAATGTCTGGGTAGAAGAATGAATTTGCAAATGAAGATATTATTAACATAACTTAAGTATTGATGGAAAAAACTAAGTTCCGCAGTGCGTCATTACAGCCGAGATGACGGTCGAGGAACGACATTGATTACTTTAATGAGCAGAGCTCGCATTGTCTGCACTCACTAAAGAAATGTTGAATAAGTAATTAAGTCGAGAAAACTTTTTGTAGCGATACACCAAGAATGATCCATTATTATAAACTATGCTTAGACTGCCCTTGCGAACTAGCATCGATGGCGTCGGCCTCGACGAGAGATCAGGAGAGACTAGTCACATCCGTTGATCAGCACATATTCAAATTGTGTATTTTTTTTTTAATCATATTACATATACTTAATAAAAATTGTTATTTGAAAAATTATTTATTTATAAAACATTTAAGAGTCTAACTTATTTCCCTGTTGCGACTGCAAATACTGCAATCGCAATAAGCAGTAAGCGGAAGCGGCAGATATCTAGCTGCTATAAAAATATCAGGTACCTACCTACCTGGTATAAAAATCATCTTCACAAGTGAAACGTAAAGCTCGTAACGATATATTCCTGCCGACAAGCGGCGGCGGCGTTACTCGGACATACGCTTCAATGGAAGCTTTTAATTGCTCTATTTAATGCGTCTGTTTCGTGTTAAGAAGTTGCTACGAGTCGTATTTTAAACATTTCCACTCGTTGGAAATTTGCAGGAGAATGTCCTTTCCCTCAAATACTAGGCGAGATCCTCAACCTTTCTCAAATCAATTTCCGTGAAGTAATTCCAGTTGAGGTTAACTTGGCTAAGAATATACGAGTCTTAAACAGTTGACATCACGCCATGGTGCTTTATGTTTTGCAAATCGATTTAAAAATGTACGAAATGAAATCAATGTACTTCATAAAAAAGATAAAATGAAACTAAATCACTGTACTATCAACTGTGCTGGCGATGTTACACCTTTAAGGCAATAATCGCTTGAACGACCCTGGTACCTGGCGGCTGTGTGTGAAGCAACAAGTGCAAGCAATTTTTTTCTAAAATGGCATACCCCGAAAGCATGCGATAGTACCTATTGACAATGGAATATATAACATATAAGTCATAGTTTTTATGTATATAAATTGTAAGTTTCCAAAATAAATAAAATATGTATATGTATTAGGATAGGTGGAGACTGGTGACCGCCACGAATATGAGTCAAGCAGGCTCAGACTATAGTGCGCTGCGTTACCACGGTCCTCGGATTACTAAAGGCCGACCGCAGCACACGTGCAGGCGGCAGTGACACTGCACACGACGCGGCGACGGTGACGCTCACTCGATAATTGTCATCAGATCGAATCGGATTGACACTAGTGTAAAACTGATCCACCTCTCTCTTTATTGGCGTCCAACTCTGTCGGCCACTCATTCGTTGCATTACTTCGTTTCATTTAATTAGCGATGCACATACGTTTACGTTCTCATTTTTTGTTCAAAGCTTGCCGTTGTTCGTTAACGTCGATCATTATTGTCATTGGTACCAACAATTTGTAATGTTATCTTGTGCATTTTTTTTAGCACGCTTCCACACTTGGTTGCCGCGCGAAGCTAAGGAGAACAACTTGTTGCTGGTGATCATATCATATTTGGATGTTTAAATGGGTACAGATTTAGTGATATACAATGAATTCAAAGCGGCACATCGTCTCTATAAAAATCAATCGTTCAGTTTCACGGTGCCACAAGTAACACAGAATGAGCAGAGTTCTATATCAAACACCCACTCCTCCCAGCGCGCTGCTCTAACGCCGGTCCGTCGCCGCGTCGTCATCACCGTCATCATTGTGCTTCTCGGTGGAGCCCGCTTCCATAGCTTACACTCCACACATCACATACAAAAACGAATGAATGATGTTACAGCAAATTTTCGCATCGCTGAATACACTTTTTTGTTGAATATATATATTTTTTTTTGTTGTTATGCTGATAGTGAGACATTCCCAAGTATGATAATGTTTGCATACATATGTTAGCTTGCTAAGTACCTAGATGAGAAAAACAGCGATGATTAGACAGGGGTAATGATGCACGTCGATGTCGTTATTTCAAAGAGCAAATTAATAGCGTGTAATGAGCATTACCGATAACTATAATTATTACGATATGCAATCAGAGAAACAAACCAAGTTCAACTTACACCAAGACTCCTGCAAACACAATTACAACATTTATGAATTAATGATCTAGAATGTATTATCGTATGACAGGGACATGTGTTCCCAAATGAATACAATGACTTTTGAACTAAATGAAACCTAGTTACAAACAAATCCTTAATTTCGGAAATGATATATTTTTTAGTAAAATTACTATCCTAATCTATAATAATAGGGTGTTTGACAACATTAAAAATATATCCCAAATTGTGGTCATCGTATCAGAAAATAGCATAAATTAACATATTTCACTTTATTTTAAACAAAAAAATGTATATTTTTTGCAGATTACACGAAATAAAATATAATATTTTTTGAAGTCTTATCTGTGACGGTCAACGCTCTGTGAATGGTTAAGATTCTTGCAACGTCACACGCAAGTAAACATTGCTTCCATGACTAAGTCTAGTTCGTAATTCGTGTTGTATCGCTGTTAAATTAGATGTTTGAGTGTTTTCTGAAGGAATATTTACTTGATACATTTTATAATATTCGTACCGAATCCCAAAATTTAGGCAAATTTAGTACAGGCTGACAACAGCAACCTACCAAAGATAGATGCATTTATGGTAGCACTTTTCTTTAAAAATTATGCTGATTACTATGCTGCGGAACTTAAAAATGTTAAAACAGCAGTGTAAGTACCCCATACAAATTATTTATTTTGTATTAAGTATAATAAGTTTGAAAGTTTTTTAAGAGCAAATTTTAGGTTATGTGGATGAAAATTCCTTTTGTCATGATTTTTGCTTTTGTTTTACAGGTCTGCACGACAATCATAATATGGCGACGAAGCGATTGGTTATGTTCGTGGAATTTGTACAGTTGAGTGTAAGATGTTGTGCCCTAAGCACAAATCACGAGCCAAAGGATACAATTTTACTATAATTGTAAATGAAAGCGACTGCGAAATTATCAGCTGTCAGTGCCATGACTGTGCGGCTTCAGCTGGAGGGTGCAAGCATGCTGTTGCTTTTTTAATGTGGGCCCATCGTCGTTCTGAGGATCATCGAGAATGCACTTCAGTGGAGTGTTATTGGAAAAAATCTACTTTGTCTAGAGTAGGGACTACTCTAAAATAAATCAAATTTTTCCTATTTTATATCAGAACACCAGTGTGTAATAATTAAATAAAAAATAATTTCGAGCTTTATTATTTCTTTTATTTTACATTATTTAAGGGTATTATCAGTGTAGCTTCTAAAGAAGAGAACTTTAGTTGCTGCACTTACAATTTACATATAAAATAGGTGGCTGATTTTATACATACAATAAATACTCTTATTAGAAGGCACAAAGTTGTGTTAAATAGAGAATTCTGCAAATTTGTAAGGGTACTTGCAATGATGATGACATGATCAAGAACACGAAGTATGTTAGTATTCATCACTGAATGTTGCTTAAGCATATGAAATTCTCTTACACGCCTTTGGTGTGCAGGATATTAAATACTTTGAAGTATTCCCTTTTTTGTACTCGGACCATGTCAGTGCCTGATGAACAGCTTTTGAAGGTTTTTGTATGTCAATTTCCAAACAATCTATAATACAGCTTGCGATCCTCTTGACAGTGAAATTGAGTTGGCACAGCCTCATCCGTGAGAAATATCTTCTGACTGAAGCCCATTTTGTACTTCATGTAGTCAATTGTGTCTTTTTCCATCTGAAATTTAATAGAGTGAAGAGTACAATGTAGCGTTTAAAATTAAGGATCTTCTAAGAAATCTAAGTCCACATTTTAGAGGTTAGGAATGAAAGATGTTATTTTGTTTTATCCATTACAGATATTTTACTATCTGCTATCTGGTATACTGTATAAAGTTAAGTGATACTTACATCAAAGTGATCTTCGCACATAAAGACATTTGAGTGTGGTTGAATGGCATTTGGATCTCTTCGAGCTAGTTGTAGAAACATTTTTCGCCTTTTGCGATTGGTTGGTACAGAAATAAACACTTTCTCTGGACTTTTTATCGAAGTATTTGTACATTGTGGCACTACACACCACTTATAGACCATTGTATTCAATAAATTTGAAGAAAGTCGATGAAATGTACTGATTCACAAATGTTATTAACTCTGTTTACTTGCATGTGACGTCACGCCTGTCACGAGACCGGCGCCATTACAGAAACAGCGTTTTTGCCGGGGTTCTCGCAATTTAAACTTAAATATTGATTTTTACTCATAATACAGATGATTTCCCGGAAATATTAATGAAATAAGCTTATTATGCTATAAAGAATAATTTAAAACGATTATTAAAAAATAGTCAAAAACCCTATTGTTGTCCTCGCGCCGCTAATCCAGAGCCGCAGGCTGCTGTCTTGACAAAAGTTAAGTCCGAAATGATCTCGAGTGCAAGAGCACCGACAACTTTATTGCGCCGCCGCGGTGTAAAATAGGCAAGGCCTGTGTCGATAAAGTGGAAATGAGAGGAAGGAATGTGTATAAATTAGAATGCTGTCATGAACCATATAGCGATTTCATAGCTCGTTGAACGACCACCAAAATCAAGTGAAATCGAGAAAAAAAAAAGATCACAGCGTAAGAAGGAGAGTCTATTACAGACCTGATCCACGGTAGCAAAATATCGTCAGATAAATGAATATTTACTAGTAATAAATAATTGATGTGCAGAACAAAAACTCACTCGTACAATCATTTTAATGGAACATCATTGGATCCGTCGTGAACAACATCTAGATTGGAACATTGCATATTTTTTCAAAGCCGGATTAATATCCAGCCGTGAAGCGCGATGCCAATGACTCGACGTAATTGTCAATTATATCTTTTTTCTGTACAGCTCGATCCTAACGCGGCCCATACTTACACATAGTATTTGCAATTCGAATATGTTGCAACTTAGGTTTGATGCTTTCAATCTTGAACGGCAAAAACGGGTCGAGCGATGAATCAAACGCTTACATTAGTCCGGAGACCGTCACAGAGATGTGGGTGCAAGTGGAAACAATGCTTAAGATTTGCTTTGATTAGAGTATCTGGCTCGCTCGCGTCAGGTGCGCGGCGCCGCGCGTACGTGTCGGCTAATCGTAGCGAAATTACATATTCCGAGGAGCGTTTAGTAGCGCGCAGGAGTCCATAGCGTTAATTACTATTCACAAGCCAGCGGGTGGAGAAGCAGCGCGCAGATTTACAATCTTATAGTTTGTCACTCGAGCGATTCGCTCAGATACAGAAAGATATATTTTTTTAACGATAGTAATTATTAATAATAAATCTTTATTTCAGACATGCCATCCATATCATAAACGAAATATTGATATCTAAGAGGAAAATCGACCGTGCGAGTGGACTCACCAGTATCGCCGCCACATCCCACAGCCCGGACGATTTTCTCCATGTTGTTTCCGTTCATCGGTTCTGCGCTGCGGTTACTGACCACATCGTCATCATCATCCTTTTGCACTTGAATGAATCTGTCCGACACACTTTAATAAACGAGTTAAGGAGCCTTGATGCCAACGATATGTACTTAAGTTATGTAGCGACCTAATTTTATCTAGTAATTTAGTTATTTTAATTTGACTAGGAAAATTATTGATAAATATACATTTATGTTAAAAAATAATAAAGATAATTATTATTTTTAGAATTTATTACGATGCCTATGGGGTAGCGGAATGGCTATACGATTAATTGGCAACCCGTTTATCTATATAAATCCTACTACTATTATAAAGGCGAAAGTTTGTATGTATGGATGTATGGATGTATGGATGTTTGTTACTCCTTCACGTAAAAACTACTGAATGGATTTGAAAGAAACTTTACCACAATATAGCTTATACATCAGAATAACATATAGGCTATATTTTATAACGATATAGTGTAAAATACTAATCATACGCGGACGAAGTCGCGGGCAGAAGCTAGTTGTGAATAATTAAAATGTAAAAGTCACATTATAGGTACGTCACGTACATCAGTCTGAGGCGATCCCACTCTAAACGAGTCCGAAGACACCTGCACGAGCAGGCAGATAAAATAAATTAATTAAATATCGTCTCCTAATAAAATATAACAACTTTACATGCAAATCATCAAGTCTTCCGGCGTAGGAAAAAAGTTTATCTCAAATGTGTAATAATCAGTCGACAACTAGAAATGCTGTCTGGGATAGTGCGCCGTTTTACATAGTCGTGTAAAACCTGATCAATAAATTATAAATCTTTTTGGGTTGGTTGCCTTTTAAATTGCCATTTGATTTTTCTGTCCATTAAACAGATTTTTGCATCTCATGTGATTGATAGACCCCTAGCTTCCACCAGTGACTACGTTTGAACCGGTTGGCTGGCGTGTATGTTCTCATGCGATATTAAAGTATTCCAAAGCGGAACAAGTCATTCATTGATGGTTGAAGAGCGGACTACGTGTTTCGTCGCGCGGCCTCTGTTGGCGGAGAATAGATAAGCAGTAACATGCACACTAAATTTTCGAATATCCTATTATAAAACGTAATGATTAGATCCATTATATGCTTCGATTATTTCCATCGATCTCCTTTGTCCATGTAGCGGAGAAGATTAAACTGGACCAATATTATATCTAAATCTACAGGTGTTGTGGTACACACAGGTTCATAAATTCTATCCCCCTTTTATTCCGTAACAGATTTCTGTGATAAGAAACTATCTGATCCCTCAATTTCATCTATATTTAAGGATGAAGAGGCAGTGATATATATAAAGAGCGTTACCTACTTGCCTCTTTCTTAGTAGGGATACCTATATAGTGAAGTGAGTAAGAAGTGTACTGGAAATCTGTTGTACTAGACGACAGTAGTGCGCCGAGTCAGCGCTGCAGCGGTGAAGCGCTGCTAGAGAGTAGAGACGCAAGTGTCGCGCCGTAGTCCGAGTACGAGTAGAAGACTCCGTTTGTTATTTCAACGAGCCGCCTGACGACTCGTAAAACAGTTTTATTGTTAATACAAATAATAAATCTTACTTTCCGGCTAATAAATTACATTACACGCGTACGGAATTCATAAATTAACGATTACATTAATTAGTAATTAGGAAAGCTTTAATGTATAAACAAGTTTGGTAGAAAACAGATAGTATGAAAGTTTTCATATTTATTAATATTAACAGTGGAATTTTTGGAAGATCAATGGTTCCATATTATGATCTACTAATAAAATTTAACAATATTTATGTTACTAGGTTAAAGGATAACTTTTGACGTCAACATAAAATCAAAAAGTATTGCAAATAAAATAATGTAGACTTAAAGTGTCTCCGAGTATGGAAACCTGAATTAAAGTCAGCTTCAATGATCACGCGGAGACAAACCTGCGCGCGCTAGTTTTTACTTCACCCTTAAGGGATGATCAAACAGTACGACATGCCTTACGATAACGTGACCCGAATATAGAAGTACACATTAAAGACTAATAACACAACTCGCTGTTCTAAAGAGGTTCACATGTAAAATTACATAATCTGCACATTAACGCTGCTTCAAAGCACTTTTTCCTTAACCGACTGTAATTAAGCCCATGTTCGCGACAAGTATTTGGAGTATGCTAGCAATGCGCTGCGATGCGCAGCCACTGCAGCGGTTGCACAAGCGACATACATGGAGGGAGCTTCGCACACAGACATTCATGTAGGTATTATCCCCCAGTGTTTGGTGCAGTGGTGTTCTCTAATCGTCAGTGGATGCCGGCGCCGGCGCCGCCGCGACGCTCCGGCGTTTGTATAATTCATAAGGAAACGAGACTCCGTCCTCCGCACTCGGACATGTTCGCGCACTGAGCCCCGCCGCTTCCGGGTTTCCATATACGAGCTTATTGCGCACCTAAAATGGCTCTGTAATCACTTCAATAACCCTCATTCTGCTTTTTCACACACGAGTGAAACGTTTGCCGACATGCGAGGGGTGATCGTCGCGGCCTCACGTTGAAGAATATCGAAAATGTATTTTCATCATGATTGGCATTGATGGTTAAGAAATGCAATATAGAATCTCATGGTGTCATTAAACGGGAACAATATACACACTCCGCTCTCAGTTGTCGACCTTACGACGCGAAGTTAAAATTCTGCTCATTTTAATGGTCCATATTGGAATGGAATAAAAACCTTGGTCGTTTTAAAATTGTCGGCGGCAGGACCGCCGGCGCCAAGCGAGGATTATTTTGTTTTGTTCGGACGCAAGTGATGGGAAATTATCATATTTCACTGTAACACCCGCGACTGACTTTTATGTTATTAGGTTCCATATAGTTAATGAGATATATAATTTTTCATAAGCAAATTGGTTCAATTAAACTACTACAGACATCGTCGATATAAAAGAAGCTAGCTTTTTAACAACATAGCGCAATAAATAATACGACAGACTCATATGTATCAATAAAACATTTCAATAATAGAAAGTCCAAAAAATATTAATATATAGAACCCTAGGGCGAACATCAAGATGGAATCATTCCGAGTATCAACGGTCCGCATCATGCGCGCACGCGCAATCCCAGAGACGAGGAGAAAAAATGTTACCCAATAAGGAGTCAGTACGAGCACTCTACGTGCTTGGACACTACCCATTGCGATTATCTCACGGCCCCAAGGAACGGGGTCATGTGGGAACCAAATTGCTACCTCTGTTAACTACCACGTAAATAAATAACCAAGCAAACATCACGGCGCAGTCCCGAGTCGTGTGATGGTGCTGATAAAAAATACTAGCATAAAATGTTACAGTTAGACCGAACGTTACTCGTCTTAATAATGAATTTTGAATCGAGATTTTAAATTTCGACGAACATATTGAAGTAATTTAGTCGGACTGGTGTCCAACTAACTTTCTTTACATCATGTATGTAGTACTAACTCAACTAAAAATATAAATTTCACTAAATTTAAAAAGTTACAACCGGCTAGAAAGTTTAAGTGAATTGTTTCATGCATGTTTAGTGTAAGCGGGAGCAACTAACAGCAGGATTATCGCTATTGAAAATAGTAAGTGGTGCATGAAGAGCAGCGCGTATGAGTGATATACCTTCGGCCGGTCGTGCTCTGCGCTAGCGTCTGTCACCTACCTATTAGACACCGCGAGGCATCGATGAATCAAGCATGAGGAAGTCTGACCAGTATGACCATATCTGGAAAACCCTTGTTGAATGAAAACAACGATAATGTAGTTATCCACTCGCAGTTTATATCAAATGAAGTCATATCATAATAAACCGATCGAGTCTTATTCGACATACCTATGTACCTTTAATAGCCACAGTCCCCAAGAAATTATTTTTGAAAATAGGAATAACCGGTCCAGGAGCGTGGCTCCGAGTTTGTTGTATCAAGATGGTACGACCCATAAACGAAAACTCAACCGGTTCCATAATCGATGGCGAGCCGCGATAGGGGGCGCGGCGCCTGCCCGCAGACCACCGCCGGCAGAGTAATTGGACACTGCAGGACTTCACACCGTCCTCGTGAGCGGACACTCACCGACACCGCCCTCTGCACCGACAACTCGTAAACATTCCATCTAACGTTTCGTTAAACGAGGACAGATCTCGTTTATCACCGAGAAACCATCCATGGAACGGATCGAATGCTCCGAGACGATGGAATTTACAGAACTTTAATCGAATGCCACCATCGTTAGTTGGGTTCAATGAAAGAAAATTCAGTATGTGATTAGTACGAAAAAAAAATACCGAACAGACCATTGAATACCGAGGGGATCCTTACAAGCGATTTATTTTAGAACCTAAGATAAACTGCACCAATTTTTCTCTCTGTAATACATAATATTCGCGACTGCATAATGACAGCAATTAAACTTAACTAATTTGGAAAAGATTAAGGTAGAGCCTCAGTTATTGTCCGATGATAAGCAAGTAGTATTTTTTCTATTATAAAAGTAATGTTTTGAGTGAAGTAGGTATGTAGGATACAGGACGAGTATCTTTGTAACGTTTACAATGTAAGCGCATCGCAAGGAGCGCACTTCTCCGCGTATTTGTATAGAACTACCCTCTTTTTAAAAATTTTATTTCTATTTCTTAAAGCCCTTTCGTTTTTTTTAAATTCTGATATATAAGTGAATGGTAAAATTCTTAACGAGAATAAATGATCTTTAAATGTAACTTTAGTGAACTGGTTGGGCATCGTAAAAGAGGATATAGGCAATTGATCACTGAATAACAGCAAAGTGTAATTGAACCGGTGGACTGAACGTTCGCTAGTCCGGTCGTGTGTGACGTCATTGAGATGCGCGATAAGTAAACTGAAGAGTGTCCTCGGTAGTCTTGCACGTAAGATCCGACGTTATCATTGTGTGAGCATATAATTAAGAGGACGTTAACCCTGCGAGACGTCGCGGAATCTAGAGACGAGTATTTCGGTCGGACGGATGCTCATAGGCTTCCTTCGGCATTAAATCCACAAATATATAAATAGCCAACGTTTTCATACGAACAACATGTACTTTATGCGGACTTTTACGACGGGAGCAGCCGATAAGACCGTCCTTTACGAGCGTACCGATTACGTTCATTCAGCGAACTCGAATGAAAACCAATTTAACTTGAACTTCGACATGCCCTCAGAATGCTTCTGATACGCTTTTCGATAGTGTGGTGAGGGAAACCAGAGACAAGAGACGAGCTCTTTCATGTTCGGTAAAGAAGACGGGTACAACTAGTTGCCATGTTCGCAACGGAACGACATTTAGTGTTTTCTCTCAGAATCAGACGCGACTAAAATCATAACTAGCACTAAATAAACATCTGCCTTCTCCATAAATCATTACGACACGCAACCAACTATGAATCCATATGTTATTATGAAATAAATATACGTCGTCAAGAAAGCGCAACCGACATTGTTTCCTTACGACCTTACTATTTTTGACATTACTATACTATCACAATTCACAAGTGTGAATTGTGATAATAATAGTGTCAAGTGACAGAAATGGCAATTCCAATATAACATCTGACAAAGACGGCGTAATCAATTAACGACCGTGAATCGCCAAATAAAAAAACATTATCTGAAGCTAAAGTCTCAATAAAAAGGTGGTAGTATGTTGGGCGTGGGAGTGGCGTCGGCCCAGCGACACCGGCCTAATTAAAAGGATTTTGTTAGCTGTCAACGACAGATAAAATATCCTCTTTGAACGTGCCGCGCACTTTTTACTAACGTTTATCCAAGTTTAATCAGCTTCTATTCATAGATTCGACTTAATGAGGAATTATGACTATATCGCTGCTGGATTCCTATTTCAAAAGAGGCTTTTTATTGTCTCGTGTATGGCGGGTGGCTCGTCCGCACCACTTCATAAATCACTTGAATTTAAAAGAATTGTTCACATTCAACCGGGAAAAATATAAAGCATAAAATAAAACTTAAAATATAAGAAAACCTAAAAATCATACAAAAAGTAATCACGAAATTATGACACGCAATTCCACGGAAGAAAAAATTAAATTGTGCTAAAAACAGCAGCGCTCAAAGCTTTAACATAAGTTATTTCCGTGGTAAATCGTTCACCTATGATATTTCAATGAATAATGATGCACACACAAGTCCAAGTAGACAGTATACTTTTTAGAACCAGTCGGAGAGGTTCAGACCTCTTTCGGGAACACAATAGTGGTCTAACTAAAGGATTAGATCCGGCGTCGGATTTTGTTAATGAGAACCTTTTGTGAGGCTCGCGTGACCGCGAGACGACAGGAAATCGTTTATTCAACCGTAACGAAACAAAATTACCATTTTTTTTTATTTGTCATACGCTTCAAGTTGGTTTTGAAATTAATTCTTGAGACGCGAGCTTTGTAGCCGTCAGTAAATCAGTGAGTTAAAAAATAAACCATAGGAATATTAGTGATATTACAAATGGGGAGACTTCTACTGTTATTTTCCTCCAGGATTGTTACGCACTGCGATGCCAAAAACCATTTAGAAATAATAACCTAAATAAAATATTTAAAAAAACATAACGATCTAATGTGAGTTACATAATATGTATGCGTGCAGAGGTTTCCGTACGATTATTTACGGAGTCCGGCTATAAATCATAACTTATAAAATATCTATATATAAAATTCGTCTTGTGTTTCTTAAAACATATTGTATTGAAAACCGAAGATAAAATTAAGACCTCGGAAAGTAAAAACACACTCTTTTTACTTTCCTATACTCGAGACCCAAAACATCCAAGTTATTTTTTTTTATTTCACATAATGAGCAAAATACCTATTCGTAGGTACCCACGACGATAAAATGAGCACTCATGATTATTTCAATAGCCTTATGGTAGAAATCATCCTAATAAACATAATCTAACGTTATCCTCGTATTCTGTTTTATTACAGGGATATTACTAGGACCACATATTTTAAACTGCCTATAAAATAATACAACGGCATTAGGTTCTCTACGAGAAATATAACACGTCGTAAAAGGATATAGGAATGTATTATTCATGAACCGGTCATTCTACGAAGCACCACGTGAAGAGACCTAAAGAACTGAGGCGTCAATCAAACACAACGCGGCGCGGCGGCGCGGGCGCAGCTCGAGATATGGACGAACAATACTAACGAACCTTTTCAGAAACGATTTCAATTGTAATAGAGCACATTGTATTAATAGAGAATCAGGAATACACAAACGATTTGGAAAAATCACTAGCGTGTACTTATGTTTTTTACAAGAAATTCGTACACATCATTAATGAAAAAAATAGATAAATTTCTTCAAAGCATTTCATTATGACATGTACCTACAGTAAACAGTGTTAAATATGAATAACCGGTGGCATTTCCGGGCAGATAACACAAATCTCCGTCGAGATCGGTTTTTAACTTTTTAATTACATTTTGCATAATTAATCGTTTCGGGACAAACAAAAGGAACCTGTTTAATAGTCAGAAAAAAAAACATCATTGATACCACACAATGCACAATGAATTTTAGAGCAAAATGTTTATGATTATAATCGGATAATACATACCTATTTGATATAATTTAGACTAGACAAGAAGTCTAAAAATTAGTTGAAATACTTAATCGTGATTGCTGGCCGCTAGATAATACGTTTTATAATAATAATTTTATATTTCGGATATGGAAGGGGATCGATACGCATAGAATCTACAGTAATCTATAGTAATATTATAAAGCTGAACAGTTTGTTTGTTTGTTTGAACGCGCTAATCTCAGGAACTACTGGTTCGAATTCAAAAATTCTTATATAGACCATTTATCGAGGAAGGCTTTAGGCTATATAACATCACGCTGCAACCAATAGGAGCGATGAAACAGTGGAAAATGTGTAAAAAACGGGGAAAATATGAAGCCTTATGAAAAATTACTATTCCACGTGGACGAAGTCGCGGGCACAGCTAGTGGTTGAATAAGAACGAATCAATAATACATTTATAATTCTATCTGAAGAGTGGTTGTATTGAAGGCCTGCTTATACCAGCTCGTACCTACACATGTTCCGCACTTATTATTCTTTTGACATATACAAATTAGGGATATCTGCCTAAACTTAATGTTCCATCAATTTGTCTGGCTGCAAATATGTTTTGAAATCCACCCAATGATAATTACGACCGGTTCAACAGAACCGTCAGCCATCTTATCTTACATATAATAAAACAGTAGAAACCGCGTGTCTGTACAATTGAAATTTTTAACAAAAAATGGGTGTGGGCAATAATAAAAGAGTAACAGAACACAAAAATGTTTTTTTAGATTTTCTTTTCTGTCTGTCTGTCTGTCTGTCTGTCTGTCTGTCTGTATGTATTCGCTAATCTTGAAAACTACTGAACAGATTTTGACGCGGCTTTCACTAATAGATTAAGCTCTTCCCTGA
The DNA here is from genome assembly GCA_038024825.1 of Polylopha cassiicola. NCBI lineage: Eukaryota > Metazoa > Arthropoda > Insecta > Lepidoptera > Tortricidae > Polylopha > Polylopha cassiicola. Next base: position 11,396,435 of record CP149058.1, read on the forward strand.
GCAACATATAGGCTTTGTTTCATCGAAATCGGATGTCAAATAAAAAAGCTATCGTCTTTTAAAGTTTAAAGGTAATTTTTCTATAGGAGATTTTATAGTTACATAATATAGTACTAGATGGCGCCTCAAGGCAATTAAAACGCGCTATAGCTTTTTCTCTAAAAAGTATAAATACAAACTGGTTTTACGTTTAAAACTATTTAATTTTGTTTGTCTTGCGATTCGGTTAGTTGATGATTTTGATGTTATACTTGGATATGAAAATACGGACTCTGAACTTGCTTTGTGAATTGGTTGAAAAATATCGGATATAATCTAAAAAATATTTCCTACGTAGACGTAGACGTAGATTTATTGAAATAAATATATGTATTATTGTATGTATTTGCTTTGATTATAAAAATGCCCAGAAGAAAGTCGAATCTGTCTCAGGGGCAGACGCTAAAGGCTGTTGGAGTTGATCTCAGGTCGAATTGTTTTTCACACGGCCAACTATACGTGGCTTGCTCGCGGGTTAGTAATGCGGATAACCTTTTCATATTAGCCCCAGAAGGAAAAACTGTTAATGTGGTTTATAAAGACATTTTATAATTTACATTTGAAATATTAAATACATACCTATATTATATTTTTTATATTATTTGTCTGTCTATCTGTGTGTTCCGGCTAATCTATGGAACAGCTGGACTGATTTGGACGGGACTTTCACTGACAGATAGCTTATGTAATAAAGAGTAACTCATTTCAGAAAAAAAATCTTTAATTATCCATACTTATGTCCCAGTACTTAAATTCCACGCGGACGAAGTCGCGGGCACAGCTAGTTTCTCATAAAAATGTTATTTTTATACGTTATGTTGATGAGATAGATTCGTGTAAAAACACGAGTTCTGAGGGCACGAGGAGGCGAATATGATTTATAATCGGACAATCTCTAAAATACTGCTCAAGTAATGTAAAATCAACCTTATCGCAAACGAATAGGAGTTACGTTATGTGATAAATAGCATTATTAGTCGGAAGGTCGGCTCAGGCGCCACGGGGCCGTGTTTCTTATTTTATTTTTTTATTTTTATTTTATTATGCGAGGTCCGATCTGAACACCGATCGCTGGGTTTATGAATACAACTAGTATACTATGTACTTATTTATAAATATATGGTTAATAACAACTAACATAACCTAATACTTTTAAAGAAAGAAAGTTTATTTTGCAAATTGTAGGTAGTGTGCAAATTGTAGTTGTGCTGTAGATGAGCTGTCGGCAGTGCACAACTAGCACCATCAGCAGCTCGGGAAGTACCTCCTGAGCATACGAGACAGCACCAACAGAGGTTGAAGTACAATCACAACACACAGCTCTCCGGATGCGATCTGCTGGAGTTGCCTGGACCCGTTTCCAAATACATTCCTACAACACGAATCATATTAAAATATCCTTCGAACTACTTCGAAGTCAACGTAACCGTAGGAATATTAATAAACTGACAGATATGAGCAAAGTAGTTCGTAAGTACGTAACTTCTTCGTTTCTTTTAATGATATCCCATAACGAAGCTATGCTATTTAATTCTATGGGCTTTATTAAAAGAGATAGTATGGATTACAATTCCCGATGAGTCAGCTAAAATGTTCAATAAATGCTCGCAACGCAACGCCTTCCAGATACTTAACTTAATAATAGGTTCGACCGCGCGCAGCCTCCGTCCGCGCCCGGTCCGGCCGGTGCGCGCCGGAGCGGGCCGGAGCGGGCCGGGGCGCGCCGGAGCGGTCTCTAGCCTCGGTAGCCGCAATTAGACACGCTCCGGATACTTACCGACGGCGATAAGCTTTCGATACAGAACACCAAACAAAACTTAATATCTATTAATAGCTTTCACGATCCTAAAAAAAATTACAAATCACAGCAGTGCAAATTTTTGATAACGTATTAAATCAGCGTTTTAATACGCTGCGTATTAAACGAACCCACCTACAGAAAAAGCAAACAAGTTATAACCGATCTTTTATCATCCAGAGGCTTAAGTAAAATCCACAATATATTAGAATAATCCGTATTGTGATGGGACCCGCGGGAGATGTTTTTTTATAGAGAGCGAGGTACGATCGATCGTCACGGAGTCGAGAAAATTAAACGACACCTAACGTTCGACAAAAGTCCGACGCCATAAATCGGGGCCGAGCCGACACGAAACGAGAAGAAAAAGAGTTAAGCGTTCGGGAGATCGTCCGACACAGATTACCGAGCGCAGGTGTTAAATAAAAATAATAAAATCCGACGAGGACGATGAAAAAAAGAGGAGCGGAGGCGGCCGCTCGGCGCCGAATCGAACGTAATTTCGTTTGCAAGGAACAGTTTACAAAAAACAACTCGTACTCGGGTTAACCGCGCCGGCGCAGGCTCCGCGGCGGCCGTTGAATGCCCTTACACGGGCTACACGGCCAGCCGCGATTCCCAGGCCGCCGACTATTCGCCCTAATAGGAGCGGAGATTGCGAACATTCAATAAAATACGTGAAGTTCCATGTAAGTACCTCTGCGGTATTTCTGTGGAGGGCTGGGTGTTATTACAATTAGAGAAATGTCAGGAAACGATCGGGAATTTACCTGCTAGATGAGCAATTCAGAGCATGTCTTGACTTTCATAAAATTTGAAGGCGAGTTCAAAATCCTGATCCTGATTATTTTATAACAGTAAATTTCACCTTCCATATTATAATCAATTTATAAAAAAATAATAGGTAAAACAAACAAAATTAGGGTCGCCTTAAAAGGAATAGCAAATTTCGAAGTGTAATTGTGTGTGAGCCAGTTAGCCCTTACACTTGGTTTTCAGTTGGAGTGCGTTGAAAGAACGGAGAAATTCAGTTATAGAATGTTAGGATATAAGTTTATTGTTCTTAAATACAATAATATTAAAACTATTTGGTAGTTCGTTCAATTGATGCTTATCGTCCTGGAGTTATCGTTGAACTTAAAAATGAGACGGTACAAATTGCAAACGTACCTACATATTATCATACAACTTGACAAGACGTACACAAATGCAAGTTAATGTCGTAGCATTAACGTCTCCATAATACTTTGGATGTCGAATAATGGCAGACTTCCGGCTGTGATCCGCGTCGCGTCGCGCTGCGCCGGCGCAATTAGGGAACACGATCGGTTCTCGCACGTCTCAACAAATTGCCGATTGCACATTGAGGCGCTTGCGCAGCGCGGCCGCCGGCCAGTGACCGCCGCCGCCGCGCCGTGCCGTGCAGCACCGGACCTCTAATGGTACTCCTAGCTCCGGAATAGGTATCCCTTGTTGAGCAACAAGGGATACCCATTCCAGAAGTGCTATTGCATGTAGACTACGGAAAAGTAATCATTTACGAATTTAAATACTGCGACGAATTTATATACGGAAATACATATTTATTGAGAAATATACACCGCACGCCGTGAAATTACAAGCTATTTAATATACTAGTATTTAACTACGAGAATTTTCAACTTCATTTTAGAAATACTTACATGGCAACTAGCTACATTTCTTATTATACTCGTGATTAGTTTAACTAAGTTCAATAAAAAAGTTTTTTTCTAAATAAAGAACTAAATACAGTGAAACCTGGTTAACTGGGTCTTCCAAGGGACCTGTAAATTAGTCTCACTTAAAGAGGTATTCCACTTACGCAGTGTCCCAGATATCTAGGTATAAAAAAATACCTGTCTCATTTACAGAGGGTTTCATTAACAGAGGTAAGAAAAGAGGTAATCTCTGTTATAGAGGTGTATTCAATAAAGCAACGTATTTATTTTGTAAACAATTCACTATTTTCCATAAAAAATATCAAAAATGTGGTTTAAAGACAGTTCTCCTGAAACTAACAATTCGTTGTTGACGTTTACAAAATTATTAAAAGTTGGAGGTAGATTATTTTACTGAATCGGGCACTGACGTTAATTTTAGTTTTTTTTTCGTAATAATAAAGACTTTGTCCTCGTTTCGGTCTTTTTTAAATAAATACCCGATTAATAGAGAAACCGCATTAAAACTAAGTTATATAAGGGCCGATTTAGAGAAGTTCGAGTAGGTAAAAGAGAGGAGACATCCGAGGTCCGAGGTAGCCTATGTGTACCTACTGACTTTATCCCAGTTACAGAGATAAATACACGCGACTTCTCAATTATAGAGGTAATTATGACAAGAAAATAGAAATAACTTATCCCAGATAAAGAGGTTGCTTTTGTCTTACTAACAGAGGTAATTCATAGCCAAGGTGCCGGGACCTCAGCATGTGTTCCAGATATGGAGGTTTTTCACTTATCCAGGTCCCTCTTAAACAAGTTTCACTGTATATATAATATAAGAAAACTATACAATCCTAACGCTCAAAGCGTTAGACTATCGTCAGTTCAGTCGTGCTACGAATATGGGAACTGTAAAGTTTTCGAAATGTCAAATACTGTTATAATTGTTTCATTCCATAGCGTAATAACTTCGAAGGTATCAGAAATTATTATTATAGGTATAATAATTTCTTGAATTTCAAACTTAATTCCATTGTATACACGGATAGAGGTCATTAAGGAGGGCTTACGGCCCACATCGCAGCGGAGTCCCGAAATAAATAACATCGAATGCGAGGATATCAGTATATTTAGTACGGGTCGTTTCAGTTAAGCGCGCGTTTTATTAGTAGCCAGTGAACACACTGCGGGGAAATCAGCTTTATAGCTGGATTATCCATCTTCGACGACGACTTGTACAATCATGGGAAAAAATATATACATGTTAACATTAGTAGGTACCAAGTTTAATTTCTGTCATTATTCTTATAAAAAAGTGACCATGGTTGGCTTCTACATTTCGATAATGCATATCGAGATACCCAATCGCGTCCCTTAAGTGATTCAAGCATCACAAACATAATATACATCATTATAAGGGTTACATATTCGTAAGGATCTTAAAAAAGCATCAATTATGGAATGCATTATGTATATAATATGTATTAACGTTCACTTTCTCGTAGGGCCCAATCATTTGACAACAATCGGGTGAAATGTTTATTGACAAATATACATAAGAAAAAAAAATACAAACGGAATAGTAAACTCCTTATTTGATGGTATTCAATGAATGTTTCTCATATTTAACAACCCAATTAAGACACATACGTTATGGTATTCTAGGACATGTAACAAAATAGGCATATAGATAGAAGAATAATGTGAGAGTAATCTGTCTAATAACCGCGAAGGCATCAGAAATTAGTAGTCTGTCTATTTAGAAACTTTTTTTTTCTATTATGATTAGGAAAAAAATGTGGTCTATATTGTTCCAATAGTTTTTAGTTGTCGGTGTCAGTGCGTCAAATGCTAACGAAGTATTAGCATTGAGACAACCGAGCGCATCGGCGAGCCATCGCTTGAGCCAGTCACTAGTCCACACACAACTGTAAGCTCTTGTACCGAAATCCAGTGTTGGAAACATTGTTGTAACCTAAACAAAGGCTTGTTTTACAAATAACTCATTTTAAAGAGGTAAACGGCCGGCCATGTAAACTGTGTTATAACAAAACGTTCAGTATTTTCTGTTCGGGTCGACGCCTTGTTTGTTTACAGTGAATTTGTACTCCAGTCGTCGTAACCCGAAAGAATTCGTGACGTCAGCAAATTGATTCAGTCACACATATGAATGTTTTGGACGCGGTCCATCTCCACTGTGGCCTGTCGGTAACTACCACCGCACCGCGCCGCCGCGCCGCCGCGACCTGGCCACACTCCGCCACAGCATCGAGGTCAAAGCCGCGGTCAGCCCTGAAGAATGCTCAATGTTCATGTGAAAACGTTTGTAAATGATTGCTTCGCAATGCCCTTATGTTTTGACATACCACGGGCGTTAATTCCGACATGCGCAACCCCCATCATGCACATATTTATACTTGCAACCAAAGACGGACGGAGCTCGTCGCTCTATTAGGATATGTCCATTCTAAACTGTTTTTTCAAAATTTTACTTTGAGAAAAGCAATGAGTACATATAATAACATACAACAATATTTAAATCCATGAGATCATTCAATAAAACAGAATGCTGACTTTTCATAAGTCGAGACATCCACACCGTCCACACTCTACGAATCATTAATCTACAATCCGAGCTGTTTCGAACCCAAAGATGTTAGCTTTGCGCTTACCTCCGACATCATGGTGGTTACAAAAGGACAGTCTTTTAGAGAATCTTATAATCACAGGAGTCAGGATCAGTTTTCCGAGTGAGATGAGAAACCAAGACACATGGTTGATGGGTTTAGTGCCCAAAGGAATACCAATAGGACCAAACAGAATTTCCAATTTAGAACTTTCCAAAAGGAATAAAAACTATAATATCATAACTTACTCTACTCGCCCAGTCTGAACTGATTCAATTTTGTAATTTAGCAACTATGTAGATCAGAATGCTTCTATGGGAGACATAACTTGTTCTACAGCAAAGCAATGAAGAAGCATATTAATCACATACCGATTTTATTTTATCGGCTGATGTTTCAAAACCTTTACAGTTTCCATAATCATAGCATGACTGAGCTGACAATAGTCTTATGCTAAAGTGATTTCATAACTGTATAAATCACTCAAGCGTAAGAGAAGAGGTACCTCTGACACAAAAAACGTAATAGCTAGTTCAGGTGGACCACAGGTATGGGTAGATTGTAAATATTACACCTAAATTAGGAGCCTTCCCCCATCACAACATTTTCTTTATTCAATTTTGTAATGTACATGAGATCCTCTTTCATTTTCACATTGGTTTATACATTTTATAATATTGTGAGGAACTACTGGAATGACAGACTGTATGATTTTTATTTCCAAAAATGCACTACTTTAAACTTCTGTGACAAAGCCACTAAAAAAGAAAAATGTTTTTTCTCACTACCTTACTTAAAGTAGTTCAATTACAATTGGGAGTTTTAAATGAGTAATCGGTGAGACGTCCTGGCCAACAGAGACGACACATAGTTACTTAGTATAGTTTAAGCTGCATACAAAATGTGGTCAAAAGCATACCTTAAAAAAAAGCATTGTAGAGACATCTGTTGAAAAATATACGTAAACTGCTAGGTAAGCATAAAAATTAATCCTGAATTAAATAAGTGCATCTACTTTATCTACCCCAAATAGAGAAATAACATTTAAAAAGATAATTCTTGTTGAAAGCGAATGATACTCCTTGTGCTATTCGAGTAACTAATATATTTGATATAATAATCAGCGCAGGTAAATAATACAAATTCATGCAATTTCAATCGTCAATTTTACTAATAGGTACTTAAACATTAAAGTTAGCAGCTAAGTACATCCTTTTTTAATTTAGTAGTTATCTTGTCAGACTGGATTGTATTAAAGTGCGCGTAACGCAAAAAGGGCAATACTTATATGAAAATAAGTTTATTTTATTACGCATTTGTTAGGCTTTAACGACCCACGCGACCTTTCCACTAGGAGTAGAATATTTAACAAGTAAAAAGAGAATTACACTAACCACTGTAATCTCCGAAGTCAGACATACCTACAAAAAAACATGTTCACAAGACTGAACTGCTTTAAAGAATAGTAGTGCTACAACTAAAAACAAAACAATTTATAAATTACTGTGAAAAACATAAATAACTTACCCATTTTCAACCGATTTCCAGCTTAGAAACACCAAAATCAAGCAATACAAAACACAAATAACATCACCGTAAACATCACACGACGGCCATATTACTTTATGTTGCCATATAGAAGAAAAGAAAAGGTGACAGATTAATCAATTCAAGTCCGTTCTCAAATGCATTTTAAGATTTATTAAAAAACGATATTAACGCGTTTGAATAGATATTCATTGTTTTTTTTTCAAATAGAATAACTGTTAAACTGTGAAGTCGGAATTTCGGAAATCAATTTATGAATATAATGACTATGAGCCCTTACATTCCCTTAATTAGAACCTACTTACTTAACTAGAATAAGACTCGAATGTAAAATTAAATATGAAAAAATAATGTTAGTGATATTTTGATTATTAATGCTTCCAAACTCTTAATTCATAGAATAGAAAATGAAGTATAGAAATAAATACCAGTTCAATTCATAATAATATAATTTTTTGATCGCTGTTAATGTTCGCAATGAAAACAAACTAAGCAAGAGTGTTGCCAACGAAATCGCTGTATTTCTTTTCTTGTCAAGTGCTGTCAAAAAGGTCGGACATTTGTGTGTTTTTAAAATATTAACTAAAATCTGTATCCATCGTTTAGTAAATTACTTAAATATCATCCAGAATATCGTGATTTAGAGTGCTGTGTATGTGTAATTTATAATTTATTTCATATTTCAGCTTCACAATGGTACAGCGGCTTACGTTCAGACGACGTTTGTCGTACAATACGAAGTCAAATCAGAGGAGAATGTGAGTATTTTTCTCATTCATTCATTTTTGATTACTAAAATTACTTAGCCCGTAGAAGGTTGTACCTGCCTGCCTTCTCGGATTCAATGAAAAACCTAAAAGTTTACATATAGTATAACCTCTAAAATCGCTGTTTAACTGATAGGTGTTCATAGTACCAATAACACTCCACTTTAAAATTCTTACTAAAATCAAAATCTATTCAAAATATTACTTTGTGCCTACCGAAACTTAATAGCTAACCTTTAATTAAATTACTTAGTGATATTTAAAAAATATTTTCATATGGTTATCATTGAATAATAACATTTTCTTTATCTCCTCTTTAATTATATGTACATATTACTTTCCATTGGAAAATATTTCAGTTTAAATATTAAATAGGTGACTGCAATAACAACTAAGAGGCAATTGAAATTTTGATTTTGTTTGAATAAAAGTGGTCTGTGGTGTACTCACTAGACAATTATAATGTGAAAAGGGATGATGTGATGTGATGCTCTGCACATACATTTACTTAGTGGATAAATATACTCAAATATTGTGTATTTTAAAGAATGAAATTGTATTGGTATTGTTTAATATTCCCTTCTGTTGAACAAGTAGCAAAAACAATTTTTATAAGAAAGCACATTTTTTTAATTTGTATGTTTTAAAAAATGAAATGATATTAGTAGTGTATTTTTTTTTATATAAATACTTATCATAATTATTTCCATAATATAGAGTACGAACTCCTGGTGGCCGCCTAGTTTACCAATATGTTAAGAAGCCCAAGAAGATCCCGAGATGTGGCCAGTGCAAGAGCAAACTGCGCGGCATCCAGCCGGCGCGCCCCGCTGAGCGTTCTCGCCTTTGCTACCGTAAGAAGACTGTCAAGCGTGCATATGGAGGAGTCCTCTGCCACAAATGTGTGAAGCAACGCATTGTCAGGGCTTTCCTCATTGAAGAACAGAAGATTGTCAAGGTTCTTAAGTCACAGCAGGCCAACCCTAGAAGTGTAGGTGGCAAGAAAGCCGCTAAATGAACTTTAGGGTATAAATAAAACTTAAAATCTATTTTGATTTTTATTTCACACTACTTTCTAGGTTTTGTGTTCCCATTACAGCTATTGATAATAATCAGAGATCGCAATAGGTAGTGCCTATTTACCTAAACTTGGCGGGAGGAGATGACTAAGAGTGGTTACAACCACCAAAAATATTATTTATTTTTATTGAACGCGGGATTTCCCGGGATTTATAAGAATACATAATCGATATAGATTCACACTCAGGGTGTAATGGTTAATGAAATGTAATTGTTTAATGCCGAAACTTACGTTGAGAACTCAAAAGGTGACTCATACCAGTTACTCCTACTTATTCTTTTAATCTTGTAACTAGTTTTTAAGTACGTTGCTGTCAAAATGAATGTGGAAATTATTGCAGTGTACGTTCTATGCATATTTTCAAGCACATAAAAACCGAATAAATAAAATAAAAATACGCAAGTTAAATCCGTTTATAGTTGTTTCATTCTAATGTGTAATAACCGTGAAGGCATCAGAAATTATTAAACTCATACCTATTTTATTTTAAAGCTGAAAAATAATAGACGCCGCTAAAAGTTCATTACATGAAATTATTCTATACTCCATTAAAGCTTCGAAATTTAAATAATATCCCTAAAAGTACAAAAATGCCCATTACATTTCAGAAATTATTATGCTGGGGCCACACTAACGGAAAATGTCGCTGATTAACGCTTTGTTGGACATTAAACATTGGTGTAGCCACAACTTATACGTGATGCTGCGTCCACACTACGGGAAATGTCAATGCCAAACATCCCAATAATTGTTGCCAATAAAATTGTTAACGCGATAAATAGTGCAGTCATTGAAGCGAAAAATACGGCCTTACCTCCGAATTTTTTTACTGTGAACCGATTTGCATGAAATTTTTGGAATTAGGTACATCTTAACCTTAACTTCAAAAGTGAAAATGATCTGAACTCCGCCTATTATTTTTAAGGGGTGTAAACAACCCCTTAATGGAAAAATTGTAATTGAGCCATTTTATCGCTAGAAAACATGTCTAATAGTAAGTGGTGAAATGGTAAAGTATTTTCTAACATAATTACCTCATATTAAAATTATTTTCAACCCCTTGAAAATCTTACAACCCCCAAATTGAAAAAATCTGAAAAAAATACTTTGGTATGATATAAAAAGATGTAAGTATAGAGTAAGTAATATTTTATATTCCCTATAATAATTATCAAATTTTAACCCCCTTTCAACCCTTGAATACTACCCCTTGATATTTTTTTTTTTATAAAATGAAAAGGATTTAAATATTATTTCACACTCTCGAAAACGATTATCATATTCTTAAGCTTTTCTACCCTTAAAACTAACCTAACCTAACCAAAAAAAAACCTAACCTAACTTTTTTTTAGTGGGGAAATCCTCATTGATACCTTATGCCCTGGGGAAGGCAAAAGGTTTGCCAGACTCTTACTGGCTCGCGGAAACCTAACCTAACCTATGTCTTAAATGTTTTACATTTCCGATTGCGATTTTAGGAATTACATACATTTCCTAGGAATTGTATACAATGACGGATTATATACATTTCCGTTAACATATACACATTACAATAGTTGTGGGTCTATATTATACTGCGTACCTTCACATTGCTCCAATTATTCACACTCCGAAATTTTCAGTTACTAAGTAGAAAAAAATATGATAAGTTTTTGGACCATAGCTCCTTTAATTTTCACGCTATCACAATTTATAAAAAATCATTGTAAAGGTAATTAAGAGAGCTACAACATCCTGTATTGCAATATATAGTAAAAAACCTTTTTCTAAAACGGGGAAGGGTTAAAGGGCTTAAGAGAGGCAGTGATTGCGCTGCCACGCGCTCTTTAAACAATCACATTTCCGTCAATTTTTGTTTGTCAGAAAAAACAAAAAAACCAAATTGTTTGTCAGAAAAATACCTACATTTTTTATTCATACACTTTTATACGTATCTGTCGTCATTATTAAAATATAATGAAATAAAAATGGGATTTTTAAAAAATTGAAATTTTGTTTTTTTAGTTAATAGTGACTTTTTTGAAAAATATGTGTCCTGAAGCAGCTAAACTGATACTATCTATCAAACTCTTCATAAAGAAGTTAATTCTAGGCGGAATACGATTAATTTTAATTATGGTGGAAATGGCACTTATGAAACCCATTGATTTTAAAGAAAAAACATTAGTTGCCCCCCTTATTTGCAATACAGCTCACTTATTTTACGTGCAAAAGACTTTTAATAGTGCTCATTTTAAAGCTTATTTCAAGCACTACAAAACCCTTTTGTATTAGAATGCATAAAATGCATCTGCTCGCCGCTAGATGGCATTGACCACATCGATTAAATTTCAGGCAAGATAAAAAACGGCTTTGATCTTTAATTTATAGCTTAATATTGCACTTAGAATACTGTATAAAAAACCAAATTGTTCATTGTTTTGCCTGCTACAATTTTGCTCGTTATAAAATTTTCGATAAAACATATATTTTTGGAGATATTTGCAAAAAACCGATGAAAAAGGTGAAAAAATTGCGAATTTTCAATTGCAAATAACGTGAAAAGTATTGGATTTTTTGAAAAACTTTATAGATGATTTTTTCCTTAGAATTAGGCCTTCTATCGATATCCGAAGTTATTTTGAAAAAAAAATAATTCACCCCCGAGAAGGGGTGGCAATCACCCCCAGGGTGGTAGCGGAGTTCAAATCATTTTCACTTTTGAACTTAAGGGTAAGATGAACCTAATTCCAAAATTGTATGCAATTCGGTTCACAGTAAAAAAATTCGGACCCATAACGCTTCAATGACTCCACTAAAAGCGCAGGTGGTTACATTTGAATGGTCAACGTCAATGCTAAATTTAATAGCGATACAATTTTCGTTAATATTCAAGCGAGATGGACGAAACAGACGTGGTGTGACCGCTTAACGATAATTATCGCGTCAATCTCTTTGATTTACCGCTTATAGCATAATATACAATATGCTCTAAGTGCTAATTGCAGACATTCTAAGATATTTCTTTGCATAAAATCATAATCTGTGGTACTTATTTCCATAATTTCATAATCTGTATTTTCCTTACCAGAGAGTACAGTTGCATTACTTATTATTCCTTGCAATCCTTGCTGTCAAATACTGTCTTTTTGTCTGTACAGTCAACAGTGAGATAATATTGTGCAATAAAATAAAATTTGCTGCAGTCTTTATTTATTTACTTTTATTAAGTCTGTGATATAGATATTAATTAAATTATTTACGATGTCCAATCCTTGGAAGAAAATTGCTGCACCAGTAGATACACAAAATCTCTCGGACATCATGTCCGAACAATATGCAAGAGGTCTACAAATTCAAGAAGAAATCATGTTTGCGGAACACATATCCGACCATCAAGTGTGTTCTACATCCGAGGACATACCGCCAGAGATCCTACAGCAGATACAAGATTCCAACGTCAAAGAGTTTTGTGATTCCGATGCGATTATTGCTAAAGTGTTGCAATGTCAATTTGATAAAGAATACGATGACGAGTTGAAGCAAGTAGAAAAAAAGCGCAACGGTAACGCTAAAGTATCCGTATCTTTTGATAACTACCGGAATGTACCCGATCATCTCGTGTACGATTCAGACTCTGAAGAAGAAGATGTAGAAGTTGCAGCTAAAAAGGACTGGGATCGTTTTGAAACAAATGAGAAGGAATACGCTAGCCTACCTAAACGAGGCTACGTAATTAAAGACGGAGAAATGGTGACAAAACACGATAGTGTCATCAACGGGCGTAGAAATGCTTGCCGCATCATGGCCTTCCCGCCTGAGGTGTGTACAGGCGACGGCGCCGGGTTCGATATGAAACTACCAAACTCTGTGTTCAATCACTTGAAGGAACAAACGAGACATCACCAGTCCCGCAGGCACAAGATGTTGGACAGAAAAGAGAGTCATGCAACTGCTGAGATGGGCCTCGATGAACCTACCAGGCTTATTTTGTTCAAGTTTATTAATAATGGAATGCTAGAGGACATAAATGGTATTATCTCTACTGGTAAAGAATCCGTTGTCCTCCATGCTAACAGTGACCCTTCCTTCCCAGACATGATCCTGCCGAAGGAGTGTGCCATCAAAGTATTCAAAACTACTTTGAATGAGTTCAAAACTCGTGATAAATACATAAAAGCTGATTACCGTTTTAAAGATCGTTTTTCAAAACAGAACCCCCGCAAGATCGTCCATATGTGGGCAGAGAAAGAAATGCACAATATGATGCGGATGCAAAAGATAGGGCTGAATTGTCCTGACATGATATGTTTGAAGAAGCATATCCTTGTGATGTCTTTCATTGGACGAGAGAACAAGCCAGCACCCAAGCTGAAGGATGCAATTTTGAGTTTAGACAAGTGGGTAAGCATTTACCATGAAGTAGTAGATGCCATGCATAAGCTTTACAATGAAGGCCACATGATTCATGCTGATTTATCAGAGTACAATATTCTATGGTGGGATAACAAGTGCTGGTTCATCGATGTCTCCCAGTCGGTACAACCTGACCATCCTAGTGGCTTAGAGTTCCTTCTCAGGGACTGTCGCAACATCAGCAATGTAAGAATACCTATATCTTATTATACATACTTATTTGTCTATTGAATTTTACAAGTGAAATTTTGTTATATTACATTTTGGCTGCATTACATAAAATAATAATAATCTTACTTTTTTACAGTTTTTTGAAAAGAAGGGAGTTCCAGAAGTAAAATCTGCTGAGGAAATATTCAGATCCATTACTGGTTTTGAGGAGGTGGATGTAAACTTGCTAGAAGGTGTCCACACCACATACAATTCTTTGTCATTGCGCTTTGAGATTGCACCCGACGACAACCGCAATGTGAGTTACCCATTTGAGTACTGCTGGCAGAAAACAAGTGATGCCAGAAAGTGTAAGAGTGACTCTGATGGAGAAGGTACTGACCAAGATGAATTCGAAGACATGTGGACACAGTCTAAGAAGGTCAACCCTGTGGACCCTGCCACTAATTTTGGGAACGAGATTGAGGTTTCCAATATTAAAACCATACCTGAAGTAATTGATCAAAAAGCAAACTTCGCAAATGAACTTGAAGTAGTTATACCACACCCAGAAGGAGATACGAACAGTATTGACAAAAAAAAGAAATCTTAAAAATATTTTTAGTAAATTTGAGTTTTAATAAAAAAAATCTGGCATAATCTTTGCAATGGTGGCCCTTTTTATGGAATTAAAATGACCTTAAGAACGTTTAATGGATTTATAAAAAATTTATGAATACTTTTTGTGTTTATAATATAAGGAAATTATAAACTGCCATCTTAATAAACTATATGATTTTGAATGACAAAATCCTTTGTTTTATTAACAGACTAGCTTTTGGCCGCGCCTCTGTCCGCATGGAATTAGTAATTACGGCAGCCTAATTTTTACAAGCTTTTATTTATGGGGCTCCTAGACGGGCCATGTTTTTGTGCAATTTGTGGCTGCACTATTGGCAACTAATTTCCCAGCAACCACAAAAATATTTCATTGCAACTGATGGCCGAGCCATCTATGGCTGGGAATGTGTGCATATATGTCTGCAATAGTATGGCTGATGAGACGCAGACTCACACGGGCAACACAAACCGGCAATAATGGCTGACGAAATCACACTTCGCACACCTAGATCTAAAGGGAGCTAACTCAAAAAAGTTACTTTTTCAGGAGAGGTGAAAAACCGATTAATATGTCCATATGCACGCATGAGTTTTCTGTATAAATTTATCCTTTTTATAATAAAGCTAGGAGAGTTATATTAGCTGAAATCAGTTTTAGTGTAGGTGGGTTTTGCTGGAATCCGATGGTGTGCATAACTCAAATCTTCCGGTTTTTGAGTTAGAGCCCTTTAGATCTAGGTGTGCGACTTGTCGCAGCAGCTTTCATCGTTTTAAAAGAAAAACAAAAGAAGAAGAAATTATGGATTCGACCTGACTTAAATAAACATGAAACTCTAGATAATTTGAGTCTAGATAGTAGTCCTTGATAATAAATTATTTAATAATTTTACTAGAATGTCAAAGAGTGATTTCGATTTTCTTTTAAACAAAATCGGACCAAAAATAAAAAGAAAAGATACAAACATGAGGACGGCGCGAAAATCGCGAAAGGCGCATGTCGCGTAGAAAAGGATACACTATGGCGTACAAAGTGAACGAGTGAAACAACAATACAACTGGCTGGGCAATATTGCATTTAAAATCGACAGCCTAGCGATCGTCCGGCAACCCTTCGGAACAATATCGGCCATACACGGCAACACAAAAAATGTTTGGCTATATGTCCGGGACATAACTGCATTATTGCATAGTGTGGCTGGTATTGCTTGCAATGTTGCTGGGCCACTGTGTTGCAGCCACATATTGCACGAAAACATGGCCCGTGTAGGAGCCCCTTTAGTTTCACCTGTCTGTAATCAAGTCTTTCAAGTTATTTGACCATTTCAAAGGAAAATCAGAATCAAGAATATATTTACATATTAAATTTAGGCTTTTACAAGCTCTTACGAAGGTCAGAAGATACAGTTTCCTAAAAACCTTACTTGAGAAGGAACTGCAAGGACCTCAGGTATCATTATTTCAAAATAGGTACTTACTACATAATTACAATTTATCCTTACAAACTAAACAATCGCACGACCACGACCCACTTCTCGGTTTCTGATTGAGCTGAAATTTGCATGCATGTATAAATCGAATTACAGTGCAATATTATTGTGACATGGGGCTGATCTGATGATGGAACTGGAAGGTGGCCATAGGTACTCCATGATTACACTACGCAAACCCATCGAATTTAGCTACCAGGGTCTGATGATGGAGCTGGAATGTGGCTATAGGTAAAAGTACTCCGTAATAAAATTACGCAACCCCACCGAGTTAAGAGCTTGTTTAATTCGTCTTTGCGGGTACTTTGATACTGGTACCTACCAAAAAGTTAAAAATAAAATAAAGAAAAAAAACCATTTAAATTTACTTGCTTTAAAATCCTACTCTAGAGCTACAAGACCTAGATAGGTAATACGCTATTAACAGAGGATAAAATATAATAATTTCTGAATGCTTTTGCGGTTATTATTTACGCATTGAAATGAAACGACTACAATGGATTTATTATAAACGAATACCTGAAAATACCTAAAACGGCCATTTTAAGAAATTTTTACTAATCTATTTTCATTTACGCTCGTAAAAATTTTATTTTTGCCTATGCGATTGTTTGGCCACATATTTGCGCTCGTATAGCCCGTATATAGCCGAGTAGAGAGGCCACATTCTTGCTCTGCCGATTTCCCGTTCCCTCGCGTATTCTCAAATCACAAGTATGTGGCATGGCAGTTACATTGCATAGAGTAAGAATATAATATAGAGTCCGCGGCGGACTCCGCCTTAGTACAAAGTATTTTATTACGCTTATTATAAAATTAAAATGTTAAATTCATATAGATAAATAAAAAATATAGCTGTTTCATTCCAAAATATAGCAGGATTTTGATACCATTGCAAAAACTTTAGTTGTAGAACAGTTTACAAAACGCAAATTGTCAATTTTATAAAACAAGAATAAAACGTAAAATGTCAATGTGTATTGTATAGACGAATAACAAAAATATAAATAAATACATATTTAAGTGATTTCATGCGAACAATGAAGAGGAATACTCATATATTTGATCTTTATTGGGAAGATATAATTGTCACAAACGTTTTACCATACCTGAGTATACGAGAATGTTTTAATTTTCGCTGCGTTTCAAAAACATGTCTTCAGATAGTAAATATGTACTTCGCTCACATGAAGGCATTAAAATTGATGAATAAGGGTTTTTCACCGCATACTTTTAGTGTAAGTGCACAAATTACTCTTAAATAAACTATAACAAGGACTTGTGTGTTAGATTTTTTATTTTTTTCAGGTCTTCGCAGGAACATGTTCTAAGTTGAACATATTAAATTTGAGTCGTTGCACTACTATTACAGACGCCGACTTGATTCCAGTGTTGCGATATAACGTCAATTTGGTGACATTGGTCCTCAGTCAGTGTAACAATCTTACAGCAAAGTGTTTGCAACCTGTCATTCTGTTTTGTAATAATTTGAGAACATTAAAGCTTGCTCGATGTTCATGGCTCACCACCGGGGCCATGGAGGCACTAGCTCTTCACCAAAGTAAATTAGAAGATGTTGACTTGTCCTACTGCATTACTATTTCTGAGAGTTGCATACTAATTTTCATAAAAAAATTTAGGCATCTTAGAACATTCAATCTGGAGGGGAACAAACAAATATCAGACAAATGTCTTTATGCCATGTCTAAGAACAGTTTGTCTTTGAAATTACTCAATCTGGGAGGATGCTCTGATATTTCTGATAAAGGAGTAAGGTGAGGTTCCCCATCATATGTTTAGTTGAGTATTAAGTAATCAGCCATCTCAGCTACCTGAACATTGTTACAGAGCTCTCGCACTCCACTGCCCGCAGTTAGAAGGTCTATTGATTAGAGGCTGCACTAAAGTGACAGAGAACAGTCTCCAGCTCATGAGGAATCGGGTGCATTTAGACCGGAGACCTACTGAGCCCATACCTGTTCCTATTTTTGTACAGATTTAATTTTAATATTACATTTTTTGAATGTTACAAAGAACCAAGATAGAGCCACTGTATAGGTGCCTGACACACACATCCTCGAGTCCGGAAGTAGGCTTATTGGGAGCATTTAATGGGTCATAGGAGTTTAAATAAAGTTCTCATCACTTAACTCTTCCATATATTACCTTATTCTTTTGGTGTGCATCTGAGTGAAGCCAGGGCGTGTTGTATTGTTAAGATTGTTATTAAGAGTTTCAACAATGCCACAATATAAATGTATTGTTTTAAATTGTTAGAATTGTGATAAACGATAGCAATTTAGTTTAATTCACTTAAAAAATAACTATAATTTTTGAAATATTACCATTTTATTAATATAATTAATTAAAAGTAGTTAACAACCCATGCATAAGATATAATAAAAATATCTTCATAGGAAAAGTTAACTGTAACAGATTGTGAAGTGACTTATGGTTGGGCTCCATGCAAAGCGAGCAGAAAAAATGTACATGTTTCCGAGCATTGGAGTATGTTGTAGACACATTTAACTTAATTTACCCTCCACGTACTAGATGCTTACATGATGTAAACCTGAAACTTCCTTTTTATATATAAATATATGATTAAAGTGACTGACTGATATCAGCGCACAGGCGATATTGCTAGGAATGGAAGCTGGAGGTTTTACGTAAGTTAATACCTTTATTTGCTACGAAATGTATGAGTGTTAATAAGTTCCGGTATCTATTTAGGATATGAAGTGGTTTTTAGTTGTTAATTTTTATTTTGTTTTTATGAAATGTATTTATTTATATTTTAATAATTGTTATGTTTAATTGTGGTTCATCAACTTCTATCTTGTCCATATGATGAATGAAATGTTTAAAATAAAAAGCAAAGTGTGTTTGTAATTAATAGTTATGTAAGATAACTTATCCTGGTTATAATGTGTTGTATTTGAATTTAAAAAGAAAAAAAAAAAGATTAAAAGTAAGATGCTTTTTTTTTTAAATTAAACAAGCTTTTATAATTTTATTTTACAATGTACATGTGATCCTCTTGAATTTCACTCCACTCAACACTCGGGTATATTTGTACCTAGGTATATGGTATTTACTGAATGTGTTTACAAAATTTCAGCTCAGTCGGTTAGTTACCTACTTTAAAAATTCAGTTAAGATTTCACCCGTATATACAAGTTAAATAAAAGCTTTTAATAATCGGTGTTTTTCAATATCGGAACAACTGAACTGTCTCTAAACATTTATTATCATAATACTTATATATTTACCCTATTAAAAATCCTACCGCAACCAAAATTATATATTATTCAATTTAGGCTTTGGCTAGAAGATACCACATAGTTATAACGGATTTATTGATTTTGACGACCTGTTCGTCTGGTGGTCATGAAACCCTGACTACGAAACCGGAGGTTGCGGGTTCGATTCCTGCTAGGGGCAGATGCCAGTGTGATGAGCACTGACATCTGTACTTGAGTCTTGGATGTCATGTAATCAAGGGTGGAGAAAAGTGGGTAGGAAGCTAGTATGAATATGACAATAAATAATGATTGAACGATGTGTTATTGGAATTTCAATTACTTAATGTTAAAATAAAATGATTGTAAATGAAAGAGATCATTACATTTTTTTCACAAAATTATATTTTGTGTGATAACACCTGCTACATGTATCTTACTGTTATTGTATTTACAATATTTTATACACTACACATTAGTAACAATAACATTCATAACGGGGCGCTCGGGTCTGCTCCATAACGCACTTCTTAAAAAATAATAGCAGTGGGCGCAATACCCCGTCACATTCCAACTATACGTGCAAAATCGGAAACTAATTTCTAAATCTTACATCGAATACTCGAATTGAGTGTTAATAACATTTGGCAATAAATTACTGGGATAACACAAAAATTAACCTTAAGCGAAGCATGAAAACAGAAATTGTAGTAATATAAAAATCTAATAAGACAGACTAAGAGTGTAAATAAAAAGAATACAAAATATAAAAAAAAAACACAACATCCGCCGTTTAGGCCGGCGGCTCGCGCCGGAGCCGCTGAGACGGAGACACTAACTGAAATCATTACCTATCTTAGTACTATATTACGAACTCTATATACAGCCTTGTTATTCGGTAATACATTTACATATTTTCAATATCTTACACGGAAATTAAGCAGAGAGGACGAGAAAGAGGCACTTGGAACAGATTACATATAAATAAAACAATTACTCAACCGTTCAACTGTACACATTCCAATACTGAACGCACAACGCACACCGCATATACACACAGAGCGCCGTCCGTCTGTCGCGACACGCGGCCTGCGAGCCGAAACACATTGCACTTTTCAAACAAAACCAAAGACTTAACTAATCTCTTTGGATATCGAGAATATATTAATTTACTATGATTTAAGCACACACATACGCCGCCCGTCGCGGGATTATCACAGCAGACGCCGCGGCGCCGCTCCACTCCTATTGCACTATGTAATTACGCTACCTCGGCGACGGTCATCTGCAACTTTGTACTCTACTTCGTTCGCACTTCGAACGTATCATTCGAATACACGACATGGGACTCCGGGGGCCGGCGGTCGGCCGACATGCGAACTACACTTATCATACCTATTTGTACTGAGAGCGTCGGACTCGCGAGAGGCGCGAGAGGCTCGAGGGGCGCAAGGGCCGCGAGGGCCGCGAGGGGCGCGAGGGGCGCGAGGGGCGCGAGGGCCGCGAGGGGCGCGAGGGGCGCGAGGGGCGCGAGGGGCGCGAGGGTCGCTACCGGCGCACGGTGGAGTTGAGCGTCTGCATGGCGAGCGGCGGCGGCGGGTTGATGTACCCGTAGTACACGTTGGGCTGCTGCGCGCGCTCGGAGCCCGCGCCCGCGCCGCCGCCCACCCCGCCCACTCCGCCCACGCCGCCCACCCCGCCCACGCCGCCGCCCGCGCCGCCGTACTGCACGCCCACGCCCACGCCGCCCTGCGCGTTCATCATCTGCTGCAGGTTGTTGAACTGCTGCTGCGGCGGCACCAGCTGCCGGTACGAGTTGAGCCCGTACGAGTTGATGAGGTGGCTGTTCAGGTTCGGCGACATGCGGCTGCCGGGCGCCATCTGCATGTGCTGCATCGGACTCAGGTTGCCGGGAACTGGAACACCAACGAAACACACCCCTCAGAAATAGTACATTACGCATCTAGGTCAGTAAAATAAAAAATGTCTCAGATCACATGTAATTATCGTCCGAAGCTACGCCGAGGTTGACAAAAATATGATCTGAGGCTTTTTTATTTACTGGCCGAGGTCAGTATACTATTTTTCTGTTCGACGAAGCCAGAAAGCGGCAATTTTATTTAGCGCAGCGGCCCGAATGTTGGCGCTCTCTGGCGAGAGGACAGAAATAGTACATTACGCACCGAGGCCAGTAAAATAAAAAATGTCTCAGAACACATGTAATTGTCGTCCGAGGCGAAGCCGAGGTTGACAAAAATGTGATCTGAGGCTTTTTTATTTTACTGGCCGAGGTCAGTATACTATTTTTCTGTTTGACGAAGCCAGAAAGCGGCAATTTCATTTAGTACAGCGGCCAGAAAGTTGGCGCTTTTTCGCCGGAGGACAGAAAAATAAATTACACTTGAATAACATATGGATAACATTTAAAGTGTCACAAGTATGTAATATTGAATGAATAATTTATAATATGATGTAGTAAATATAATAATTTCTGATGCCTTCGCGGTTAATCACTTTAGCATAAGACTATTGCCAGCTCAGTCGTGCCACGATTATGGAATCTGTGAAGGCTCCGAAAGGTCAGCCAATAAAATAAAAACTGTTAGTGTGGTGCGGTGTGGTGGTGTGGTGAGGTGTGGCGGTGTGGTGTGGTGTGGTGTGGTGTGGTGTGGTGTGGTGTGGTGTGGTGTGGTGTGGTGTGGTGGCGGTGTGGCGGCGGTGCGGTGCGGTGTGGTGGCGGAGTGTACAGTGTACTCACGGGGCGCGGGCGCGCTGTGCGTGCGGGTGCGCGCGGCGTCGAGCTGGTTGGGCGCGTAGTACTTGGCGTGGTAGTGCTGCGAGACGCCCACCGCGCCCACTGCGCCCACAGAGCCCACGGAGCCCACGGCGCCCACGCCGCCCACCGCGCCCGGCGGCGTGCCCGCCTGCTGCGCGTACTGGAACCACACGCGACGGTGATATATCATAACGCATACGGTAGACTACCAGACGGTAGACGCTAGGGGGCGCGAGGCTGCGGTCGCGTACCTGCTGGTGGTGCTGCGGCGCCTCGGCCATCTGCTGCAGCTTGGCGAGGCTGCAGGAGGGCGCCCAGCCGCCGGCGTGGTACTGCTGCTGCTGCTGGAAGGGCAGGTAGCCGCCCTGGTACCCTGCGCCGCCGCCCGGCACCCCCGCCACTCCCGCCACTCCCGCCACTCCTGCGCCGTGTCCGCCGCCCATTACCGCACCTCCTTTTCAAAAATAACGAATCGTAAATATATAGTAATGGTTATTTTATTCGTTAAAAAGTTTATTTCATAAAATTCTGTGACTTCTCCGTATAACTAATACGACCGATCGCATGCTTCATTTTTAATCACTTTTAAAATAGCTACCTAAATACCTCGTTTTAGCTATTATCTTTTAATATAAATATGTACTTTAAAATCTGTAGGTTTCCAATAAAAAAATATTTTTTAAAATCGAACTACTCCGTAAAAAGTAAAATACCCGGGGCACGTTATGTCGAAAACTGCGAAGTTTCGATGAAGATTAAATTTGCCTAATGCGAGTGTAAAAGGTCTATCGGCCCTCATTACGGGCGTCGGTTCGAGGCACACGTCTGCGCGTAACGACGCTTCAAGTAAATATAACAAGTAGTAAAATAGATCTTCATCTTTTCCTTAGGTCGAAATGGTAGTGTTGTCATAAGAATTTTATAATAATTCATAGTAGCATATATTAAATGAAGGTAGGATGGTGTGTGTGTGTGTGTGTGCGTGTGTGTGTGTGTGTGTGTGCGCGTGTGTGTGTGTGTGTGCGTGCGTACCGTGGTGGACGGGCGGCGTGGCACGGTGGCGCGCTGGCGGCGCGGGCGGCGTGGCGGCGCCGCGCAGGCTCTTGCCGTCCGCCGCGCCGTTGCTGCCCGGCGCGCCGCTCCTGCAACACAACGCCACGCGGTCACGGTCACTGCGGACTGCTCACGAGCCCACTCGCTCACGAGCTCACGAGCTCTCGAGCGGCGGAGACAGGGAGACACACTCACCTGGCGCGGTTGTTGACCTTCTGCTGCTTGGTGCCGGGCGGCTGGTTGGGCACGATGGACGGGATGGAGGGGATGTGTATGGCGGCGTGGTGCGCGTACTGCGCGGGACTGGGCGCGTGCATGTGCAGCAGCGAGCACGGCGAGGCCAGGTCGCCGGAGCCCACGCTGGAGGGCGACTCCAGCCCCAGCGCGCTCACGTCCAGCTCGCAGGCCGCGTACTGCACCGAGTGCACGGAGTTGCTCGTCGAGTCCGGCGTGTACACGCCGAGCGACTGCAGCGCGGGGCTGCCTCCCCCTCCCCCTCCCCCTCCGCCGCCGCCGGCGTCGTCGTCCTTGCTCTCCTTGGGCTCGTCCTTCTTCTGGCGCGCCTTGCGCTCGGCGTCCTTGCAGCCCGCGCGGTACTCGGCGCAGGCGCCGGGCTCGGGCCGCTTGGCGGGGCGCTGCGGCGGCGGCTTCGCCTGCGCGTCCTTCTTGGGCTCGCCGGGCGTCTGGCAGGCGGCGCTCGCCTTGGCCTGCTTGGCGGGCTTCGCGTCGGGCTTCGCCGGCGGCTTGGCCTCGCGGTACTGCGCGTACCCGCCGGACGGCGCGCCGTACGCGACCGGCGCGAACTCCTTCTGGTCGTACTTGGCGCGCGGCGGCGACTGCGGCGGCAGGTTGAACCCCTGGAACTTGTCGAGGTAGCCCTTGTCGCCGTTCTTCATGTCGAGGAAGCGCGTCGGGTCCCAGGAGCCCTGCAGCCGCGCCGGGTCCCACGGCGGCCACTGGTACTGCGCGTGCGACGTGTGGTAGTTGGGGATCTGGCCGACGAACTCGGCCGCCTCGCCGTCGTACTTGAACTTGTGCGCCGCGTGCGCCGCGCGAGCCGCCGCCGCCTGCACCGCCTGCGCCGCGTGCGCCGCCTCCGCCGCGTGCGCCGCCTGGGCCGCCTGCGCCGCGTGCGCCGCCTGAGCCGCCTGCGCCGCGTGCGCCGTCTGCGCCGCGTGCGCCGCGTGCGCCGCGTCCGGCTTGGGCGGCGTCTGCGCCGGGCAGCCGCGGTCGTGCTTCGCCGAGTTGCTCTTGGAGTCGCAGCGAGCCGCCGCGGCCCGCTCGCGCTTGTTGTACGCGTCGACGCGCCGCCCCGCACCCTCCGGCTCGGCCGCCGGCGGGGTCGGCGCGGGCGCGGGGGCGGCGGCGGCGGCGGGGGCGGGTGCCGCGTCGCCGTCGGCGGGCTCGGGGTAGAAGGGGCGCGCGGCGCGGCGGTCGACGCGCTCCTGCTTGCCGTGCGCGGAGTTGACGCGCACGTCGCGCAGCTTGCTCTTCTCGCGCGGCCGCGCGTCGGCCGGCTCGGGCGGGGAGGCGCGGGCGGCGGCGGCCGGGGCGGACGCGGCGGGGGCGGAGGGGTCGGCGGCGGGCGGCGGCCGGGGCGGCGCGGGGCTGACGGCGGGGGAGGAGATGGGGCGCGGCACCTCGAGGCGCGCGACGGGCTCGGGCGGCTCCTCGCGGGCCGCGGTGGCGCGCTGGCTCAGGTACGAGTGCTGCGCGGAGTTGATCTGCCGGATGGTCATGGCGTCGGCGCCGGAGACGGCGGGGGCCCGGTGGGCGGCGACGGCGCACTCGACGGCGCTCCCGGCCGCGGGCGGCGGCTCGCTCCGGGCGGGCCGCGGCTCCGGGGCGAGATCCGGCCTCCTCTCCTCCGCGGCGTCCCTCGGGAGATCTAGACGTATCACGGATTCCGGTCTCGTCGGAGACCTCCTCTCGGCGACCCTCGACTCGTCGAGGGCCTGATGCTGAATGACGGTCTCCTTCCTCGCCTCGGGCTTCCGCTCGGCGAGGTCGTCGATCCGGTCCGGCGCTCTCGGGCGTCTCGGGGACTCCTCCGTCGTCGACGCGTCGTTCTCGAGGCGCGAGAGCGGCGTCGGGGACGCGGCGGCCGGGTCCGCGGGCGGCGCGGGCCGGGGCGGACGGGGCGGCTGGTCCGGGGGCGCCCCGGGGCCGGGCGCCGGCGCCGGCGCGGGCTCCGGGGCGGCGGCGTCGCGTCTCGGCGAGGGCAGGGGGCAGCTCTGGCTGTTGTTGTCGTCGGACTCCGATATGACGATGGTTTCCTTGTCGTCGAGAGGTTTAGCGATCGATTCGACCTCGGCGATTTTGGATTCGTCCGAGCGCTCGGCCGCCACGTCCGCCGAGCCCGTCTCCGGTCGGACGACGGAAATTTGGATCGCGCCGGAGCGGAGTTCTCCTTCGTCGGCGTCGTCGGCGGCGGTGGCGGTCGAGGCGGCGGAGGCGGCGGGGGCGGCGGAGGCGACGACGGCGGCGGCGGAGGTCTCCCGCACGAGGCGGTCCTTGTCCGCGAGCGACGCGGGCGAGTCCATGTGGATGCTGTCGAGCTCCATGTCGCTGGTGTGCCGGTCGGTGCTGTTCTCCTCGAGGCGGCGCGGGGTGGCGGGCTCGCTGGCGACGCTCGCCTTGTCCCCGGCCTCCTCGCCGTCCATCTCGTCGTCGGCCTCGCCGGACGAGTCCGTGGACCCGCCGTCGGTCTCCTTGGGCTCCCCGTCGAGCTCGGAGTGCGGCGCGACGTGGTTCTCCGCGGGTCGAGCCGCCCTCTCCTCCTCCTCCTCCTTCTCTCCCGCGGAGTCCCCGGCGGCCCGGCGGTCGGGCTCCACGGCGAGCTTGGCTCTCTTCGTCGCCGGCGAGCCCGTTCGGATCCGGCCGATCTTCTGCCGTTTTCTTCCTCGGCCCTTCCACGTGTATTTTCTTTTAGCCTTCGACTTCAAGGCGGACACGCTCGTCTCGGCGGCGTCGGGCTCGGCGGACGCGACCGGCGCGGCGGGGGCGGCGGAGGCGGCGGCGGACGGCGGCGCTCCGTCGGCGGGCTCGAGGCGGGAGGCGCAGGAGGCGCGGGAGGCGCGGGAGGCGCGGGCCGGCCCCGGCGCGACGCTCCTGCTGCGCCGCCGCGGCGTCTCCTCCGGCTTGGCGTCCTCCTCGGTGGCGGTGCCCTCGGACATCTTCCGGTCTCGATCCCGCCTCCTCTTGCGGCCGCCCTCGGGGAGCGTCGGCGTCGTCTGGTAGGTGGCCTCGCTGTACTTGAGCGGGCGGGTGCGCCGGCGGCCGGAGGAGGTGAGCTCGACGGGCGCGGCGGGCCCGCGCGGCGCCGGCGTGTCGTCGGTCTCGGTGTTGGTGTCGGCGGTGTCGGCGGTGTCGGCGGTGTCGGCCGTGTCGGCGGTGTCGGCCGTGTCGTCCGTGTCGCTGCGCTCGGCGGCGTCGTCGTCGTCGGGCGAGCGGAAGGGGTTGACGGCGGGTGCGAGCAGCGGCGTCCAGCGCAGGCACTCGGGGTCGATCTCGAGGCGCGGGCGCGCGCGCAGGCGCCGCACGTGCTCCTCCACGCGCGCCCAGTCCACGGCGAGCCCGAGCCGCGCGCCCTGTGTGTCGGCGGAGGCGGTGGAGGCCGAGGGGGGCAGGTGGCGCAGGAAGCCGAGCAGCTGCAGCGTGTGCGCGACGTCGTTGACGTGCACGCCGGTGTGGCGCGCCACGTCCTGCAGCGCGAGCGGCTCCCCGCGGCGCGCGTGCAGGTACTCCAGCACGACGGACTTCCAGTACGCGTGGTACGAGACGCGCCCGAGGTCCGACAGCGGCTTCTCCGGCGTGCCCGGCTGGCCCTCCTCCTTGGACAGCAGGTAACCTGAAAAGACGACCACCGATGAGCTTCCTCGCGGTTCCCTCTCGCGGAGGAGAAAAAGAGAGATCGGGCGAGATTCCACCACTCACTGAAATGGATGAGGAACCTCCCGAAGCCCTGCCGCTGGTACTGCGGCATCGTCATGATGCAGGAGACGTTGTACTTCTGCTGGCAGTGCTTCTCCTTGGAGAAGTATCCGACGAGGTGGCAGCCCTTGGCGTCGTTCTTGGTGAGCACGTAGAAGAGGAAGGGCTCGACGTCGTAGTAGAGGGTCTTGTGGTCGAGGAACAGCTTGGCGAGCAGGCAGAGATTCTGGCAGTAGCTCTTGTTGGCGTTGCCGTCCACCTCGAAGACGGAGACGTCCCCGCGGCGGTAGATCTCGGTGGCCGGCGGATGCCGCCACTGGCACTTGTCCTGGTGCCGCACCAGCACCGCGCGGCTCTTCGCGTACTTCAAGCAGAACTCGCACAAGAACAGCTTCGGTAGTCTGTCGATACGATAAAAACGATTATTATTGTAATAAAATGGTCTCTCAAATGATGATAAATAAATATTTACATACTTTTATGAAACTGATAAGAGTTCACCATAAGTCATAGTCGTACGTCTGCGACTCGGTCACACTCGTACCAGAATTGACTACTCACCTCGCATATTCCTGCGGGAAGGGGCTCGAGTACCAGGTGTCGATCTCCCACTGTCCGAACTCGATGGCGGCGGGGCTGCGCGGCGGCGGCGCGCCGGCGGGGTCCCGGTCCCGGTCCCTGTCCCGGTCGCGGTCCCGGTCCCGGTCCCGGTCCCGGTCGCGGTCCCGGTCGCGCGGCTCGCCGGCGGGGTCCCCGGCGCACTCGAGCGCGGCGCCGGCGGCCACGGCCTGCTGGAACAGCTCGGCGTCCGCCTCCGTCACGCCGGGCGGCAGCTTCTTGCTCTCTGTGATGAGACACATCACGTGTAGTAGCCGGTAGACTACTTGTCGCGGTATTGTGTAACCCGCATAGTGCGGCGGTCGGTCGAATGCGATCGCCGCTACAAGTGAACCAGAAAAGCATAAATAAATTATCAATATTATTTAATGCCTTATCGTCTTTTAAATTAGTGCACACTTTTTATAACGGGTGTTACCCGCCACAAACTACACTAAATTATCAATTTATGCAATAGAACCTTCATAACATATCGCATACCTAGATCTAAAGGGATCTAACTCAAAAACCGGAAGATTTGAGTTATGCACACCATCGGATTCCAGCAAAACCCACCTACACTAAAACAGACTTCAGCTAATATAACTCTGCTAGCTTTATTATAAAAAGTATAAATTTATACAGAAAACTCATGCGTGCATATGGACATATTAATCAGTTTCTTGCCTCTCCTGAAAAAGTACCTTTATTGAGATAGCTCTCTTTAGATCCAGGTGTGCGATATGCTAATTTTGGTGTAATTTCCAAAACTTTTAAATTGCTCACTTGAAACGAGAACTGGTTAGAAGTCGTTAAAGTGCATTTCAAAGTATATCGTGAAACATGATATCATTAATAGTGATGCAATATTATATGGAACAAAAAAAGAACAGAAAAGAAACACAACAAATACAACATTAGAGAGTCCAAGGATTAGGTAAAAAGTATTAATACCACCACTGGAAAAATATTAATGTTACAACTAAACAAACGATCTACGACCATAACATAATAAATTTGACGCGAGACAAAAGCGGAAGACACGTTCCGTCCGCGTGTTCGCAAACGGAAAGAGGTGCCGGAGCGGAGATCACGTATTATTCGGGGACATCACTCGCGTCTCGCGCCAAACGGATACTCGGTTACACGTAAAGCCGGACATTCACGCAACGAGCGCGAGCGAAAGTGCACGTGTGGATGTCGCCGACGCCCGACACCCGAATAACAAATGACTCGGCTCGCGCCGCGGCCCTCACTCACCGCGTCCCCTCGCAGCGCCGGCCCCGGCCCAGAGACCATCCACCACGAGCCACTTTCACCCGACGCGCTTCCCCCGCTCCCGGGGCCCTTACCCGTCTGATCGTGGGCCGGGGCCGGGCCGCGCCGCGCCAGCGCCAGCCCCCGCGACAACTTGTCGCCGTCCCCTCGCGCCTCTCGCGCCTGGCGCGTCTCTCGCGCCTCTCGCGCCGCCAGCCGCACCAGCTGCGACGCGCCCAGGGCGCCCGCGCCCGGAGCCACCCGCGGCGGCGGCGACGCGGCCGGCGGCGACGGAGACGAGCGCCGCAGCGACGCCTGGTACCGCCGGAACGTGCTGCGCGTCTCTTTCAGCACGGCCGGCTCCTCCTCCCCGCGCCTCTCGCGCCTCGCGGCGGACGCGGCGGCGGCGGCGGCGGCGGAGGCGGACGAGGCGGAGGCGGCGGCGGCGGCGGCGGCGGCGAGAGGGACGCGCGGGCGCGACTCGGCGCGCACCGAGTAGAAGTCGGAGAGGCCGTCGAAGAGCGTCGCGAGGAGGCGGTCGGCGGCGCGGCGGCGCGTGCCCCGCGCGGCCCGCGCCGGCGAGCGGCGACCGGGCGCGCGCCGCTGCTTCTGCGCTTCCGCCGCGAAGCCCCACGCGCGCGCCGGCTCCGTCGCGAGTCGCTCGAAAATGGTCGGCGCGAGGGGGGACGCGGCGCCCCCGCCGGGCCCGGGGGACCGCGCCGGCGGCGAGGGCGACGGCGTCGGCGAGGGGGAGGGGGAGGAGGGGGACGGCGACGGCGAGGCGGAGGGGGAGGCGGTCGGCGAGGGGGAGGGCTCGAGGACGCGGGGCCGCGGGAGGGCCCACTCGGCGGAGGAGCGCCGACGTCGCTTGACCAGGTTGAAAGCGCTGCATCTGAAAAACTTCTGTTTCTCCTTGGACATTCTCTGTTCGTGGAACGGGCGCGCATTACCGTCCTCGCGGTCGGATCCGGAGCCGCGGTGCGCCGCTCGCGGCCGCTTCCCCTTCGTCGCGCCCGAGGACCTGCGACCATAATTTCGATGTCAAAATTTAAAATAAAAAAGGAATCGGAAGATACGTCAGTCGTGAGTCGGCCGAGCGGTATGCACCTCTTGTGCGCGTTGGCGGGCATGTCCCGGCAGCGCGCGCAGCGCCAGGGCAGGCGCGCGGCGCAGCGTGCGTGCGCGTGCTGTCCGCACGCGGCGCCGCAGCGCGCCAGCCAGCCGCCCGCCGCACCCGCCGCACCCGCTCCGCCGCCCGCTGCACCCGCTCCTCCCGCTGCACCCGCAGCGCCGTCCGCGTCGCTCCCGGCGCGGTCGCGGTCGCAGACGCCGCAGCGCGCGCACTCGCCACACGACCACCGCACCGCCTGAGGGTAATAGTTTCGATAAAATGTTACATTTTAGATTCTAGCGAGGATCGATATGATTTCGGATATGGGTAAAAGTAATAATTCTTGTGACTCATGTTAATATTTAATGTTAGTAAACGATGTGACAACGCTGACCTTTAGTGCGGTGTGCTCGATGTGTTCCGACAGGTTCAAGCAGGAGGGATGCGCATAACACTTGCACTGGTAACAGCAGATTAGCTCTTCGGGCCGCCCGGAGCTGTTCCTCGTTTCTGTGCCGAGACACTCCGTGCACACCGGTACTCCTCCTTGACACGATTTCTGAAATACGTCAAATTTTAATATTTAATTTAAAGTAAATGACATTTAAAATGTTGCATGCAAAATATGTTCTACGAATAGCCACAGACTAGTAGTTTTACACACTAGTAGTTTTTTTGGGACATGTCTAATACAAATAACATTTAAGCTAAACTAGAAATAAAATGTCCAGATTAGAAAGAGTAAGAGTAGTTACAAAAGTTCTAGAACTAATTACTAATAATATTATATTATTGTTATATAAATTAAATGGACTCTAGTGTTACACTATCTACGAATATGAGAACTTGTAATAGTTTTTGAAATTTCATCCGAAAACAATATGCAAGTTAAGTCCCTTTCTGATCCCAATATAAAGGATCAGTCTCAGTGATAAAATTAGAAATTCCGAAATATTAAGAAGAAGAACCAAACTTGCAGGTATAATAGCTTGTTTAGATCATCTGAAATTAGGATGGACAGGACACATGTTATGCCGTGAAGAGGATAAATGCAGCAAACAAGTAACTTTATGGTAACCAGGCAGAATAAAGGGGCGCCCTAGAATAAGATGGAGGGATGATGTCTGTCAAACTCTTGGCCCCTACTGGAACAGAGTAGCAGAGGATAGGGCTCGGTGGAGATGGCTGAAGCATGTATTACTGAACTTTGTGAATTTGAAATAAAAGGGATTATTATGATTATAAATCCCTCTCCTAGTTTCATTCCAATGAATTAAATTCATTATGAGTCATTTGCTGGGACTTTGTGAAACATAAAAATATAGAATCCACTTAGCAATGCATTGTTATTCAAGGCTCACTTGGTTTTACAGCAATATAGCTAATACTAAGTAGAGTTACTGAATAAGGTTATATTGTCACATGATGCCTAAAGGAGTTTGCTTTCAACAGACGGCAGTTGAGGTAGGTTGTTATTATTATGCTAACAGGAGTCTAGTGCCATTTACGAATATGCAAATATTTTTTTATATAAATTAGGATCTTGGAGATGTATGATGTTATTGTTAGTAAACACAGATCAAATATCAACATATTGACAAATTTGTTCTATTTGTTATTATATACATTTAAGTTACCTTTTCAGCTGGTTCCAGAGATTTCAGCTTCTGCTTAGGTGTCCTCTCTTGGGTGGATGCCAGCGGTCGGTCTGTGGCCTTGTAAGCCCCTTGGTGATGTGTAATCAGACCTCGTGTGACCGCACGCTTTGCTGCTGCACGCAATACTGCCCGTACGTCAACACCTGGAGATACCGACACTTGATAAGCCTGTTGCAAATGTCTCTCAATAGTCCTTAAGTCACTACCGTCCCTTTCACCTAACTCGCGCACTGCCTTGGCCACTGCGCGCGAAACGTCTACGTCGGGCGCTATCTTCAAGAGCCTGCCCTGCAGTCCCCCCGGGTCCTTGTACGAGCTCTGCCCCTTGTTGTACACTTTCAGCACGGCACCTTCGCGCACGGCCCGTTCGAGGCGCTCCGACACCACATCCTCATGGTAGTTGTGATGCTGCCTGATCGCGTGACAGATCCGCTCCACGCTAGGTCGTTGTTTTTGGGACCGTATCTTGCGAATCGCCTCTAATATCCATCGCTTCCACACTTCCTTTCCGACGTCGTCCGGCTCGCTCATGTTTGTCAAAGATTATTTTGATCGGCCGTCAGAGTAACGGTACGGTACTGGAGCGCTGTCAACACCCATCGTATTTTGGCGCCTCGAGCGAAATTCCATTTTATGAAATGGAACCTCGCCGGAAGGGGCCGGAGAGGGCGACAAGGCGCCCGACGCCGGCTCACAGCATGACCGTGACGAGACGGGCGCTCGCGGGTGACACATCGCGCCTTGCGACCGGGTTTCGGCAGAGCGAGCATTCGACGGCCGCCATCTTGTGACAATCCAAATTTACGTCGAACAGATACACGCGACGTAAATGTTAACGTTTCATAACAATACACATAAAAACTTCAACAAAAAGAGTAATTGATTTATTATCACTACAATAGCACAACGCTTAATTCACACTAAAAGTAAAATAAAACTTGAACACAGAGGAGTCCTTTCCGGTTCTTTTTTTACAATGCGCCTTCACAAACAAACAACACAAAGCAGTCGCATTCAATGAATAGGTGTTTATAGCTCGTTATAATTTTCTAACAGCCAATTTGTCTTCATATTAGGTGTATATTATAAAATTTACTTGAAAACATTCACAAAACACCAACAAAAAGCTCTTCAAAATGGCTATCAATCAGTTGCTACATGAAAAAATAATTTTGATATCCTGGTCGCCGCAAAATGTATTGCCACTTTAATTACAATAATTAAAAAAAAAAGTACATGCAGTCTGTGGTAACACCGTACGTTTGTGTGTGTGTGCTTTAAGTCTGACCGAATCTCACCGAGCCATTTAACACACACAAATGTTCGGGCTGCTGCTTGTGTTCCTTCGATGTTGCTCTGCGTGGCCACACTATGCTCTTCGCGCATTTCGTCCCAACTCTCTTCACGCATAGTTTATACCAAAAAATGAATCCGGAAATTATTACAGAGTGCTAGGCTAAACCATTGGTAACCAAAATATACCATTGGTATATTCTCTAAGGGCTAAACCTATTAAAATAATATATTTATTCTTTTTTTCAAACGCCCAAAAAATCCTATTTTTATTCTAATCCTAACTAATATTATAAATTCAAAAGCAACTTCTGTCTGTCTCGCTTTCAAGTTGATCACGCTACAACTACTGACCAGTGTCCAGTGGTGGTACCTACACAGATAGTCTAGAACCTGAGAAAGGACAAACTTTTTTCTTTGGCTTATGATTAGGTATAAAAAATGTATTTTTATTGGCATGTTATTTCCTGAGATTTTCAATTAATTAAATTTAATAATTCCAAAGAATTAAAAAAAATGCCAGATTTGGTGAACTCCTCGAGATAATCACCGGACAGAACGTTCTTACCTTACTGGTACCTTAATTTGGCGCGGTCGAGTATTTATTTATTTATTTGCAATAAGACATCTTACTTGGATTTACAGCGCCAGCCAAAACATCCAAGAAGAGAAAGATAAAATTACATTTACAAAATTACAATTAGTAAATCAAATTGGTGAATTTATTGCCCGATTCGATCACGGCTGCCATAGCGGCCGCCGCGCCCCCTCCCACGGACACAAACCGTACACCGACACACAGGCAGCTGCCGCGCGGCATGCGGCCTCACCCACACCTAGCATACTCGATAGTGTTACAGCGGCCCCGCCGGCGGGGTCGAAGATGTCCACGTACACCCGGCACGCGTCGGACCATTCCGCAGGGACCTTCTATTCCCTAGCAACAAAATAGTCATGCATCGAATAGCCGAGGTCCGACCCCCACCTTGGGGGGCCCTCGGGTCGGTCAGGGCTAAAAACCCTAAACCCAACCGAAAAGGCTTAAGAGTCTCCTTTCAGGAGTCTCGCCACCCGTCCGGTTTTGCAGTGAAGGCCCATTAGCTGGCCAACTGCGCTTCAGTATTCAGTTCGAAAAAAAAAAGAATTTATTGTACATTCTAATAATAACCACCAATTTGCGTCACCTCCGAGTCGTAAGATTATTGAGCGGTGGATGAGTTCACTTAACATCCTCTTAAAAAAATAATGCAACAGTTTTTTTTTTAGCTGCTCTTCCACTAATAAAACGGTTTACTTTATAATAATATATGAACATATTTAATCATCTAAGCATCACAACCCAATAGGTCTCTAGGACGTCGAGTAAGAGCCCCCGCAAACCACTAACTTTCTATCGGCCGATAGTTGGTCGGGTTGGGCTGTAGTATGAGTTGTAAATCGTTGTAGTATGCGGACTTGCATCATACATCTTCATACTGATTATAAGCCCGACCAAACTGTCGACCGATAGAAAGTTTGTGGTTGCGGGGGCTCTAAATCGACATTTATCATTGTGGGCTCCCTATAGCTTTATTGCCGGTCTTTTGACTGACGCCTTAAATACCGATAAAACGCGGATTGGTGGGAATAACGAGGCGCAAGACGAGCGAAATGACGAGTGAGCCATCGCCTACCTACTCGCGAGTATGTGGCAGGGCGGTAAAATTATATATTATTGTGTAAAACTGAGAAAAAAATAAATATTACTTAATATATTTCTAAATTAATTAAGAAATAGTAGAAGCTGTATACATATATATGTATGTCAAAGAATAACTCAAAAAACAAAATTCTAAAAAATAACATATGTTGCTTCTATTTTGAAAAATGCCTAATAAGTAATTATAAAGTTTGGAAATCGCGCGGTCAGCTAGTTTTGCCGCGATAGTTACTTTTGATATCATGAGAAACTTGGAAAATGTGTGGAAATGAGTACTGAAATTCGGTTATTTAGTATAAATACGACTAAGAGATTTTACGCAAACTTAAAAATCGCTAAAATATTGTTTACCAATTTACTCACATTTGAAATTTGACACAAAATAACGCTGCTTTCCGGTTTTCTTTTTTTATGAATATTAATATTACGAGAATGAAAATAATGACAAATATGGGGTAAGTTTTTTTAGCTCGCTATAGCCTATAACATTACCTCGTATCAACGACTACAATCTTATTAGATCCATGCTGATTACTACCAGATGTTTTTTCATTCAGTACCTATTATTATATTTATAGCAGGCAGGCTTTTAGTTTTTATAAACTTTCGGTTTGTTTATCAATATACCTAAGTACCTAATATGTACAAGGATTGGTATTTAAAAAGTAAAAAGTTAAAAAATAATTAAAAATATCTTTATTCTACAACAAATAGAAACATAAGTACAATCAAAACAAGATTCATAAACTAACAATTCAGTTTTCATTTTTTTACAGCACTCTGAAACCAAGAAGAAGAAAGTCCAGAAGGATTATGAGAATGGTTAGAGCTAAAAGAAAAGCCGAAGAAAGAAAATGTGTTGAGGGTATTCCTAAGGTTATCTTTAAGATTACTCCATTGTTATACCCCTTTCCAGTGACAAGGCGCTTGCAAAAAACATTTGATTGCACCAAAAATTTTATAATAGTGGAGGATTATAGATGCATGCCCTTGCTTGGTAATGAAGAAGAAACAGTTCCAGAGTGGGAAGTACATATTGTCCATTACACTATAGTTTTTTTAGAATAGCCATTGTAATAATAGAATACTTAATTTTACTGTTTCTGTGTTGATTTCCACAAGCACCAGTTCTAAATGTAAGGGATTCATTTCAAAACATTGTCACAAGCACTTCCATAATATGTGTCATTCAAAATTAGTGGTGATTGTGACATACTGAAATCATATGCACTTTTTACAGGTGATTTTTTTTATATGAGCAGGCTCATAGTATTTGTAAATTTCAGAATACCTATATACACCTCATTTTAAAATATTCTGAGTAAATTTAATCTATCATTATTAGTTTGCATGATTAGAAATATAATATAATGCCATGCCAAAAACATGAAAAATAAGTCTTGCAACTCAGTTCTTATAATGTAAAAAGTTGGAAGATATGATTAATACCAAGTCACTCAATTTATTCACCCTACTTAAGGGTTCTTGTGTGACTATATCTTTAAAGTTTTAAATAAACAGATTACACTGGTAATCACACCAAACAGACCTCATTCTATGGCGCATTTACCGAATTTCTTAGTCAGTCACGGCGGACCTAATTAGTTAAATCACTGATCCATCGTCCACTAAAATAAAATAATTTCGTCTTATTAGAGTAAATCCCATTAGTACAAAGTTTTCTTTTGTGACTAAGTGTTGATTTTAATTGGACCATTATTATTATTAAAACAGTAGTTATAATTGCTGTACTTTTCAAACCTTAACACTTTTATGTACATGCTTCTTTTTCAAATATAACAAAAGATGTGGTCAAGTAAAAGTTAAATCCGATTACATTATTAATTATATAATATTAGTATTTAAAAAAAAAAAAACTTTCCTTGAGAAAGTATATTTATATTATAATGACCATTAAAAAAGGAGACAGTAAATAATGAATAATCTTAAGTACCTAGGTATCAAATTAATATTGGGACTAAGTAGTAAGTACCTACATTTTAAATTGTAAGTTTAAAGTGTTTTAAATTAAAAAGTGATCTTATAAGATAAGTTTAAGTAGGTCCACAGAATAAACTGTAGCTTTACAAAATAGTACTATAAAAATTATAGGTACCTAAGTATAACATGTTTTTAAATTGTAAATACAAATTTTACAATATGTATATGACTTTATATTTTTTCATATATCTATATATTTCAATGCAAAGCTAACAATTTAACAAAGGAATTATATAGATCATAATTGTAATAAGTATATATTATTATATATATATTGAACATAACACAATTGTAATATATTATAATAATATTATGTTTCTTTTGTGTACATGTACTTATATTTAAATTACCAATCATCAGGGCCAAGTCATAATTACTCTAATGTGACAATTGAATTCCTATCTTGAATGGGCTATTTTGTTGATTCAGATCTATTTCATTTATTTACTTTTAAACATTAAAATCAGTTTAAAAATACACATTTGTATGTGCGTTGCAGCGTGGTTACTTACAAGTTACTGGTATAAGATTTATAGTGCAATGGACTGCTGCTATGATACACCACTCGTGATAATCTGTTTTGAGTCAGGAACGTGAGAGGACTACGACAAGTGCTCTCCTATATCTGTCTATATCCCGTCACAACACAATCGAAACATCCATATAAAAATATATACAAAGTATCGATGATGATAATTTGTGGAACGACACAACACAGGGCTCAATATCACTTTCGTACAGATACTGCGAGCTGTTGAAATTTTTTGAATAAAATGTACTAATTTAAAAGTATCAATATATTTGACAAAACATATCCGGATGCGATTCTTCGCTCGCTCTTCTATTCTAACTAAACGGAAGTCGTTCGCGTCAACTCGCAGTATCCGCAGTCCGCGGCGCGGCGGCGCGAGGGACGCGAGGGACGCGGCGGACGCGGCGGAGGCGGCGGAGGCGGCGGAGGGAGCGACGGTTAGGTATCTCGAAAGTCGCTCTCGCCGCTAAACGTGCAGCCGGAGTGCTGGATGACGTGCGTGGCGGCGTAGACCCCGCAGCGCACGCACGCGTCGTAGGGCGCGCCGCGCACCAGCTGGCCGAGGAAGCCGCCCGCGAACGCGTCGCCGGCGCCGTTGGTGTCGACGATGGCCTCGCGCGGCAGCTGCGCCACCGGCACCAGCGACACCGCGCCGCCGTGCGCCAGGATCACGGGCGCGCAGCCCTGCGTCACCACCACCACGCGCGCGCGGCTCGCGTCGCGCTTCGGCATCGCCGCGATCCGCAGGGCGATCGCTTGCAGGTCCGTCTCCTCGATGTTGAACGATTTCGCGAACGCCTCCGCTTCCTACGATTTAATATATACCTATTATTTTAACACACATTCAAACGGAGACGGTCGGCCGCGTCGTGATGACGGGTGACGCTATTTAATTATTAAAATTTGAACGTTCGCCGTCGTCGAATTCCGTTATCTCCGGACGATATTCATATTTTCTGTCCTATGAGCGGTTATATTTCCATTCCGACGGTCGCACAAATTAACAGACGGAATGTCAAAGACCGGAAGGTCCGGGCGGGTTATTCGGGTGATATTGTTATATGATTTACCGTTTCATTTCCGAAGAGCACGTCGACGTAGGGCAGCAGGTCCCGCAGCTGGTCCGCGTAGAACTGCGAGACGAACGGCGCGCTCAGGTTCATCACGAACGTGCCGCCGCGCGCCGCGCGCTCCGCCAGCAGCCGGATCGACTCCGGGGACACCGCCACGAAGAAACCCTGCACCGACACCGCGACTTCACTCATACACCCCGCACACACACACTCAGGCTCGATAACCTCTCAAATTATTTATCTGTACTAATATTATAATGAGGAGAACTTTGTTTGGTTGTAATGAATAGGCTCAAAAACTACTGGACCATTTTTAAAAATTCTTTCACCATTCGAAAGCTACACTATCCACGAGTAACATAGGCTATAGAATACTTTAAAAAAAAAATAGGGATCCGTGCGAAGCCGGGGTGAACGTCTATTTCATATAAAATACTTATGATCATTCGGAGCACCAAAATTACAGGTACTATTTGTTTTCTTGCCCTCGTCTGGATTGTTGGTAGGTACGAAAAAAAAACTGTTAATTGTTACACAATGTCGGAGGGAGAGCCGAGCCTGCATTAGTTATAACTATAATCTGCTTGAGAGAGTTTAAACAGGTAGGTAAGTAGCGAGTAAACATCGGGACGAAGTCAGAATAGTAGGAATGATCCCGGATGGAGTGAATGGTGCAGGGTGCAGGGTGCAGGGTGTGGGGTGAAGGCCGTGAAGGTGACTCACCGATGCATAGAAGTATTTCGCCTTCTGTATGAGCGCCGCGCTCTCGTCGCCGGCGAGGTGGTCGGGCGTGAAGCGCTGCGCGGCGGCGAGGTTGGCGCACAGCGAGCGGTGCGTGCCCGTCACCAGCACGGCGCACGTGCCCGTCGGCGCCGCGCCGCTCACCTGGTACTGCACGCGCACGCCCTCCGCACTGCGCACACGCACACGCACACACACACACACACTTATACACATACACAACACATAGCTACTACTGCTGTCTGCTACTGACACCTAATTTACATAAATTATTCACTAGCTGTGCCCGTATCCTGGATAAGACAACGCAGCTACGGTGCAACATAATGATATTATTTATGTTTCCTCATAGGTACACAAAAATTGCATAAGTGTCGTTATTGCACCGTAGGGGCGATAATTTAAGAGGATTGTGAACCTGTTAATTTTCATACAAAAGGCGATGGCGACGCTAAAATTTATTAGCATCTAAAAATCTATATATAGATCTAAAAATCTATATTTAGATCTAGCGTAAGCAATATTTCTTAAAAATCAAAACGTACAGACGTAGTTTCTCATTATATCTACAACATATCCAAAAATTATAAAAATCTAACTATATTTACTGGATGTAAAACGTTATCGCCTTTTGTATGAAAATTAACAGGTTCACAATCCTCTTAATTCTTACTCTCCTAGTATTAACATACTAGGTAGGTAACTCATAATTTACGGGTATAGTAATAGGTAGGTAAATTCAATAAAATGTTTTGTAATAAGCTGATACATAATATGAATTCGAACAACGAAATACAAATGAACCTCGTTACTTTTATTTAAATTTGTGTTATCGATCGGGGACTCTGTACGTCTGGTGTTCAACACTTATAAGTTACTAGCTTCTGCCTGCGACTTCGTCCGCGTGGAACTCCTCCTTTTTTGCAGTCGGTTAAAAAGTAGCCTATGTCCATTCTCAGGCTCTAGACTTTCTTTGTACCAAATTTCATTTAAATCGGTCCAGTAGTTTTAGCGTGAAAGCGTAACAGACAGACAGAGTTACTTTCGCATTTATAATATTAGTAGGGATGTACCTGCCAAATAATATTTTCCTGAAGAAAAAATCTGGACGATAAAGATTATATCGGTCATCGTCGTGACGTAATTTTTTTCAGTAGACAGTAAAAGAGCATACAATTATATACAATCGTTTATTAGACACGAATGATCTCGTACTTGAACTCTAAAACGCTTCAATTAACAATTGTGCACAGCACGGTAAATATGAAGCGGCTGAGCTTCGCTTACATACTTAGACGGTTCCCAGATAAAAGACCAGACCATTACTATCTACTATCTGAGGAAATGAACGCATATTCCTGTGATTGTAATTACCTATCATAGAACTGTTTTCCAGAACGCGGTTACTAACAAATATAAGTAATGTACAATATTAGGCATACGTAGGTATTCCAGTTGCGTAATGCCTTTACACATCACATGTGTATATTATGTATAACATATGTGTGTGTGTGTGTGTATATTTGTGGGCATTATCACAGTGAGCACAGCCATTGATGAATACCTACTGGTTAGAAATACGTGTCAAAAATAAAAAATATATTTTATGTTATCTCGGGCCAAAGATCACGCGTCTCGAACCGTCTTCAAACACCTTTATCTTGTTTGCTCCATTACTCATTACGCGTCTTTACCATTAAATCTGTACCATCTTACATCATTGTGAATTGTAGGTACTTTATTAACCGTTCAATTTTAATTAATAACTAAGTAGGAATAACTATAAAAAATAATTTGCAGTTATACCTGACACTTCTCAGTGGCGCCCGGACAATATGATCGGAATGAAATGCTAATCGGTAAAATTACATCATTAAAAAAATACTAGAGACTTATTACATCTTACATTGTAAACACTAAACGGATAACCTTGAACTACAAGTTGAGCGAGACACTATCGGATACCTACTTAAGTGATAGGAAAAGAGTAAGTACCTACACTTGTTCGTGTTTTATCATAGAGAAACAAGGAATAGATGATAAATCATTAATATCCTGCGTTGTAATCTTGAGTGATTGCAGCTTAAAGATTAAGTACCTACATCTAATTCTTTCACTTTGGCTTTCATATTAGTTACGTTGTAGCCTGTTTTGATAATATTCAGACATGATAAGTATTATTTTACGAGTAGGTATGTTTATATGTTATTAAGTTTTAATCTACGCTACTACCATGTTCTC
Source organism: Polylopha cassiicola (assembly GCA_038024825.1). NCBI lineage: Eukaryota > Metazoa > Arthropoda > Insecta > Lepidoptera > Tortricidae > Polylopha > Polylopha cassiicola. The sequence goes on from CP149058.1 coordinate 11,437,837, forward strand.
TATTGACTGGCAGAGATTGCCTTGAGGCATTAACTACGCCATTTGTACATAAGTACCTAATGGGAATCGTATTTCATGTGCAGGAAATAAAAAATAATTTATGAAGTACTTAAATAAATATCTAAGTACAGAAAGTTCTCAACAATTGATGTAGATCTTAGTGCCAAACTAAGTAATTACGATAACAAGCAAGACGAGATACGAGTACTTCTTGCTACCTCCGCTGCTCCTGATTTCTTAGTCCTGACTATTAGGCCAACAGGCCATCATCATCAAAGTTCACAAGTTTAAATAAAAATAGAATATAATAAATCACATAATTACAAATAGTATTTATGATATAGTCTTTACAAATATAGGAACACATATCTCACCATGATTCGCAAATAAGAGGTGTAAAACACTTACATAGCCCTCTCCTTTAATATCTTAGCGTAATCGTCATCGCCGACGCAGCCGAAGTAAGTGCACACGCGGGGCGTCTTCAGTATCCACTGCGCCACTCGCAGGGAGTTCTGCACGCTCCCGCCCGCTATGAACTCTGCTTGATATCTATAAGAACAAAGTTATCACAGTAAAACATATTGTTAATATATTCCACACAATAAGGACATGGAAATACATATATGAAGTTAAAAATCAAACCAATTATTTCATACACCAGGTGGAGGTTAACAAAACTTCATAACAAACTTTTGAATTGAAATGAGACAAGTGAGACTACTATAACTAGCTTTAGAGAATTAAACTAGCGAGTTTTATTTTTATGCTGACATTTCTAATTTAAAAAATAATGGAATAATGTAAATTGTGTCTAGTGTTACTATGGTCTCACCTCAATCGGCTATGAATATGGGAATCTTAAAGTTTTCAAAACATCAGCATATAATATACAATATGCTAGTTAAATCAGTTTCAGTTGTTGCATGCAATGTGTAAGTAATAACCACAATAGTATCAAAAAATAGTTACCACATTTTACCAATATAAAATTTGCATGCATATAAAAATTAACTTGAAATTATGATCAAAATCAACAAAACATAAACTAAAAATATCACAACAGTTTTTTTAGTGCAGCAATGACATACTTGGTCATCCTGAAAAATAAAAGATTGCAGTAATGAGACTATAATCCACACCATTTACACCAAGTCAAGTTCTACAATGAGCTATAACAACAAATTCTAATAGTATATGATTTATTTGATCAAATTTAATCTGTCCATATAGGTAACAGCCAGCCTGATGAATATAATTATTAGTAATCCTGATGAATATAATTATTAGTTAAATATTATGTATGTATACCTTATACTTACCTACATAAATTACATAAAATTATTAAATGATTACAAATAAAAGAACTTACTTGTCCATGAGTTCTCTATACAGGGGCATGTGCTTCTCCTCTGCCATTATGGCGTCATCCGGCTTCAGGCCATATTTACTCAGCAAAGCCTCGTCTACATTAGCAGAGATATCCAACAGGGGATTCCCAATACCCACCAGGAGGCCTTCACTGTGAACAATACAATGGCTCAGTGGTAAACACCAATTACACTTATATACTTATAAAAATATGTATATGGTATGTAAGTAGGTACCTATGTAAATAATGGTGGTTTTTAAGCTTTACATATTTATTCCATTTCAATTAAATCAACATATGACAATTATATTCTTAGGTAGATACCTAGTTTGCATAATGTAAAATCACTGTACTTAATGTTAGGAACTGTAAAGTTTTTGAAATTTATTTATTATACGCGAGGTATATCCGTTCTAGTAGTAACCGTGAAAACACAAAAAATATTAATTAAATTCTATTCAGATAACCTTAATACCTACTGCAATTACTTGTTGTTTTATTCCACTCACGGTATGGTTTTTCCTCATTAAAGAATACGTATTTCTGTCAATTAAAGGAAATTAACAAGGGCACAGTAAAAGGAAGTTGATAAAATAGCTCACCTTACATCCATTATGTAATATTTATAAATACAGCGACCCAAAATTTATATAAAGTAAGGAAACAATACACACGTCCAACTAATTAGGTATATCTACGTAATCTAAGACAGAAATCACATCATGTTTATATTATTTGAATAAAAAAATTAAAACGTGGTCGCCCGCAGCGCCCTCACCGAGGTAGTATGATGTGAACCAATCAACATTCCACAATCCAATGTCAAATATGATTAACGTCAGGTTGACAGTTGTGCACTAAGGGAAATATACACGTAGGTACTGTCTGAAAAATCGGCATTTCACGACATAGACTAATAATCTAATAGTGCCATTTAAGCTTAGAGCATTTAAGCCCTCACCTGCCCTTGAAACAACATAATACCTATGCATAATACACGATCAAAAAAATACAATATTATTATCAAGTTATCAATAAACAATATTAAAAAAAATAAGGTAATTTTTAATCCACCTTTTTTATATTATGACAGAATAAAATATAAACTTGTAATTAGGTTTCATACTTCAGTGCTTGTAATGTGTGGCAGTCCTTTTTTTTTACCAACGACACCGGACACACATTAAGTCATTCGGTCATATAGTCTTTTGTTTTTGGTAATTCATTCACTCATTACATCACTGCATTTTTGTCGTTCATTCGTAGATGTAACCTAGAACCGGCGGAGGATCACGTTTTGCGATTCCAGTTAGAATCTTCGAGAAGAAGGTTTGAATCCTTATTTTGAACGTTTTTAAAGCATATCAATCAATTCAAAATGTTGCGTTTACCTCGTGTTCTCCGCCATTCCATCAAATTAAACAAATGTCATCAGAATTCTAGATTTTATGCCAAAGATGTGAGATTCGGCGCTGATGTAAGAGCCCTCATGCTGCAGGGCGTTGACGTCCTCGCTGACGCCGTTGCGGTCACAATGGGTCCGAAGGGTAGAAATGTCATATTGGAACAATCCTGGGGTTCCCCGAAAATAACCAAAGACGGCGTGACAGTCGCTAAGGGAGTCGAACTAAAAGACAAGTTTCAAAATATCGGCGCCAAGCTCGTTCAAAACGTGGCAAACAACACCAACGAAGAAGCCGGAGACGGCACAACCACCGCCACGGTGCTCGCACGCGCGATAGCTAAAGAGGGCTTCGAGAAGATCTCAAAGGGCGCGAATCCTATCGAGATCAGACGCGGAGTGATGCTGGCTGTGGACGCGGTGAAGGACAAGCTGAAGAGCATGTCGAAGCCGGTGACCACGCCCGAGGAGATCGCGCAAGTAGCCACCATCTCTGCGAACGGCGACACCGCCATCGGGCAGCTCATCTCCGACGCCATGAAGCGCGTCGGCAAGGACGGCGTCATTACCGTCAAGGACGGCAAAACCCTCACTGACGAGCTCGAGGTCATTGAAGGCATGAAGTTTGACCGAGGTTACATTTCACCATATTTCATCAACTCTGCTAAGGGTGCTAAAGTCGAGTTCCAAGATGCACTATTGCTCTTTTCTGAAAAGAAAATTAGTAATGTGCAGACCATCATTCCTGCTCTGGAACTTGCTAATCAGCAGAGGAAGCCTTTGGTGATTGTAGCTGAAGATGTTGATGGCGAAGCACTTTCTACCTTGGTGGTCAACAGGCTCAAGATTGGCCTACAGGTTGCTGCTGTCAAAGCCCCCGGTTTCGGAGACAATCGCAAGGCTACCCTCAGTGACATGGCTATTGCCACCGGTGGTGTTGTTTTTGGGGATGATGCTAACCTCATCAAATTGGAGGATGTTCAGTTGTCAGATCTTGGTCAAGTTGGAGAAGTAAATATTACCAAAGATGACTGCCTGTTTCTGAAAGGTAAGGGCAAGAAGGGTGACATTGACAGAAGGGCTGAACAGATTCGAGACCAGATCCAGGAAACCACATCCGAGTATGAGAAGGAGAAATTGCAGGAGCGTTTGGCAAGACTGGCCTCCGGAGTCGCTGTCCTGCATATTGGTGGCTCAAGTGAAGTAGAGGTAAATGAGAAAAAAGATAGAGTAACTGATGCTTTGAATGCTACTCGTGCTGCTGTTGAAGAAGGTATAGTTCCCGGTGGCGGCTCTGCACTTCTGAGATGCATTCCCACCCTTGAACAGCTCAAGACCGCTAACTCGGATCAATCAACTGGTGTAGAAATTATTAAGAAAGCTCTAAGAATGCCCTGCATGACCATTGCTCGCAATGCTGGCATTGATGGATCTGTCGTTGTCGCCAAAGTTGAAGATTTGGGTCCAGAATTTGGGTATGATGCTCTTAACAACGAATATGTTAACATGATCGAGAAGGGTATCATTGACCCCACTAAGGTGGTAAGGACTGCCCTAGTGGATGCCAGCGGAGTCGCATCGCTGTTAACAACAGCAGAGGCCGTCATTTGCGAAATCCCACAAGAAAAGGAGCCGAACCCTATGGCTGGCATGGGCGGCATGGGCGGCATGGGAGGCATGGGCGGCATGATGTAGACGCCTATTTAACTGGAACAATGCATTTATGGTGTAAAAAAACTGTTGTGTAGTTACATCACTGTTGTTATGGTATTGAAATGTATCTTTAGTCTAAATGAATTATATAAACGTGAAGTGAATGAATAATATTTTTTTTATCAGAGTCTGATTGTGTTGCAAAATGTAGAAAGGCAATTTTGATGTCTTTAGATTTATTTAGTTTTTAATTTAGTCTGAGACCTCGGAGGGTGGTGTTATTTTTAATAAAAAATGTTAATTAAATACCAAAAGTTTGTATTAATTCGAAGTAGATTATTTTTATTTGTTTTTAGAAAGAATCGAGACTTTATGGCGATAGACGTAAGTATAGTGAGCGGTCCCGCGAGATTTTATTAATGACCTCTTCACATTCTGATAGAGCCTCAGTAACCTATAATACTATAATGCTAGTAGTTCTGGTCATATTATTATGCTGTTCCTGTCTGCCGATTCTGTCCAATGGTATTTTAATAAATTAAGCTGGATAATATTGATTGGAATTAAACTACCAGCAATAAATCGTCAAAAGAGACTGCAGCCAGTAAAGGAACTTGCCATTCAAATATGTGGGTAGGTAAGTATATTACATAATTATTATTTTAAAATATCAAAAATGTTTTAAAATATAAACAACAATAATGATTGCTGGAATATTAATTTTCAATAATATAATTACATGATTTCTTTTTATTTGTCATATAAGTACCTAATAATATGTCAAGTAAGATTCGAATTAGTAACACCATTCGGGGGAATGTTCCTTCTGCACGGTGAGTATATAACGGATTTTACTCTCGTTTTTTATTTTATTTGCTGTCGTTTCGAAAACTACAGTTCGCAGTACGGTTTTACACTATCGTCAGCAAGATCAGGTTACTTGGCTACGAATATGGGAACTGTAAAATTATCGAAACGTCAGGAAATAAAATAAAGCCGTTAGGTAATAATTTCTGATGCCTTCGCGGTTATTACACATTGGAATGAAACAACTTAACGGATTTAACTCGCGTATTTTTATTTTATTTTATTTGCTGACGTTTCGGATTCTTTACAATTCAGTGTCAGCAAATAAAATAAAAATACGCGAGTTAAATCCGTTAATAGTTGTTTCATTCCAAAGCCGTTAGGTAAGTTTGTTTGTTTTATTCCAATATTTAATGACAGCGAAAGCATCAGAAATTATCATAAAAAATGAAATGAAATTGAATTAATTTCTTTAAATCATAGGACTTACACAACTAAGTAGGTATGTAGTATGTACCTTAACCTACTTACATGCACAATAATAAAAAAGTAAAATGATGATGATGAAGTAGGTACTTAAACGACTTATCGCCCTTGACCAGGTGTTGCCTAATTTAAAGCAGGGTCACAGTTACACTTCAAGTCCTGTTGAATGCGAAGTCTTCAACATCGACCAGATTCCAGAGGAATCGATCTTAGTTACTAAGTAGGTATAAAGAAGTTTTCTTGAACCATTCTTAGGATTAACGACTAGATACCTACTTAAATTAGGTAATTCAAAAAAGTCGAACGTATGTAAGTAGGTACTAGGTACAATATCTAAGTATATACATATATCTAACTCTAACATGGTGAGCGATAACGTTCCTTATCACAGTTCAGCCTATTACTTATTCTGTGGTTGAGCGTGCTAGCGCGGCGAGGGGGCGAGGGGGCTAGTAATGCTAGTACGGACTGACTAGTCTAACATAGCATTGATTACATTGATAACGAAACGATAAAATAGTAGATCTATTCTATTACTGCCGTACTTACTACGTAACCTTTTACTACGGCGCGCACCGGCTCACGGCTTCACGCGGCCGGGCAGCCGCGCGCGCAATAAGACTTCATAGGTTTTTGAATATGGAACTCATAAATGGGATTTTCCATCTGAAAATAAGTGTTCAAGTAGGTACCTATACTTGCTACCTAGCTAAATAAAAAAATACGTAAATCGGTAAATTTTATTTCTTTTTAACTTGACAATAGAAATAGGTAAGTAAGTAACCAAATAAAGATAAAATATTGTCAAATAGGTAATAATCTAAATATACTTGTTACAAACTTTCGCGTTTATAACATTAGTAGTACCTACTAGCTTCTGCTCGCGACTTCGTTTGCATACGGTGAGTACTTTACACAATATCGTCTTTATGTTATTCTGATGTAAGTACATCTATACTTATATTATAAAGCTGAAGAGTTTGTTTGTTTGAACGCGCTAATCTCAGGAACTACTGGTTAGCTAGAATTGAAAAAATATTTTTTTGTTGGATAGACCATTTATTGAGGAAGGCTTTAGGCTATATAACATCACGCTGCGACCAATAGGAGCGAAGAAACAGTGGAAAATGTGTAAAAAACGGGGAAAATATGAAGCCTATATGAAGAATAACTATTCCACGCGGACGAAGTCGCGGGCACAGCTAGTAAGCTATATTATTGTAAAGTCATACTTACTTACAAACTTTCGAGTTTATTAACTTAATAATATTAATAGGATATTAGGTAAGTATACCTAGTACACACACACATTAACAAATATGGCATTTATTAATTTGTCCTTGACTAAATCTAAGATAACTATAACAATTAATATAGATAAACAATAAGAAAATACATGTATTAATAGAATATACATCTCGAGGTCAATGCCGATCAATAATATGTACGATCGAATAGAATCGATATGACGCGACGTAGTTCTACCGTTCTATTTGGTGATATGTTTGCCACGTTAGGCATAGGTTCCCTTACGTGTTATATTCCCGAAATCTATAAAAAAATTTGATCTTCATCGGAATCTCCAACTCCATAAATAAATCTCCTTTTTACAACAACTTGATTTTCCGCGATCGCCCCCGTGGTGCTGTTCTTGCAGGGAGTCACGGGATACCTGACAGGCCCTAACCATCTTCGGCCGAGGCCGTAGTTTCTTGGTAACGCTACATTTTTAGTTGTCGAACTTTTGGTCGAGTTATCCAAACTGTTGAGAGAAGACTGAATAGATTTTAAAGACGAGTGATCGAATAATGAGGCGTTTTCTAAATAATCTTTCGTTAAATCTCCATCAGCGGGTATGCTCACGCTCAATGGCCGACGTTTGGGCCTCTCGTTCGGCTTCTGGCCCCTCCAGGTATGAAACTTTGTGCCTTTTTTCTGAGGCGTGCTCTCCTGTGAGGAATAAGTTTCCATGTCTGATTCTTCATAAAGTCTAATTTCTGAGAAACACTTTTGGAAGTTACTTTTTATTGGAGTTGTCTGTCTGTTAGTTTGGTCCTTCACTCTACAGATTACTTTTTCTTTAGTTAACTTTATTAAAGCGTAAATAGTTTTTAAAGCTTCCTCGTTAAGAAGTTCGTCATCTGTTATTTCGCCGTCCAATGCGCTCTCTACACTGTTAGTCAGGTCTTTTCTAATCGGAGCCTTGCGGGACTTTACCAGTTGCGCCGAAGTGTCGTATTGACCACTGGTAGTGGTATTCTTTTTTGCGTTTTGTAAAACTATAAGTTCCACTTTCTGTGGCGCCGATTGCAACATCGCTAATGCTTTGTCATACTTAACATTCAGTAAGGTTTGTCCGTTCACTGAAATAATTTGATCTCCAGCCATCAGCTTGTGGCACAAGTCGGCGGGACCTCCTGAAGTTATGGACTTGATGTACACGTTACCGTCGGATCCCTCGGCTACTTGTATTCCTAGAGCATTCAACTTGTCTCTAAGTAGAGAAGCTGTCACAAATATTCTTTCTCCTTGAACACATTCCATATTATCTAATTTCTCGAAAAGCGAAGAGTTTAAATAAGAATCATTACTAATTGCATTGTAGCTGAACGCTTCGGGATATACTTTTGGTGATTCGAGTACATAAGCGGTCGCCGCGTGAGACAACTCTTGGTGGTAATGTCTCTCCGGCAGCAACTGCATGCTGTTCACATTGCAGTTTAGCTTTTGATCCAAATCGTCCGAGTCACTATGCGTCATCGTTAAATCGCAATCTGCCTTAATGCAGTCGTTTTTCCTCGACAACTGATAAGGCTTATCGGGAATAGTCTTCATTCCGTTAAACACTCTCGTGCCCATCTTCACACCGTGTCGTCTTGGTAAGCTGCAGCTTTCAGAAGAAGAAAAACCGTCGTTAGAAGCATTGCCCGGGGGCGTATGACACAACAAGCTCTCTTCACTAGGCTGTGGCGCGAGTATTCGTCGCAACAGCTCTTCTGTATTAGGTTTCGTGTTTTCCTTATCGTGTGCCTTTTTATCGCTGAAAATATCGACCCTAAATCTTCGTTTGATTGGCCTCCTTGTCCGTAAATGGTTTCGGACCGCTATGTTGTAACTATCTTCGTAACTACTACAATCCGATTTTGTTGGAGTTCCGTCCTTATTCAAAGGGCAACTGAGTTCATCGGATAAATAATTTATGAAGTCTTCCTTTGCATACAATTTTAAGTACAATCTGTGATGAAGGGAGGCCAACCAAAACGTAAAGTAGCTTTTATTGTCCGGCATTTTCAACTTATATTTTACTCCAATTTTTGATAAACCTGAGTGTGAATTGGGTATAATATATAAACTTTTCTTGTTGTAATAAAATGTGTGTATATGATGCCATGGCAAGCTTTGTAACACTATTCGATTTGGGTGTCCCTCTTCGTTGGACACATGGTGGCTCCGAGAGTATATGGTGACACCTCTCGGACCAATAGATAACCACACATCTCTACAGAAACCGTCTCTTGTCGCCCAAACAGCCGAATAAAAATGGGCGCCGTAATCACGATAGGTCTGAGCCAATGTTATATAATTAATAATTGCTTTATTTCTATCCAAACCGCGCCTCGACTCATGTGCTTTTTTCATTCTAAGCTTTATATCAGTCATGTTATTATTTATGACAGTTTCGGGTAAGTAATGTTCGAGTAAAAAATAATCTGCAGAACCATGTTCCCTATAAGAAAACTCTCCAAATTCAATATGCAATGCATACCCCGCCAGCATGATCAGATTCTGGATCACAGAAGTCAATTGTCCTTCCACTGTGGCCCTTCTTAACTGTAAATAAACTCTATGCCTCCATTCTCCCCCTTGTATATTCCGAGCTATGTTTGTTGGTAAGAAAAATTTAATCCTAAGAAATACTGTCAAAATCTTATCCTCATCTAGAAACTTGTTCTTTTTATAACTTATTTTGTGCCAATTATCTGGAGCAATCTTTTTAATCTTGTAATCATCTGGTAGGAAAATAAAGTCGCCACCCAATAAAAATGCGATACCTAGCATAAAATTATGTTCATACTTCTCACTATGTACTAAAGCTTCGAAAATTTGACCTGCTGTTACTAAATTTGGATCACACAGAATTTCTACTTTCTGACCATTTAAAAGTACTACTATTATCAATCTCTTATCGGTGGTAGTTGACAAAGGAAGATCAATTTGTTTAGCAGGTTGAGAAGCCCGTACAATAAACTCGGGACCGATGCAACTATCTCTGCCGCGTGCTACTCCTTCAGCTCTATACAGTCTCGAGGCAGCACGCTGAACTGGTTTTCGTCTTCTAAAATTTGTATTTGATGGGTCTTGTTTTACTCCACCAACTTTTTCTGTACCAATAGAAGACAATGATATTGCATTGTTGGTTATCAGAAGGTTATCAGTAGGCTTCAATGATATATCTAATGCAGACTGTGCATTACTTAGGCCTCCTTGTCTGACATCATGAAAAAGATGAAATATTGAATTCCTCCTGTGTTTCGACAATCTGCAACTGGGAAAAGGCTCCTTTTCATCAGGGGACTTGACAATATCAATATAACTTCTAGGTCTTATGCTCACTTTCAAGTCTGTGTTTGTGCTGCTCTCTTGAGTCTGGGGTCTTACTGTAACTTGACCAATTGGATATGGCGTTTCACGGTCATCTATGATGGGGCTGAGCCCTATTGAAGCAGCAGAACAGGAGCTACGCCCGGAATCTTCGTCATAGCTTCGAAACATAATTCTGAAAAATAAATATAAATATATAATTAGGTAAGTATCTACAAGTAAGTCTTACCTTTTTTGTTATACCGCTTAGCGATGATCAATCTCACCACACCTACTTACTTACCTATTGTCTACGTGAGATTACCATAAATGGTCATTAACTAAGCGCGTACCTACTGATGCCTGCTTAGTTAATGGATGTGCAACTTTTTACACGCAAGCCAACGAGGGAAAGTAGTGATGTGAGAAAATCACACAATCTTTTATTAAAATAACATCGAATAAACAGTTACATAATGCAAAACTAGTAGGTAGGAACATTGTTTGATATAGAATTGAAAAACTTCAATCAACAAATAACCATCTATTTACTATCAAAAAGTTACCTGTATTTAGGTTTTTCTAACACCGAAAGTCACGTTAAAATTACTTTTTCTTTACATCACGTTTTTGCCAATCTTTTACTTTCAACATAATCGAAACCATTAAATAGTCTATATGAAGATTATGAACTATGAAGACCAGAAACTCGTAGATTCCGTTTAATTTTGATCAGTGGAATACAGATTACAAAGCTTGAAAGTCGAACACTTGTCGCGTGCACTTGCTTACTGCTTCGGCTTCGCGCTTTATAAATACAAAAAGAGATGAACAATATTGAACCTCGTAGGGAAAAAAGAGACAAGGTTAGTACACAATGCGTTTCATATACGTTGTAATTATGTTTACGGTATAGTTAAAAACGTTGTGTGATTTTTTTTGTTTTTATTTATTTGTAATACATTATGTGTATGTATGCATGTAATACATGATAAATATTTTTTGATTTTATGATAAATTGATTTGTATTATGGTAGGTAGAAAAACTTTGAAGTTGACTATATCTCCAAAAATAAGAGGAATAAACTAATTATATGTGTTAAATAGAAAGCTTAGGAAAAGCACAATTTACGGTACATTATAATAATTAAAATTGTTATTAATAGGGTTTTTGACTATTTTTTAATAATCGTTTTAAATTATTCTTTATAGCATAATAAGCTTATTGTCATTAATATTTCCGGGAAATCATCTGTATTATGAGTAAAAATCAATATTTAAGTTTAAATTGCGAGAACCCCGGCAAAAACGCTGTTTCTGTAATGGCGCCGGTCTCGTGACAGGCGTGACGTCACATACAAGTAAACAGAGTTAATGACATTTGTGAATCAGTACATTTCATCGACTTTCTTCAAATTTATTGAATACAATGGTCTATAAGTGGTGTGTAGTGCCACAATGTACAAATACTTCGATAAAAAGTCCAGAGAAAGTGTTTATTTCTGTACCAACCAATCGCAAAAGGCGAAAAATATTTCTACAACTAGCTCGAAGAGATCCAAATGCCATTCAACCACACTCAAATGTCTTTATGTGCGAAGATCACTTTGATGTAAGTATCACTTAACTTTATACAGTATACCAGATAGCAGATAGTAAAATATCTGTAATGGATAAAACAAAATAACATCTTTCATTCCTAACCTCTAAAATGTGGACTTAGATTTCTTAGAAGATCCTTAATTTTAAACGCTACATTGTACACTTCACTCTATTAAATTTCAGATGGAAAAAGACACAATTGACTACATGAAGTACAAAATGGGCTTCAGTCAGAAGATATTTCTCACGGATGAGGCTGTGCCAACTCAATTTCACTGTCAAGAGGATCGCAAGCTGTATTATAGATTGTTTGGAAATTGACATACAAAAACCTTCAAAAGCTGTTCATCAGGCACTGACATGGTCGGAGTACAAAAAAGGGAATACTTCAAAGTATTTAATATCCTGCACACCAAAGGCGTGTAAGAGAATTTCATGTGCTTAAGCAACATTCAGTGATGAATACTAACATACTCCGTGTTCTTGATCATGTCATCATCATTGCAAGTACCCTTACAAATTTGCAGAATTCTCTATTTAACACAACTTTGTGCCTTCTAATAAGAGTATTTATTGTATGTATAAAATCAGCCACCTATTTTATATGTAAATTGTAAGTGCAGCAACTAAAGTTCTCTTCTTTAGAAGCTACACTGATAATACCCTTAAATAATGTAAAATAAAAGAAATAATAAAGCTCGAAATTATTTTTTATTTAATTATTACACACTGGTGTTCTGATATAAAATAGGAAAAATTTGATATATTTTAGAGTAGTCCCTACTCTAGACAAAGTAGATTTTTTCCAATAACACTCCACTGAAGTGCATGAAGGATCCTCAGAACGACGATGGGCCCACATTAAAAGCAACAGCATGCTTGCACCTCCAGCTGAAGCCGCACAGTCATGGCACTGACAGCTGATAATTTCGCAGTCGCTTTCATTTACAATTATAGTAAAATTGTATCCTTTGGCTCGTACTTTGTGCTTAGGGCACATCTTACACTCAACTGTACAAATCCCACGAACATAACCAATCGCTTCGTCGCCATATTATGATTGTCGTGCAGACCTGTAAAACAAAAGCAAAAATCATGACAAAAGGAATTTTCATCAACATAACCTAAAATTTGCTCTTAAAAAACTTCACTTATTATACTTAATACAAAATAAATAATTTGTATGGGGTACTTACACTGCTGTTTTAACATTTTTAAGTTCCGCAGCATAGTAATCAGCATAATTTTTAAAGAAAAGTGCTACCATAAATGCATCTATCTTTGGTAGGTTGCTGTTGTCAGCCTGTACTAAATTTGCCTAAATTTTGGGATTCGGTACGAATATTATAAAATGTATCAAGTAAATATTCCTTCAGAAAACACTCAAACATCTAATATAACAGCGATACAACACGAATTACGAACTAGACTTAGTCATGGAAGCAATGTTTACTTGCGTGTGACGTTGCAAGAATCTTAACCATTCACAGAGCGTTGACCGTCACAGATAAGACTTCAAAAAATATTATATTTTATTTCGTGTAATCTGCAAAAAATATACATTTTTTTGTTTAAAATAAAGTGAAATATGTTAATTTATGCTATTTTCTGATATGATGACCACAATTTGGGATATATTTTTAATGTTGTCAAACACCCTATTGTAAGTGCAGCAACTAAAGTTCTCTTCTTTAGAAGCTACACTGATAATACCCTTAAATAATGTAAAATAAAAGAAATAATAAAGCTCGAAATTATTTTTTATTTAATTATTACACACTGGTGTTCTGATATAAAATAGGAAAAATTTGATATACTTTAGAGTAGTCCCTACTCTAGACAAAGTAGATTTTTTCCAATAACACTTCACTGAAGTGCACGAAGGATCCTCAGAACGACGATGGGCCCACATTAAAAAAGCAACAGCATGCTTGCACCCTCCAGCTGAAGCCGCACAGTCATGGCACTGACAGCTGATAATTTCGCAGTCGCTTTCATTTACAATTATAGTAAAATTGTATCCTTTGGCTCGTACTTTGTGCTTAGGGCACATCTTACACTCAACTGTACAAATTCCACGAACATAACCAATCGCTTCGTCGCCATATTATGATTGTCGTGCAGACCTGTAAAACAAAAGCAAAAATCATGACAAAAGGAATTTTCATCAACATAACCTAAAATTTGCTCTTAAAAAACTTACAAACTTATTATACTTAATACAAAATAAATAATTTGTATGGGGTACTTACACTGCTGTTTTAACATTTTTAAGTTCCGCAGCATAGTAATCAGCATAATTTTTAAAGAAAAGTGCTACCATAAATGCATCTATCTTTGGAAGGTTGCTGTTGTCACTTGTCAGCCTGTACTAAATTTGCCTAAATTTTGGGATTCGGTACGAATATTATTAAATGTATCAAGTAAATATTCCTTCAGAAAACACTCAAACATCTAATATAACAGCGATACAACACGAATTACGAACTAGACTTAGTCATGGAAGCAATGTTTACTTGCGTGTGACGTTGCAAGAATCTTAACCATTCACAGAGCGTTGACCGTCACAGATAAGACTTCAAAAAATGTTATATTTTATTTCGTGTAATCTGCAAAAAATATACATTTTTTTGTTTAAAATAAAGTGAAATATGTTAATTTATGCTATTTTCTGATATGATGACCACAATTTGGGATATATTTTTAATGTTGTCAAACACCCTATTGTCAAAATGCGTAGGTAACATTGGTAACAGTATCTAAACGCAATGGTGACATACCTGTCACTCCTGTCAGTCGATACTCGATTCGGCTTCTTAGTATTTTGACTTTTGAGTTTTGTAGTCATCTGTCACATAGTACACATGACGATGTATATATTTCGTAGGTGTTTGTTTAAATAATTATTAAATATATTTCTTTTTAAGAAATTCGAAGGACAAATATAATTTATAAAAATGGCAACGTTAATCCAGTCATACGAACAGCAATATTCAGTGCTTTCAGCAGAAATAACTGCGAAAATTGGTAGACTAAAACTAGGCAATGAAGGTATGTTATGAAAACATCGTTTATAGTTTATACCTACCTTACTTTCGTTGTATAATCCTCAATCCTACTGTTATAATAATATACATAAGTGAGTGTATATTGTTTTGTTTACGTTTCTGACCTCTGTTTCAGACAATCGCGATCAGTTGTCGAGAGAGATACAAGCTAACTTTGAAGAGGCAAATGATCTCGTAAGTACAAACGGAACCCGTTGCAAATAATGTAGCTTGTTGATGTTAAAACATTCCTGAGTCGAGATATTATATTAAGTATAGGTGTTTACTTCGTACGGTCCCTTATGCTCTGTGATGGGAGCACATAGATATGTTGAAAAAATTCTGTTTAAATTATTATATTTATTCAAAACATTCTTGATAACTAGTTATTTCATATTTATTTTGATAACAATTGGACCTCAAACAAAATTCACAGAATAACTCAAAATTACTTGTAAATAATGTAAATGGTGCAGCAGCTTCTTATACCAAAAAAACAAAATGTTGGTAAACTATTTTGTTTTGGAATACTCTCTGAAACTAGCTGTAAATTTTATTCAAAGAATTAACTCTGAAACAAGTTAAAATTATTTAACATACATATATTTGGTGCCTTCCCTGGGTCTCATCCTGCCAACTCTAATTGTACCATATTTAAGCATCCTGCACCACAATGTACCTATTTATGTACATTGTGGCGGCCCTGTCAGCAGATTGCCACAGTCACGTAACTCATGTAGCAGACAATTGTACCTATAATATATTATCTATCGGTGGGCGTCCTAGCTGGAGCAGCTGGAGCTGGAGTGCCGCGGCGCGGGCGCGGGGCCCGGAGCGGGGCCCGGAGCGGGGCCCGGAGCGGGGCCGGGGGCGGCGGCCCGCGCGCGCGTGAGTGCGCACCGCGCCGAGCTGCAGCGGGTACGCGACGAGTTTCGCGCAGCCGTCAGCGCCGCCCGCCCCGGTTGTAAGTAATCTTAACTTTAACCGATTTTCATTATTTTTTCTAGATTCTAGAAGCTATGTTCAAGAGTATAGGGTCCAATGAGTAGAGTAAAAGGTCCGTGTGGTGACAGACGCGGCGGCGGCGGCGGAGGCGGAGGCGGAGGAGTACGAGGAGTGGGGGGGCGGCGGCTGCGACGCGCGGCGGCAGCTGCTGGACAACGCGGAGCGGCTGGAGCGCGGCGGCCGCGCGCTGCAGGACGGCGCGCGGCTGGCGCTGGACGCCGAGCGCGCGGGCGCCGCCGTGCTGCAGGACCTGGCGCTGCAGCGGGAGACCATCGAGCGCTCCCGCGGCCGGGTGCGTATACTAACTCTTGCTGTTTTCCGATCATTATTCAATTTACGCAACTTTACTGTATTGTCGCACTCGCACACCTCGATCTAACACACAATAACTAGAAAATTTGAGTTAAGTACACCATCGAAAGTAGTTCTTGAGCCTATTCATTACAACCAAACAAACAAAGTTTTCCTCTTTATAATATTAGTATAAATTAATCAGATTTTTGCCTCGCCTGAAAAAAATACTTTTTTGAGTTAGCTCCCTTTAGATCTAGTCGTGCGTCGTGTGTAACGGCCGCGTGTCGTGCGGTGTGTGCGCGGTGTGTGCGGTGTGTGCGCGGTGTGTGACGCGTGCGGTGTGTGTGGTGTGTGCAGCTGCGCGCGGCGGACGAGCAGCTGGGGCGCTCTGGGCGGCTGGCGCGCGGCATGCTGGCGCGCGCGCTGCAGGAGCGCTTCGTGCTGGCGGCGCTCTTCCTCGTGCTCGGCCTGCTCGTCTGTCTGGCGCTCTATTTCTACGCCTAATACCACCGACATATTTCCTATACGCTACACTATGAATTCGCCGAGAAGCGATGACGGGGCGTTGTTTACTATTATCGAAAAGTATTAGGCGCGCAGTACGCACGCCGGTCGGCTGGTATCGTATCCTTTTAATTCGATTTGAATATAAATTACATATTATTATTTCGCAACGGTTCCGAGCCCCCGCTCCGGAGCTTCTGAAGCGCTTACTTTTGTATTTTTTTGTTTGACGAAAAAAAATACGTGTCCCACATTTTTAAATAATCTTAATGGCAGACTAAATAGCATAAATTTAGTTTTCTTTACCCAGTCATCATCTCTGCTGTCGCTACCGGACAGTGACGTTTCTTTTAAATGAAGTATGGAAATACATTAATCTTACTCTACACGATTTATTGAAACTATTTTTGATATGATCGATTATGATTGTTGATTCATTTTTAGTTCAGCTAAGAGTACAAGTTGTTGAACAGTGCTGCTATTTTACTTGATATTATGTAGGTATTACCTATATAAATAATGCGGCATTTCACTTTCAGTTTCAATAACGCCTAATTTTTCAACTAAGTACATAGTTTTTTTTTTATTTTTTGATAATTTATCATCCAGACATAAAGAAAAAAAAAATTGCCTAGAAAGAAATCATGTGATTGAGTAAGCAAAAGCAAAGCGAATTGTTAGTAAAATAATAATTCCTACTGTTTTTGTTTTACATTAATTTTTAGTTTGTTATCGAATTGTATTGTATGAATGGATATCGAACATGTAACGAGTAGGCGAGTACCTAGTTAACTACCTGCGACCGATTGTCAAGTGTGAGTCGTTGTTGGCTTAAACTTAATTGTAGGTTAAACATAAATATATTATAAGACTGTTTCAAATAATATATAAACACGTGTAGATAGATGATAATGTATATATTCGAGAATAAATAATAATAAGTACTTACATAATTGTTTTCATAATAAATAAAATAATACCTACATATTTATCGAGGAGTTTCTGTCCCTAAAACCAACGCCAGAAGTCTGAGGACCCGTAGAGTAGAATGCAAATGAGTTCCTCTGCAGTCTGCAGTCAGTCCGGATGCCTCCGCGGACTCCGCGGTTGCGGTTGCAGTTGCTGGCTGGATGCCGGCGCGCCGGTTATAACGCCGTCATTATCTATTTCTAAATATTTAAAAAATACGGGCGGGAACGGTCCGGCGATATTAACAAACACATGTCTCCAGTTGGGGAACACATGTACTGCAATGTGAGAACAATAGACCAAAGACATAGAAGAACTCGTTTATTTACAATGTTATTTCAACTGGAAATATATACAACAACGTATTTGGTTTTAATTACAGTACTGTCGTACTAACATTGTACATGAACAATAAATGTATTAATCCTATTCACGCATTTCATTATGTAGCTCACCATCGGAATACTTACTTTAAATAATTTGCTATTATTTATCCACGTCCTTCGACACAACAATGCATGCGAAAACATCTTACAAAAATATTCGCAGTCGCTCTCGAGTTAAACAAAACAGACTGATTAATATCTCATAAATAAAAATAAATATTATAATTATATATATAGTACATTTTTAAATAGGTATTCAAACTTTAATGAAACCATTAGGTATATTACTGATTGTCCTAAATCCTAATCCCGATTTAGACATATTTTTTTTAAATGCATCATAGAGTTGTCAGGAATTCAGGATACGAGTGTATAAAGTATTCTGTTTATAGAATATACTTCTATAATACTTGAAGGATCTTACATATACACAGAACACGTAACGTTTAAAATAAGACGCGAGCGGTAGACAGCAGCACCGAGCGCTAGGCGACACACGGACTAGGCGAGACTCGGCCCCGGCGGCGCGTCGTCCTCCACGGGGTGGCCCAACGACGCCAGCTTGCTTTTGTATTCCGTTAATTTTGCGTCCTGAAACGAATATTGGTATATAAATATATTATATATCAAGACACAAAACAATAAGAAATCAATGTAATTTAAAGGCAGCGATTTCCTAATCGCCCCTCGACGGACCTGATCGGCGAGCAGCTCTAGCAAGTCGTCCTGGTCCCTCTTCATCTTGTCGAGCTCCTCCCGCAGCGCCCGCGCCTCGCTCTCCCCCCGCTGCTCCCGCTGCTCCCGCGCGCTGTCGGCGCCGAGTGTGGCGCCGGGTGCAGCGCCGGGTGCGGAGGCCGCCACCTGCGCCTTCAGGAGGGTGTTCTCGTCCTTCAGCTGTGAGTTGGACGCTATCGAGTCGTTCAGGGCCGCCTGAAATGGAACATCGGTTTGCACTGTTAGTGTCAGCCGGCTCGGAACGGGAACGGGAGGGGTGGGGGTGGGGGTGGGGGTGTGTGCGTGTGGGGTGGGGGTTGCACCTGCAGCGTGCGGTTGTGGTGCACGAGGCCGTCGAGCTGGTGCAGCAGCTCCTGCAGGCGCGCGTCCTGCTGCCGGATCAGCGCCTTGTACTGCTGCAGCGCGTCCGGCGGCGGGGACTGCGCCCCGGCCGCCTGTCCCGGCTGCCCCTGCTGTCCCGGCTGCCCCGGCTGTCCCGGCTGCTCGGGCTGCTCGGGCCGCGGCGTCAGGCTCTGCACCAGCACGCCTGGAATGTCGAAGCGCACGTTAGCGAGTAGCGACGCCGCCGCGCCGTCTGCAGCTCGTATATATATAGCTCATACATACTGTAAAAGGCTATAGGTATAGGTATACAAAAACCTATGTAATTCTAGCTAATATTATAAATGAGAAAGTAACTCTGTCCGTCTATCTGCCTGTCTCGCTTTTACGCTAAAACTACTGAATCGATTTAAATGAAATTTGGTTTATGTGACACTAAACAATCACATGACTGAACTGGACTTAGAATATGACCGGAGCCTCCATGTCCTCCACGTCGCCGTCGATACGGTCGATGCGGGGTGAGAGTGCGAGTGAGCGAGCTCACCTTCCAGGCTCTTGAACAGCTTGCAGAACTCGTAGTCGATGAGGATCTCGGCGGGGATCTTGGCGCGCGGCTGCGGGTGCTTGGCGGCGCGGTTGTACAGCTCGTGCCGGGACACTTCGTTCAACTTCGCCGTCAAAGTCTCGATGCCGATTCGTTTTAGGAGCAGTTGTTTCAGAGAATCCTACAGATTTAAAATTAAAAAAATAATTTAAGAAAATACGTGCGTATGTACGTATTCAGTGTGCTATGCTAAATATTAGTCCATAAATTACGTGAGATGTTTAAGGGGGAGGGAGTTGAGTCAGATCTCATCCAATCTTACGTTGGAGAGGGGGTCTCGGTAAATATCAAGCATTATTTTTCTGATTGCTGATGATTATTCATGGACTGAATTAGAGTACATTACTACCATTTTTTTTTTAATCACAGTAGTTCCGATTTAAGTACTTACCTATTAAAATAGATTAATACATTTTTATCCAAGAAGACATCAGAAATTATTATAAGTACCTAATTGAAGAGCGGTGCCCTCGACGTGACCGTTTCTTTGTAGAAATATCAAGTTGTTATTGTTATTATTTATTTAGGCCTTTTAAGTTTTTATGTCGGAGGTTTGTACAAATTTTTAATTTCTTTTTTCATAATGTAAATGTACACCTTGTAATTAGAATGCAAATAAATAATTCACTAGGTAAATATTCGTCGCAGATTCGAGCGTTAGACTTTCGTCAGCTTACTTAATTTCGACACGTCACATGGCACAGTAAAAGGTACCTATTATAGAATATACCTAAGATATATCTATATATATAAAAGAAAGTTGTGTTAGTTACCCCGTTTATAACTCGAGAACGGCTGAACTGATTTGGCTGAAAATTGGCGGGGAGGTAGCTTAGAGTCAGGAAAAGGACATAGGATACTTTTCATCCCGATCCAGTAAAAAAAAATATTTAGCTGATTTGTTAAAAATAGTATAACAAAACGCAACAATGACAGCTGTCAAATCGATTGATTAATGCCGCTACATTGCCTCTTTACCGGGCGGGACGAAGTCTGCCGGAGTGCCGGGACCACTAGTTAGATATAAGACACGCGTCGGGAACTGAAACGAGGTCTGGCGCCGCAGTGCTCGGCGGTCGGCGGTCGGTCCGTCGCGTACCTTGGTGTAGTTCTCGACGGAGTCGTCGTTGAAGTGCACGCAGATGGCGAGCAGGAAGGCGGCCAGGCCCTGCAGCAGGCACTCGCCCTCGTCGTGCTCGCTGGCGCCGCTCTGGCTCACCAGCCAGCCCACCGCGCCCTCCGCGCGCAGCAGCGCCGCCACCGCCGCCCCGCAGCCCGCCGTCCAGCCCGCCAGCAGCATCAGCAGCCCCACCTTGGGCTGCAGCCGCGTGGTCTGCTGCAGCAGCAGCGCGCACTGGTGCAGCAGCGACACGGGCGCGCTGCCGATGTTGGTGGCCAGCTGCACGCGCAGCAGCTGCTCCCGCTGCCGCGCGCCCTCCAGCAGCGCGTGCAGCAGCGCCACGGCCGCGAACCAGTTGGACAGCGCGTCCGCCGAGAACAGTCCGCCGCACAGCAGCTGCCCGCTCGTGAGCGCCGTCGCCTCCGCCGCCGCCGGCAGCAGCGTGCGCACGAGCGCCGCCTGCGTCTCCTCGTTGCGGTGCAGGTAGCACTGGAAGCAGTACAGCACCGCGCAGCGCAGCGAGAACGGCTGCTTCTCGTTCACCATCGACATGAGCAGCACCACCACGGCGGGCCGCGGCGGCGCCGAGGGCGCGGTGAGCTCGCCCAGCAGACGCTGCGCCGCGGGCTCCCCGCGCACGGCCTCGGCCACGGCCAGCACGGTCTCGGCCAGCACGTCCGCCGGCACGCCGCTGGCCATGAGCAGGTCGCAGAGCGCCCGCAGCAGCCCGGCGGCGAGGGCGAGGCGCTGGCAGGCGGCGGTGAGTGCGGCGGGGTTGGTGGGCGCCACGAGCGCGCGCACGAGCCGCAGCGCGCAGTGCACGTTGGAGACGCGCTGCGGCGACCAGCCGGGCTCCGCGTCGGCGCCCTCGGGCGTGGCCAGCAGCGGCAGCGTCCGCTGTATGTAGCTGCCCTCCTTGAAGAACTTGATGTTGCTGGGGTTGTTGCGCAGCAGGTTCAGCATGAGCAGCAGGCAGTCCTCGACGATGATGCCGCCGTCCGCGTGGCCCTCGCCGGCGACGATCTCGAACAGTCGGTCGAACGCGTTCTCGAACGCCACGATCTTCTGTATGTTGGCGTTGCCTCGCGTCAGCTTGATGAGGAGCAGCAGCGTCTCGTTGCGGATCACCTCGCGCGGGTCCGCGAGCAGGTCCATCATCTTGGAGACGCCCATGGGTTTGACGAGTATGATCTCCTGGATGTCTTTGGGTCGGTTGGTCAGCAGCGACGTCAGCAGCTGGACCGCCGAGAGTCTCACTCGGAAGTCGAACTCGTCGAGGGAGTCCAGGACGAGCTGTACGTTGTGGTGGTCCTTTATGAACATCTCTGTGAATTGTTCCCCTATATTCATGGGCACGTGAGGATTATCCTCCTCCTCTTCGAATTGTGTGGGAAACATTATGTTATTGAGGGTGTCCAGGGCGTAGTTTATTGTTTCATTGTCGGCTCGATCTAATTCCAAAACCTGAAAAGTGTGATGAGTTTCTATAGGTAGGTAGGTACTACATTACTTTATAAACCTCAACTAATCTGGATTACAACTAAGTATTTGCAACACAATGAGGATTCCTATACATCAGATCCAGTTATTAAAGCCAGAGAAAGGTACAATATAAATTTGAACACAAGTTCACTCAATGGAGATTGTTCCGGGCGGACTGCAGCCTGGGCACAGTTACTCCATGATAGTCTGTCATGATGGATAGTCGCCACTGACCTGCTTGAGCGTGTCCATAGCGTGCGCGCCGACGTCGACGCGGAACTTGCGCGACATGGCCTTGAGCGCGCGGCACGCGTCGCGCCGGTCCTCCAGCAGCGTGGAGTTGTTCACGCGGTCCACCAGCCGCTCCACCTGCGCACGCGGGGACATACACACACACCGCTTCCAGTATACACCATTCCTAGCTGCTCTTGTAATTTACTCCTCCACTGTATTTAAAACTTTACAAGGACAACAAAATTTAAGTATCTATTTTGATATATATAAGAATCTTTACTTTTAGAAATCTATAATATAGTATAGCTACTAGGAAACAGAAGTTATGGTATCATAATTGCAATTTTCACAAAATCTATCAAAAAACTGACCATCTTAAAATGTTCTTCTAAGTTAAATTACTACAAAAACTTAATAAAATATGACTAATTATTCATTTGTCCATATTGGGAACTAGCCTATTAATAAATTGATTGACATTGAATGTAAATAATAGGTACAATATTATGAAACTGAACTTTATATGTAGTAAGTATAACTATAGTGGTGAGCATTGAAATTTGGATACTTAATCTTAATTTCAATAGCAACAATATTTAAATCATAATACCAAAATATTAAGGCACCCTTATAGCACCAGGGCAAATTCAGGTATTCTGCAAGCACGTAAATTTAATAACAAAACAAATTCATTTTAAATTTTCCCGCTTCTTAGCTTGCTTTCACTGCGGCCAAACAACGACTATGAGAATACCGAAATTATTATAGACGTAGGTACGTACCTACCTAATTTAAAATTAGAACATAGATATTGAAGAATTTCTAAGAAATCTCACCGTTTCAGCACCTGACGGAATCTGCCCAGGCTCAGGAGCCCCGAGCACGGTTTTCAAACCGCTCTTGAGGAAATCCATCGCGGATGACCTCTATATTGCTATTGATAACATACACCACGAATAGAAATTTAAAACGAATAACATATAGGTAATACAAAAATATGTAATCAAATTAAACCAAGTATACGACACGTCAAGGGATTTGACAATTGACATACTTTTGACAACAGACACATCTGTGATATTTTTTTTTTAATTTATTCTTGACCTGGATGCTGAACGTCCATCAGTCGAAATAATAGAGAACAATTTTTTCTTAAAATTACAAACTAAAATTATTCTAAATCAAATTTTTCCTAAAGTATTTACAATAGGAACGATGTATTACCAACATAAAATAATATTATATTTTTTAAATTCATGACTAAGTTTTCTAAAAATTCATTTAAATTATTAGCGCAAATAAATGCAAATAATACATTTCTTTTTTAATATCTTGTGAAATTAAAAATATTAACCATGAACTAAACGCAAGAAAAACTGACAAGACGAGATTTTATGTCGTGCATGTAGTAGAAGTAGTAGAACTGTAGACTCGAGATTGATTAGTAAATAAATAGTGATCATCATCATAATCTATCACCACATCGTATAAAACAAAGTCAGTGTCGCTGTCTGTCCGTCCCTATGTATGCTTAAATCTTCAAAACTGCACAACGGATTTTGAAGCGGTTTTTTTTAATAGACGGTGATTTTATGATTTAAGAGGAAGGTCTGTAGCATCTGTGTGAAGCCGGAGCGGGTCGCTGGTAGTAAATAAAAGAGATTTCACATCATGCTGATGTTAATAGAGAAAATTTGTCTGTAATTCTGTATTTGCATGATGTTCAATTGTTTTTTTTTTCTAAATTGAAACATAATTGAGATTGCTAAGTGCAAAGTATACCTATTACAATGTCGACTGACCTGAATGCAAGTTTCAACGAACAGTTCATGAACATAAACACGAAACTAAAAAAGTAAGTATGTGGACTCGTTAAGAACATTTTGTTGTGAATCACTAGTTTTACTAATACAATAATTCTGTAACGTGTATTTGCAGGCGTTTTATGCGAAAGCCCAATGTAACTGAAGCCACTAACGAATTTATAGCGCTAGCTATACAATGCGAATATTCAGAACAGCCTATGTTTGCCGGTCATTCGTATATTGGTGCAGCCAAATGCGAGGCTACGGTTGGTGACTTTTTGGGCGAGGCTGAGCACTACACGGCTGCTGCGAGGCAGTTTATGAAGGCTGAGAAGAAACTCAGCTCACTCAAATTCTATAGCCCTGATAGGGAAAACTTAGAGGTGAACATTTGTAGTACCTGATTAATAATATCCTTGATAGATTCACACCAATTGATCTAGTCCCAAACTAAGCAAAGTTTGCACCTACTAGAGTTGCTAAACAACTGGTAAATATGCATAAATACAGATGAGATATCCAAGACTCGTACAAATGCTTGTGTTGTTTACATCAGCACCTATCCCTGCAGGAATTGAACAGTATGGTGTTTCCTCTCAGCAGTCTCTACTGCCTTCCTCTTTGTCTTGCATAAAAAGGTAGAATAAAATTTAGTTTTCTAATCAAGGTTGTATAATTATGAAAATATTTTTTATTTAATTATTATGAAGTAGATTATCTACATTAGTTATGTTATATTTATATCAAAGAAGTCTGATATAATAAAAAAAGGAAAATTTGTCTACCTTCCACAGAGGTCTACATTTTCCCCGTTCTTGTCTTGGATTTATATCATTTAATTACGGCTAAAAAACCATACTTAGATACTATTAGATACTGATATCAATTTTAATTGGAAACAATGATGTATGGATAATATTTCACTTTTACATACATGTACAGTACAGTTACAGTACAGTACAGTTAGTACAGTTCCCATATTCGTAGACTGTGACTGACACACTGAATAACACTGAAAATTATTTATATAATTTACCTTTCAATACAATGCAAATCTGTTTCAGTTGTTTTATATTAATTTATATTTCTAGATTTTCTAGTAATAATAGAAAATCATGTTAATTTAGGCTGCCATAGGTTGCTTCATGCAAGCTCTTAGCAAGTATCCGGAAACATCTCCAATTCGTACGTGCATTCTGATGGAGCTGGCACATGACCTGGTGACCCTCAACTTGGTCTCTGAAGCGGTGGAGTACTACGCACAGGCGCTCCTCCTGGTCGAGGAGCCCGGGTTGAGAGTCATGATGCAGAGGAACTTCATCAACTTGCTTATTGACTGTGGCAAGTATATTACGCACCTTTACTAGAATAATGAGACATCTCCAAATATTTTGTTACACATTTCTAGGTGCGATTTTAAGACACATACCTTCCTGTTTCTCACTGAAAGCACAGATATCAAAAGAGTTACTATGCGACAGATACATTACTAAATTTCCAAAATAATACAAACACATAGGTACTTAATACAAGTGTTTTTATTTAAGGTTTACTTTTTCTTATTAAATTAGGTTATTTGGTGTCCCCACGGAAAAGTTGATTTTCTCCTCCTGTACCCTCACACATTACCCTCAATTAGCCACGGGTGTGGCGCTGGTGATTATGTATCTTGTTAATCACAAAATTGAATGCAGAGCTGATGTGTGCTCGATCGCTGACGATCGGAACACAACGCCGCGGCGCACAATGCCGCGCCGCGCAGTGCGGCATTGTTAAACTGGTGCTTGTGATAATACTCATTATTTATTTTCAGGAAAGTATGAATTTGCTCTCGAAAAGGCCAATGAGTTAATAGATTCCAAGCAGTATTTGCCGGCAGACATTCGAGCCGAGTGAGTTGTTTGAGATAATAAGTGAATTTTAGATGCTTTTTTTGCTCATGTAATTTGAGACACATGTGACAGTTGTGACGTTACCCGAAACCCTCCTTTTTTGGAGTCGTTTAAAAAGTAGCCTATGTTCTTCCTCAGGCTCCAGACTTTCTTTGTACCTACCAAATTTCATTTAAATCGGTCCAGTAGTTTTAGCGTGAAAGCGTAACAGACAGACAGACAGAGTTACTTTCGCATTTATAATATTAGTTAGGACTAGTTAGGATTAGGATAGTTAGGATGTCCGAGGCCTAACCGCCATCTCTACCTAAACGTATATACTCACCAGGAATGACCCGTTCAGGTTGTCAAAAAATGTAATACCTACTTAATGTTATTTGATATAATAATACATACATATTTATAATAACCTGCTAGCTTGCCGATTTGTATGATATAGTATAAGAGTCGTCGTTATTAACTTACAGGCTGCAGATGAGCAGAGTGCTGCTGGCGCTGTGCGCCGAGCGCGAGACCGCCGCCGCGCTCCGGGACGGTGAGCACCGAGCACTAGTGAGCAGTGAGCAGTGAGCAGTGAGCACGCAGCCGCGGCCGCGCAGCTCCGCTCCTGTGCTGTCGGTCAATGAATAAACTGTTGTATTACTTCCAGGGTTGAGCTGTTTCAACGCAGACGTGCGGGTGAAGCTGCAGTCGCTGATAATATCAGTCGGCGGCGGCGCGGTGGGCGCGGTGGCGGAGGGGGACGCGGCGGCGGCCGTCGCGGCGCTGCGGCCGGCGCTCTCGCCGCGCCAGGAGCGCCTCGCCCTCGCTCTCGCCCTCGCCGCGTGAGCGGCCCGGGAGGGGAGGGCCAGGAGCGCCTCGCCCTCGCTCTCGCCCTCGCCGCGTGAGCGGCCCGGGAGGGGAGGGCCAGGAGCGCCTCGCCCTCGCTCTCGCCCTCGCCGCGTGAGCGGCCCGGGAGGGGAGGGCCAGGAGGCTCGCGCGTAGATAAAGTTATTATTATTATTACAATTGTTAAATAAAGTTATAGGTATTTAACCTACGAGTTTTTATTTAATTTACATTTTTAATCTAATTTTACTACCTAGACTTTTATAGTAAAGGACGGACGCCGAGCACAGCGAAAAACGGACGTTGCCCTTTTTTATTAGTAACCTTGAAGGTTACTGTGCGAGTGTGAGGGCACTATTACTACGTGCGTGCGACAGAGACCAATAGAAAAAGGGCAACGTCCGTTTTTCGCTGTGCTCGGCGACCGTCCTTTGGCGTAATCCAATATGAAGGTAGTAGATACGAGTATCTAGTATTCTATGAGGTAGATACTCGGCAATAGTCTTCAGTTGTGGGTAAATGCCTCAACCGCGGTGTGCGTATGCGCTGGACACACCCCTCCGCCTCCCGCGCGCCGCACCCCGCACCTGACGGCGTGCATATCCTGCCTATGGCGGCGTAATAACACTGTGCTGTGGTGTTTTCGGTGCTTTCTCGTGGTGTAAAACTCTTCTGGGTGTAACTGTAACCTCCAATGTACGCTGCCTCAGGCGGAACCGGGCCGTCGGACACCGCAAGTTGAGTGAATTGCCTGTTCTGCTAAATTTTTAGGGTTCTTTCCTTCCGTCATTTTAAACAACGAGCAATCCGTTACCTCTGTCAAGTACTTAACTATAATATATATTACTAGTGGTTCACCCCGGCTTCGCACGGATCCATATTTTTTTTCAAAATATTCAATAGCCTATGTTATTCAGGGTTAACGTAGCTTCCCAACAGTGAAAGAATTACAAACATACAAAAATAGGTACAAATCTTTCCTCTTTATAATATTAGTATATAGATAGGTAATAGGTATTCATTCGTTATGACAGCCCATTTTACCGACGCAACTAAAAAGGTACTTGCATTGTCACGTTACATGATGACAAATTAACTAGGTAGGTACATTTAATATTTTTAAATGCTTTACC
Source organism: Polylopha cassiicola (assembly GCA_038024825.1). Lineage (NCBI taxonomy): Eukaryota > Metazoa > Arthropoda > Insecta > Lepidoptera > Tortricidae > Polylopha > Polylopha cassiicola. The sequence continues at coordinate 11,466,102 of CP149058.1, forward strand.
CAGGTATATTGTTTAGATTAAGAGAAAACGTTTAAGTGATAAGTAAGTATGTAGATATTTATTAGGTACCTATAATATCTACTATTCCGTAATTGTACCTATAGGTAATGAACTAAACAGGAACAATAGTAAAGTACCGTCTAAGACTAGAGACGCTAAGAGCAATGATTAGATGCCGTAAGTGGTGTAATTTGCGAGGCGGGCGGCGCGGCGCGACATGTCATTTCGCGCATCGACACATGCCATCAATGTCTGAACTAACTACCTAGTAGGTACACATACCTAGGTATCAATGTCAGGTTATTGTAAATTATTTGCGGACACTATTCTTTTTCGGATATTATTTCTCTCTATTTTTCAAAAAGCTCAATTAAAACTGTTGATACTGAAACGTCATTTAAAGAGTGAATATTGCCTAGGTAAGTACCTAAGTATATGATAGGTACTAGAGGTACTTACCTAGGCAGAGGGCCGAGTGGAAAAACTTTACACTACACAGACTGGATCCTCTAGGGCCCGGCCTCCTGCCGCCCTCATGAGAGAAACGAATTCCTAATTACTCTAATGATTAGCACAGTTAGGCAATCATCGCCGTAGCTAAGCTGCTGCTGTAGTAGCAGTTAAACCCTGGACATCTCCAACTAGCTGCTGTCCGATTAGTTTACTTTATTCCATATGTAAGCTCCGGGGGCGTAGCTACCGCCGTATTTGCCGTATCAATTACACGGGGCCCCCAAAGTGTGTAAGGAAAAAAAATAAAAACTTTCTTTTTCTGATAAATCTTTCCCTTATTTTATATAAGGGCCTCCAAAAAAAAAAATTATACCCCCGACAAGGCACGCTACGCCACTGGTAAGCTCTATGAGCGAATCATTATAGCCGGTCTGCGGGGGTTTCTTCAAGACTCCCCAGGCCTTCTGTTAGATGAGCAGTTTTGATTCCGTCCCAAACACTCTTGCGCCCAACAGGTGCACCGCATCACGGAGTACATCCTCAGCAACCCCAAGGCTCCCACGGAAGCTATCTTCCTCGACATTTGTATGCCCATGGACGCGAGCTACATAGTGGTAGTGCGCATTACGTTAGGGAACCTCGGAGCGCTCCCCATTCGTCCGATGGAGCAGTAACGGCCCCAGGGCCAACTGTGTACAGTCACTCCAGAAAAAAAAAAACGTTAGGGAACGAGAGGGACCGACAGGTGCGAGTCTGCAGCAGCCGCCTGTCCCCCTGCAACACAGTCTCCTGACGGCCCGAGCCGAGGTGCGACCTCCACTCTGGGCGGCCCTCGGGTCGGTCAGGGTTGAATATACAAAAAAAAAAAAAGTTCGAAAAAAAGGGCCATTTCTATATAATAGGTACCTATCTATATAGTTAACTTGTTAAGTATTTAGATATAAAATGAGCGCAGTTACCCGCAATTAAATATTATAACAAGTAGGTAGCCAGACAATAATATGTTTTAAAATAATAGCGTTCTGTGTATGACACTCCATGATGATGGTTCTTAATGACTAGTAATTGTTATAATAATACACAAGGATTTCGGACTTGCCACGAAGTGTAGTAGATCTATGATGACTTTGGACGTGGTTTGTACTAGGGGCCGTACTGGCTGTGTGGGATGTTTTTGTAGCTCAATGGTGACAGCAGGTACCGTCTCCGTCCTTGCAATAGGTAATTTATTCGAATTAAATGTATAAATCGTGCCGATCTCACTAGGTGTAGCATTGTATGTACTTACCTAACTCACATATCAAGTTGATAGATACCTACCAATCTCATGCATTAAGCATTGTTTAAAATAGTATCCTTAGGTATCTACCTACCTACTAATATTATTTAATAAACGTGAAAGTTTGTAAGAATGTACCTACATGTAATGTCCGGATTTAAAAATGGATGTCTGTCGTTTGTTACTCTCTAGCGCAAAAACTATTGAATGGATTTGAAACATGAAACTTAACAATTAGGTAAGTATATAGCTTACCAGATATATTAAAATGACATGTACCTAGTTCATATTTCATACCTAACGATACTGTGTCCCTACTCATCGTGCGCAGACAAAGTCGCGGGCAGAAGTTAGTTTTATAATAAGTAGGTACTTACATGGATATGTGTCATCTGCACGGAGTGGTTGTCCGTTTGGTTCCCTGTGCGAGCACTCTCGACTCGCGACTCGTGACTCGTCAGTCGTCACTCGCGCGGAGTCGGTCGCCTCACGCCTGCTAGGAGTGCTAGGTATACATAGACGCGAGGCAGCGGCGCGGCGAGTGAGTTGCGTAGTGGCCGCCTAGCGCAGTGCAAGAGTGGTGATAGCATTCATACACGCACTAAGTTGCATTATTCCACGCCGCGGCCGCGGCTTGAAGCGTCTTTACATAAAACTATTTAGTAAGTATCTAGTGTCTACGTCTACCTACCATTTCTATAAAATAGGGAATAGGATCACTTTTATTTTAAAAATATCTCTGAAGGTGTAATCTCTAAGAGTTTTTATTTAAGATGACAAATACTTAAGTAGGTACTGAAACAAATGATAAAAATGGAATTTACCTACTTAAGGACAATTTATACCTACCTACCTATATTATACCTACTAATGATAGAAATGGAAGGTAAACGAAAGAACTTTTTTACTGAATGAGGTAAGTTCCTATAAGTAGGTACTACTACTACTACTACCTATAATACTTACTTATGTGTCATTTTAATAAGAAGGTACCTACCTACATTGCTTAATTACCTATTTATTTGATCAAATAGGTAAGTAAGTACATTTTTTTCCAATTTTACAAAAAAAGTGAAAAGGATTCAGTTTTTAGATTAAGTACCTATGTTTTTTGTATTAATTCGAGGGAAATGGTACCTACTTTAAATTGAAGATGAAGATTTGTGCGTCCGATACAGTATTTTAGAACCCCGCTTTATTAAAAGCGGAATCAATAGCGAGATAGTAGAAGATGACCGGTCGCCCGGTCTGCCGACCGGCACCGCGGCACGGTGCATCAATTATTATTCTGAGAAACCCCACCGGAAAAGCTTTAAAAAAAATGAATAGATACCACTTAAACTGAATCTGTGGCCATTCTGGAAGACGGACTGGATCAGTGAATGTATTGTTGCTGACCGGCTGAGTCTTAACCGGTAACCACCTCGCCGAGCGCGCCGGGAGGTCGCGGAGGTCGCGGAGGTCGCGGAGGGCTTGCTCGGAGGAGAGAGGAAGAGATGTCGCGGGGATGGCGTGAGGACTGCAAGTACTTCACCGACGTCCCTTACTGGCTAGCACTGGGCCAGTTCGCGCAGTAGCGCTGGCCTGTACCCATCGAGTAGGTACATATTATATTATGGAACTGCCTCGAAATAAGAATTGGAGATCGGGATTCTTCCTTTCGGCTGTCATTGGAAGGAAACACCTTAGGTACGCGTCTAGTTTGTAAAATTTGTATTGCCTTGCCCACACTCCCTGGGAGCAGTGGCGGATTTACAAATTTGCCGCCAGTAGGCTAGGTACCTATTCAATTTTTGCCGCCCCTATTGACCTCATATGCTAGTTTAGTTCACAATCATAATATACGTATTTAATTTAATAAATGGGTCAAAGTTCTTTGTGTAGGTATATAATTTTATTTTATTTCTGTAAGACAAAATAAAATGTTTGGGCCAAATTTGCCGCCCTCTAAAATCTGCCGCCCTAGGCTCCAGCCTACTCAGCCTGCTGGTAAATCCGCCACTGCCTGGGAGTCAAGATAAAGTTACACCCAAGCAAAGTTTCATGGCGGTAATACTTTTTCCGCTAAAAGGCCGGGCCACATTTAGGTAGTCTTACGATAACTGTACCTACTACTTGAACAGGTAATTTTATATCAAGTGGAAAAATCAAACTTTTATACAGTGTTCGCCAGTTCCTTTCAGTATTTTTTTTGTCCTCGAAAACCTATTAAATTAGGTCTGTACATAAAAATATACCTACATGGTGTCCCTAAAACTAACGCCAAACCTCGGTCTGGTACCTATCGCAGCGTGGTGGTGAGTGGTGGCTGGAGTGAGTGGAGGTGGTGTGCGATGTGGGGCGTGCTGTGCGCGTGGGCGGCGTGCTTGTGCGCGTGCGCGTGCGCGTGCGTGTGGGCGCGCGGGCGCCGTGCGCGCGCGCTGCTGGCGGCGCTGCCCTCCTACCCGCGGCTGCCGCTGCTCGGCCACGTGCACAAGCTGTACGGGGATAATGAGTGTAAATTATTTATACATGTATACATAATATTGTTTTTTTTTTAATTTACCTACTTACCTTATTAAAATTTACGGTTCCCATATTCGTTGGCCCTGCGTTGATACATCAGTCAGTCAGTCAACCCGTTAGTCATTCAGCTAGCTTTGGCTTTATAATTAGATGTATACTTACTTTAAAATTAGGATACTAATTTTACTACACAGTTAAGCCACCTACCAACTTATTCATGACAGATATTTACAAATTCCTACTCGAGATATCAGAGAAGATAGAAGAGCATCAGAAACCATTGGCGCTTTGGATGGGCACCTACCCCGTCGTGAGTGAGTACTTGCTTGCTCACCTAGTTACCTTATGTATACACTAGCTTCTGCCCGCGACTTCGTCCGCGTGGAACTCCTCCTTTTTTGCAGTCGGTTAAAAAGTAGCCTATGTCCTTTCTCAGGCTCCAGACTATCTTTGTACCAAATTTCATTTAAATCGGTTCAGTAGTTTTAGCGTGAAAGCGTAACAGACAGACAGACAGAGTTACTTTCGCATTTATAATATTAGTAGGGATTAGTAGGGATAGTAGGGAAGTAGGGATTATTTTAATTAACTACGCAGACCTGGACATTTGCAGGTCCAGGAGTAGTGTGGTCTCTAACAATATTAAAAATATATCTCACGTGAGATAGTTCTCTACTTTTAGTTCAAGTTTGATTGTTTATTGTTGAAACTGTCTCTGGTTGACAACAGAGATGAACAAATTGGTTTTAAAAAAGCATTGAAATACAAAATGCAAAGCGAAGCAAAGTCTTATTAACCATATTTTTTTTGTTATAATATTAGGTAGGTACCTAGATATATCATAAAGCTGAAGAGCCTAATATTATAAAGCTGAAGAGTTTGTTTGTTTGTTTCAACGCGCTAATCTCAGGAACTACTGGTTCGAATTGAAAAAAACTTTTTTTGTTGGATAGATCATTTATCGAGGAAGGCTTTAGGCTATATAACATCACGCTGCGACCAATAGGAGCGAAGAAACAGTGGAAAATGTGTAAAAAACGTGGAAAATAACTATTCCACGCGGACGAAGTCGCTGGCAGAAGCTAGTGAATAATAAAAATATTTTTAAACTTATAAACATACCAGTTAGGATGGAACGCTCGATAAGCACGATGCCTCTCATATACTTGTGATCTGACGGGACAGTTGTCGTGTTGCAGTCATGAGCGAGCCCGAGGACGTGAAGGCCGTGACGTATGCGTTCGTCGAGAAACCGTACTACTACAGCTTCGGCCGCGTCTGGCTCGGCGACGGCCTCGTCACCGCGCCCGGTGAGTCCACCGCGTCACCGCGTCACCGCGCCCGGTGATGCCACCGCGTCACCGCGTCACCGCGCCCGGTGAGTCCACCGCGTCACCGCGTCACCTATGGTCTTAGGGTCTCCCGAACGTCGACGCCTCACCAACGCCCGCGCCGCGTCAACGTCGTGCTCCCGCAGCGTCACCTGGACGTCCTGGCGCTGACTGGATGTTGGTCGCCGGGACGTCCAAGAGGCGCTGCGCGGGCGCCGCGTCGACGCCACGTGAACGTCGCTGCGACGTCGGCGTTCGAGAGACGCCGCAGCGCCGCGTCGGCGTAGCGGGAGCGCGGCGTAGACGCGGCGCGGGCGTTGGTGAGGCGTCGACGTCCGGGAGACGCTAGATGTGGGGTGGCCCTTAGAAGACACAGACCAGGTAGGTAGGTATTCAAAATATATAATCTAGGTAAAGCGGAATGAGTAAGTTGTACCTGTTTGAATGGAGCGCAGGAGCGGTCTGGAAGCGCAACATCAAGAAGCTGTCGGGTTCGTTCTCGAGCGGCGTGGTGGCGGGCTACCAGCGCGTGTTCGACCAGCAGGCGCGCCGGCTGCTGGCCGCGCTGCGCGCCGAGGAGGGCCGCGCGCCCTTCGACGTCATGCACAAATATCTCGCTCACACCACCTTGGAAGCCATTTGCCGTAAGCACTTCGCGCATTCCAAACCATCGATGCCTAATCATATGTATAGGTACGGTCGCAATAGCTTTTTTTTAAATAAATTAAAACTAAAATTTGTTTATTAAAGCAGGCCTGGAATACCCGCTTTAAATTTAACTGTTTTTAGACATGTAATAGGTACGTATTTACCTGTCCTACCTAACCTCTACATGTCAAAAAGATCGGTTATTCGTCGGAAGTTAGTAAGGTAGGTAGTAATTAGCAGAGGTGCGTCGTAACTGGTAGTATGTATATATTATTATATGCTCGTCGCAGAGACGGCGCTGGGCGTGGCGGACATCTCGGAGAGCATCGTGACGGCGGAGTACTACCGCGCGTTCAACCGCACGCTGCAGCTGCTGCTGCGGCGCGGGCTCAACCTGGCGCTGCACCCCGAGCCGCTGTACCGGCTCACCGGCGCCGCGCGCGACCTGCGCGCCGCCGTCGCCGTGCTGCACGCCGTCTCCGACACGGTGACCCCCCACTCACTGCACTCACTGCACTCACTGCACTCACTGCACTCACTGCCCTCGCGTCGCACCAGTAAAGAATGGACTCCTGTGTCGACTTACCGATTATATTAGTATACTTACTTACTTAGATGTGATTTTAATGTATGATGTTTGTTTTATATTACTTACAGATTATGGTCAAGAGAAAGAAAGAATACCATGAAATGAAGAGGAGCACAGTTTCGAAAGAGACGCCTGGTAAGTAAGAGCTAAATACTAGTACCTACTTACTTAATTAGGTATGTAGGTACCTAAATCTTTACTAAAATGATGAGTTAGGTAAGTTAGTACTTAGGTATAGGGATTTTGAAGAAGTAGCTAGTACTTAAGTATGTATTGGGATTTTGAAAATGTTATTTAAGTAACATTTTCAAAATCTCTTACTTATCTACTTACTTACTCATCATTTTTAGTAAAGATTTTGATACATTTTTATTAGGGCAGTAAAATAAAAAATGACTTATGACATATAAAAAAAACAATAGATCACATTTCATGTGATCTGAGGCTTTTTTATTTACTGGCCGAGGTCAGTACACTGTTTTTCTGTTCGACGAAACCAGAAAGCGGCAACTTCATTTAGCGCAGCGGCCCGAAAGTAGGCGCTTTCTGGCCGGAGGACAAAATAAATATTAAAGTCATAATTTTATTTCAGAAAATGGTAATAGCCGTTTCCGATCATTTTTCGACTTGTTGTTGGAGTTGAGCGAAACGGATCCGGAGCTGACGGAGCGGCAGATCCGGTCAGAGGTGGACACCATCATCGTGGGCGGACAGGAGACCGTCGCCACCACGCTGCAGTTCGCGCTGCTCATGCTGGCGCGCCACCCCGCCGCCCAGCGCCGCCTGCACGCCGAGTGAGCACCCCCCCCCACACACACACACACACACACATACACACACGCACACACGCGCGCGACATTGAACAGGCTGCGCTCACGATATACCTACTTACTGACGCATTGCTATAGGCTGCAGGGTATATTCGGGCGGAGCGGGCGCGGCGTGTGCGTGGAGGACCTGGGCCGCATGCGGTACTGCGAGGCGCTGCTGCTGGAGACGCTGCGGCTGTTCCCGCCCGTGCCGCTCGTCATGCGCCTCGCCGACCGCGACCTGCCGCTCGGTGCGTCCCCACCCCACCCCACCGCCACCTCCACTACCTGCTACACCTACCTGTATATTTGAGATGTCAAATCCCTTACATTTTGGTCATTTCGTTTAACGTTAACGTTGAACGTTGGCACCTTGTCTACGCCCTGTCTCTCAAATGACGTAGGTGAGCACTAGTATTACTACAGGGGTAGGTAAGAGAGTTTTTACGTAGTAGTATGTGTGCAGAGTCTTGTACGATTCCCCGTGGCGCGGCTTGCGGCGTGAACCTGCTGGGCGCGGGACGCTCCAGGCGCGCGTGGGGCGCTGACGCGCTGCAGTGGCGCCCCGAGCGCTGGCTGCCGGGCGCCGGGGGGCCCGGGGGCGTCGGGGGCGTCGGGGGCGCCGGGGGTGTCAGCTGCGCCGGGGGCGTCGCGTGTCCCGCCGCGGCCGCCGCGTTCCTGCCGTTTAGCTACGGCCGGAGGGCCTGCATTGGTGAGACCTGCAATCTCTATAAAATATATAAGTAGTAGTAAACCGTCGAATGCGATATCAAAGTAACTTGTGTAGGCAAGCGATACGCGATGTCGCTGATGAAGACGGTGCTGGCGGTGGTGTGCCGCGACGTGGCGGTGCGCGGCGAGGAGGCGCCGCTGCGGCTGCGCGTCGACATCGCGCTGAAGCCCGCCGCCGGACACCTGCTCACCGTGCACTCCAGGCACCACCACCGCGACCACCGCGAGTCTGAGCGACCACCGCGAGTCTGAGCGACCACCGCGAGTCTGAGCGACCACCGCGAGTCTGAGCGACCACCGCGAGTCTGAGCGACCACCGCGAGTCTCACCACCGTCCGTCCAATAAGAACGTAGGTATCTATAGGTTTAAAATAGGTAGTTAACATTTGTAAATTTGACAATAGCTTAGAGTTTTTGTAAGGACATACCTAATAAAGTGTTATATACTACCTATGTTTGTTTAATTATATCATCCTTTAGAACATCTAAACCATTAGATACACTGGGAATAGAAAGACAACAGTTAATCAAACGTAACATTATTAAACCTAAACTATTTTTTTTATTATTTTTTTAATCCTAACATAAACAAACCTAACTTTTTTTCAACCAAACCTGCTTTTTTTTTTGTCAAACCTATTAGGTTACAACAATTAGGTTAAATTGAAAAATGGAAAAAAGTTAGGTTAGATTGAAAACAAGTTAGATTTGGTTAGATTAGGTTGTTTGGGGTTAGTAGTGCCGAAGTTGCGTATAGATGGCGCTGTACCGGTCTGGGAGTTTTTCTGTATCGCGCTATAGAGATTTCCCTTAGTATTTATATATAGGCTCTTTATATTTATTAAATGTGCTTCCAAAGTAACGATCGGGTTTTATTTCAAGTGAGAATGAGAATGAGAATCAACATCAACACAGTGCCTCTTTTTGATGTAGGAAGTACAAACATAGGTATTAAAAAAAAAAAAATGTAAAAATGGTAATCAGGTTTGACAATTAACTTAGTTTAACCTAACCTAATTTTTTTTTTTTTTAATTAACCTACCAACCAAACTTATTTTAGTTTTTTTTTTAGCTATTTTTTATTTTTTTTTTATTTAACCAAGCCTAATATTTTGTTTAAAAAGGCAGGATTACTTGAAAAAAGTTAGGATTGTTAAGGTTATAAGGTTATATATAAAAAAAAAACAAAGTAAAAAAAATTTTTGGTTTGGTTAGGTGAGATTTCTTTTTAAGCCTAACCTAATGAAAACCTAACTTTTTTTAACGTAACCTAATTGTTTAAAAATTATTTTTTCAAACCTAAACTAACCTAACCATTTTTTTTTTTTTTTGCGAACATATACCTCCTGTTTTTTTTTTTTTTATTTAACCAAACCTAAGTTAGTTTTACCTAGCCTACTTGTATTATTTTGTTTGTTAAACCTAACCTAACCAAACGTAACATTATTAAACCTAAACTAATTTTTTTATTATTTTTTTAATCCTAACCTAAATAAACCGAAATTTTTTTTTTTTTTTTTTTTTTTTTTTTTTTTTTTTAGGTTACAACAATTAATTGAAAAATTGAAAAGTTAGGTTAGGTTAGGTTAGGTTAGGTTAGGTTAGGTTAGGTTAGGTTAGGTTAGGTTAGGTTAGGTTAGGTTGGGGTGCTAAGTCGGGTAACCTCCTCGTGTGCCTTGGTGCTGCGGTTCCCCTTACGCAATTGGAGGTGCGGGGGGAAGAGCAGTACTTGGGCCGGTGCACCCTGGGCATCGGTCAACAATTTCTCTTTTAGAGATATTGTTGGCCGATGGCTAATAACCCGACACGGGGGTGTCTCTCCGCGTGTCCCTCTTTCTAGAGGGCACTGTGGATGAGACCAGGGGGGGAAGTGTGCTGCCTACTTGTCGTTGCCCAGTGATCTTTCGGAGCTATGCCGGCAGGGTTTCCCACACCGGACAGGTCCAAAGTGAGGGCAGCGGTCATAGGCAGTCACACGGCGGGCCCAGCAATGGGCCTGCCTGGAGGGCCAGGCTTGCCCTTTTCAGGGCGAGCCTGTTCTGCGGGTGCGCCCTTCGGGGTGCTCTGCCTGGGCGGCGGCTTGTTTCGGCAGGTCGTCGGCCAACTCGCAACCCTTACTCACAGAGTTTGGAGCGAGGGCCGCTACCCCTCGGGGTGGGGGCCGCGAGGAGAAAACCTCTATAAAAAATCCACGAGGTTGGGTAAGGGGAGGGGCTAAGCGTGTCTGGCTCTCTTTCCCCCCCTCCTTTTTTGTGCGGGTGCCCGCCAGCGGGCTTGCCGGGGGTCGTCGCGGTGGCTTAGAGCATATCCCGTGGCGTCCCCACTAACGGCAGTGACGGACACGTCGGAGTGGTTTTAGTGGGTATGACCGGGAAACCGGGTGAGTCCCACATAACCCCCACACGGCAGAGGGCCAGGGGGTATGCGTAAATGCATTTCCACTCCGTCAAAAAAAAAAAAAAAAAAAAAAGGTTAGGTTAGGTTAGGTTCCCGGACGGCAGCCGCGCTGCCGAAAACCTCCGCGCCCGCATGGAGGAGGTGGTCGGCAGCGTGGCCCGGGTGTACTGCCCCGTCAAAACAGCCCGGATCCGTGTCACCGGGCTGGACGAGGCAGCCACACCCGAACTGGTGGCCAATGCGTGCGCCATCCAAGGAGGCTGCCCGCCAGATCAGCTAAAGGTGGGCAGCATCCGGAGGGGATTTGGCGGCTCTGGCTCGGCACTGCTTACGTGCCCAGTCAGAGCGGCCAACGCGCTGTTGGCTGCGGACCGGGTCTGCATCGGCTGGTCAGTGGCCCGGTTCCAGGCGCTGGACCCGGAACCCCTCCGGTGCTATAAGTGCCTGGGCACCGGCCACACCCGGCCCACCTGCCCGTCGCCTATCGAGAGGGGGCACCTGTGCTTCAGGTGCAGCGGGACGGGCCACAAAATGGCGGACTGCGCGGAACAGCCGTTCTGCGCAGTCTGCCACCATGCCGGTAGACCCGCTGCCCATAGCATGGGGGGAAAGTGTTCCCCCGAGCACAAGAGGGAACAGTGCCCCCTCCACGGCACCGAGAGGAGCCGCAGGCGCCGGCTCCGCTAGAACCGCCGGCACCGCCAGAGCTGCCACGGAGGGCCCAACTAGCATGGAATGCTAAGAGGCCCTCCCAAATCCGTTGAGGTACTGCAGGCCAACGCCAACCACTCCGCTCGTGCCCAGGACCTGTTCATACAGGTCATGGCCGAGTGGGGGGTTGGCGTTGGCTGTATCACAGAGCCGTATGCGGTGCCGCCCCAGCCCAACTGGGTTGGGGCCTCTGACGGATTAGCAGCACTGGTGGTGCCCACGGGCGGGGAGTCCCCCCCTCTCGAGGAAGTGGAGAAGGGCCCAGGCTACGCGGCGGCAAAGGTGGGGGAGGTAACACTCATTGGAGTTTACTTCTCCCCCAACCGGCCGCTGCGGGCCTTCGAGGTCTTCCTCCAGAGGCTGGGGACTCTGGTCGGAAGGATCGCCCCTGGGCCAATGATGGTGCTCGGGGACCTCAACGCCAAATGCGTGGCTTGGGGATCCCCCAGCACCGACCCAAAGGGGGCGGTCCTGCTCGACTGGACGGTGGCGATGGGCCTGGTTGTCCTAAACCAGGGCCGCGCCGAGACGTGCGTACGCAGGCAGGGGGGATCCATCGTGGACATCACGTTCGCGACCCCCGCCATTGCTGCGCGCGTCCGGGACTGGCGCGTCCTGGAGGACGAGGAGACCCTTTCCGATCATCGTTATATACGGATGAGGGTCTCCCCACGCCCATCGCCACCCGGGAGGGGGCGGGCGAGGACCCGGTTCCCAAGGTGGGCGCTGACCCGCCTGGATCGGGACCAGGCGGAGGAGGCGGCCATAGTGGAGGCATGGTGCGCCTCCCCGGCGACCACCTTGGGAGTGGAGGAGCAGGCGGTGTGCTTCGAGGAGTCACTCACTGCGGTGTGTGATGCGGGCATGCCTCGGGTGAGGAGGATGCCCGCTAGGCGGCAAGTTTACTGGTGGACAGCGGAGATTGCTGCCCTCCGCACCACCAGTAACGCAGCCCGCCGCCGATACACGCACTGCAGGAGGAGGAGGCACACCGCTGAGGAGGAGGAGCTCCTCCACCAGGTGCTCAGGGAGGCCATAGAGGCCCTCAAGACGGCCATCGCGCGGAGAAAAGATGAGGCGCGCGAGGAGTTTCTGGCGACGTTGGATCGAGATCCGTGGGGGCGTCCGTACAAGCTTGTACGTAGCAAGCTTAAGTACGCCCCCCCAACGGACTCGATGTCGCCGGAGCTCCTCCAGAGGGTCGTCGAGGGCCTCTTCCCACCGGCGGGAGACTTTGTCCCGCCGGTAATAGCGCTCCCTGAGGAGGAGGGGAGCCCTCTCGATTCCGTCGTCCCGCCGCTCACGGACGGCGAGATGGAGAGGGCTGTCGAGAGGCTCCGGGCCTGGAAAAAGGCTCCGGGCCCGGACGGAGTGCCAGGGAAGGTCCTGCACCTGGCACTGAAGCACCTCGGAGACCGCTTGAAACTCCTCCTTGAGGACTGTCTCAGGGAGGGGCGCTTTCCGGGGTGCTGGAAGAGGGGGAGGCTGGTCCTCCTGCGGAAGGAGAGTCGGCCGCCGGACTCTCCTTCGGGGTACCGCCCCTTGGTGATGCTGGACGAGGCCGGGAAGGTCTTTGAGAGAATCCTGGCCTCAAGGATCCAGCATCACCTCAGGGAAACGGGCCCGGACTTGGCCGACAACCAGTTCGGGTTCCGGGAGGGGCGGTCCACGCTGGACGCTGTAGCTCGGCTAAGGGAGTACAGCGTCCAGGCGGCGGGAAGGGGGGAGGGTGTCGTGGCGGTGTCTCTTGACATCGCCAACGCATTCGGCACTCTCCCCTACGGGGTGGTGAGGGAGGCACTCAAATATCACGGAGTGCCTCCCTACCTGAGGAGGGTTGTAGAGCACTACCTGCAGGACCGGGTAGTGCTCTACGACGATCGGGACGGCCGAAAGCTGCGCCCCATGGCCTGCGGGGTTCCACAGGGGTCCGTCCTCGGACCCCTTCTGTGGAACCTCGGCTACGACTGGGCCATTAGGGGGGTGCAGCTCCCCGCATGGTCACCATCTGTTATGCAGATGATACGATGGTGGCCGTGCGGGGCACAGAGCTCGGGGAGACCCTCAGGCGGGCGGCGGTGGCCACAGAGCTCACCGTCGCACGCATTGGTCTCCTCGGGCTAAAGGTGGCCCTCCCGAAGACTGAGGCCGTCGTCTTCGGGGGGAGGGGATGGCGAGTGCGAGCGGGCCTCACCATCCCTGTGGAGGAAGCGGTCCGGGTTGAGCCCCACATCAAATATCTTGGGCTCATCCTGGACCGCAGGTGGGACTTCGGGGAGCATTTCCGGCGACTTGCTCCCCGGGTTGTTGGTGCAGCGGCGGCACTCAGCCGTCTGCTGCCCAACGTGGGCGGCCCAAACGCCCCGTGCCGCCGGCTCTTCGCCAATGTGGTGAGGAGCATGGCCTTGTACGGGGCCCCAATTTGGGCCGACCGTCTGTCGGCGGCCAACCGAGCGCAGCTCCGGCGGCCGCAGAGGGTGGTGGCCCTGCGCATCTGCAGGGCGTACACCACCGTCTCACATGCGGCCGCGTGCCTCCTCGCCGCCACCCCTCCCTGGGAGTTGGATGCCCAGGTGTTGGCGGAGAGGCACCAAAGGAGGGTAGAGGCCCGGACTCTAGGGGAGAGTCTGGGCCCGGAAGAAGCGGAGAGAGCGCGCCGGTTGGCCGTCGACAGGTTGAGGGACCGGTGGAAGAACGACCTGGAGGATTCCCTCTATGGTACCCGAACCATAGGGGCCATCCTCCCGTCGTTCGACCGCTGGTTGGAGAGAGGGCGCGGGGCCTTGAGCTACCGCATGGTGCAGGTATTGACTGGGCATGGCTGCTTCGGTCATTACCTGCACCGCATCGGGAGGGAGCTCGGCCCCGGATGCCACGAGTGCGGCGATCCCGACGACACCGCCCAGCACACCGTGGAAGAGTGTAGTTGCTGGGCGGATGATCGCCGCACCCTGAGGCTCGCCCTCGGGAGGGAGGACCTCTCGCTGCACAGCATCGTCGCCGGAATGCTGTGCAGCGACAGGGGGGGGGAGGCGGCAGCCTCCTTCTGCGAGACCGTCATGTCCCAGAAGGAGGCTGCGGAGCGGGAGCGCGAAGAAGCAGCCGACGCGCACCCGCTCCGGCGCAGACGAAGGGGAGTTAGGCGTTCGCGGTATCTCGCCGCGAACCGCCAGATTCCCCTGTAAGGCCGGAGGGTTGGGGACCCTCTGACGGCCTTCGTCTGGGGGGTGAGTCGAGCGTACCGACTTGCCCCCCCATGGCGCGGGAGCCCCGGTGAGATAGACCGGGGCGGCCGGGGGACGTCATGGTGAAATACTCATGATCCCATGCGTCCCCTTAACGGCAGTGCGGGAAACGCCGGTGTGTTTTTAGTGGGTATGCCCGGGAACTAGTCCCGGGAGAGTCCCACATACCCCCAGGCCGCCCCAGGCCCGGGGGATGCGTAACGCATTTTCACACCGATAAAAAAAAAAAAAAAAAAAAAAAAAAAAAAAAAAAGGTTAGGTTAGGTTAGGTTAGGTTAGGTTAGGTTAGGTTAGGTTAGGTTAGGTTAGGTTAGGTTAGGTTAGGTTAGGTTAGGTTCTCTCGCTGCACAGCATCGTCGCCGGAATGCTGTGCAGCGACAGGGGGTGGGAGGCGGTGGCCTCCTTCTGCGAGACCGTCATGTCCCAGAAGGAGGCCGCGGAGCGGGAGCGCGAGGATGCAGCAGATGCGCTCCCGCTCAGGCGCAGACAAAGGGGAGTCAGGCGTTCGCGGTATCTCGCCGCGAACCGCCAGATTCCCCTGTAAGGCCGGAGGGTTGGGGACCCTCGGACGGCCTTCGTCTGGGGGGCGAGTCGAGCGTACCGACTTGCCCCCCCATGGCGCGGGAGCCCCGGTGAGATAGACCGGGGCGGCCGGGGGACGTCATGGTGAAATACACATGATCCCATGCGTCCCCTTAACGGCAGTGCGGGAAACGCCGGTGTGTTTTTAGTGGGTATGCCCGGGAACTAGTCCCGGGAGAGTCCCACATACCCCCAGGCCGCCCCAGGCCCGGGGGATGCGTAACGCATTTTCACACCGATAAAAAAAAAAGGTTAGGTTAGGTTAGGTTAGGTTAGGTTAGGTTAGGTTAGGTTAGGTTAGGTTAGGTTAGGTTAGGTTAGGTTAGGTTAGGTTAGGTTAGGTTAGGTTAGGTTAGGTTAGGTTAGGTTAGGTTAGGTTAGGTTAGGTTAGGTTAGGTTAGGTTAGGTTAGGTTAGGTTAGGTTGGGGTGCTATGTCGGGTAACCTCCTCGTGTGCCTTGGTGCTGCGGTTCCCCTTACGCAATTGGAGGTGCGGGGGGAAGAGCAGTACTCGGGCCGGTGCACCCTGGGCATCGGTCAACAATTTCCCTTTTAGAGATATTGTTGATCGATGGCTAATAACCCGACACGGGGGTGTCTCTCCGCGTGTCCCTCTTTCTAGAGGGCACTGTGGATGAGACCAGGGGGGGAAGTGTGCAGCTGCCTACTTGTCGTTGCCCAGTGATCTTTCGGAGCTATGCCGGCAGGGTTTCCCACACCGGACAGGTCCAAAGTGAGGGCAGCGGTCATAGGCAGTCACACGGCGGGCCCAGCAATGGGCCTGCCTGGAGGGCCAGGCTTGCCCTTTTCAGGGCGAGCCTGTTCTGCGGGTGCGCCCTTCGGGGTGCTCTGCCTGGGCGGCGGCTTGTTTCGGCAGGTCGTCGGCCAACTCGCAACCCTTACTCGCAGAGTTTGGAGCGAGGGCCGCTACCCCTCGGGGTGGGGGCCGCGAGGAGAAAACCTCTATAAAAAATCCACGAGGTTGGGTAAGGGGAGGGGCTAAGCGTGTAGGCTCTCTTTCCCCCCCTCCTTTTTTGTGCGGGTGCCCGCTAGCGGGCTTGCCGGGGGTCGTCGCGGTGGCTTAGAGCATATCCCGTGGCGTCCCCACTAACGGCAGTGACGGACACGTCGGAGTGGTTTTAGTGGGTATGACCGGGAAACCGGGGTTTTCGGATCTTCGTAGGACCTTCGGTTGCGGAGATAACCTAATTTGATTTTTCTCTTAAAAACCGGTAAATTTGCAAATCTCTGGATTTTGACGATAGAAGCCTGGTTCTTGGGCTTATTTAGGTCGGAATATGTTACCTGAGCCTATATATAAAGGAAAATTTTGAGATTATCTATTAGTTTTTGATTTATACCTAAACTTATTAATTATGTTATATCTCCGAAACCGTATGTCCTAAAATTATCAAAAAAAATCTTAAAATTAGCCTTAAATATGGTACTACCTATACACCAACTTAATAAAATTTTTCTTATATAAAAGTTTTCCGGGATGCTCAAAACTCAGTTTTTTCAGTTTTTTGAAAAATTTTCGCTCTAGGAGGGTCCAAAAAATTTTTCAAAAATAATAGTCACTTTATTCTATTTAGCGCGCAACAGTTCCCACTATAAAAACACTAGGGTCTGCCTGAAGTTTTTTCACTATAAGCGTTCAAAGTTTTAATTTTATAATACAAATATTTTCAAAACGAGTGGTCCAAAAATTTTTGTCGAAGTACCTTTGTACTCCTGGATGTTCGGCGCAGATTTGTGCCGCGTCAGAATCAGCCGGACGCTCCTGGATCACCGACCACGCCACCACGTGGTTTTTGTTTTTCTGGTGATAGCGCCTCAACCGCAAGTCGCCGGATGGCGTGCGATGTGTCGCTGGATGCGGCTCGCTGAGGCGCTTTCATCGGTGTATCGCACGTCTCGGTGCGGGCTTCCAATCGTGTAGTGTAACGCTCCAAATAAAAACTTAACCTTAAAAACTTGGTTTTTTCACAATTTTCGGGAGAAAAACACTTTCCCGGCTAATTCACTGCAATCCTTTAGATCGGGCACACTATTACGCACTCGCGGACACTTGTTTCGTCGCGCTGCGACTAAAATTGCCACTTCAGCGAATTTTTATGTACGGAGCTTGCTCAAAACGATGTTGCCTCGTCACTGGCGGGCACGTGACTGGGTTAGGTTAGGTTAGGTTAGGTTAGGTTAGGTTAGGTTAGGTTAGGTTAGGTTAGGTTAGGTTAGGTTAGGTTAGGTTAGGTTAGGTTAGGTTAGGTTAGGTTAGGTTAGGTTAGGTTAGGTTAGGTTAGGTTAGGTTAGGTTAGGTTAGGTTAGGTTAGGTTAGGTTAGGTTAGGTTAGGTTAGGTTAGGTTAGGTTAGGTTAGGTTAGGTTACGCCTTTGAGCTTTTTTGTTTATGGGCGTATTGTTGTGGGATTTTGTGGAGTTTTGCGGACGCGACTTTGGAGTGACTTTTTGACTTTGGACCTGATTAAATTGATGACCTTGGCTAGTTTTTTGGATTTTGAAAATACGATTTTTTGTCAATTTTGACATAAAATTGTAAATTTTTTCCGGAATTTTTTCCGGGCACTTGTGCTGGGACTTCCGGCCCCAAATTTTGGTGGTAGGTAGATCTCGGCGCGGTCTGTGCCCCGGTATTTTTTCCGGGAAAATCGGTTGGGTGGTTTCGGAGTTGTTGGCTCCCAAAAGTCAAATTTTTGGCGCCTGACGGAAATCGTAGAGCAACGCCTATGGGGAAACTGCAGGCAATTTCACAAATTGCTTGTTCACCCATAGGTGAAGATTCCTAAGGCCCAGAAGGCTGATTTTTGGTGAGTGGGTGGGGATTGCTAATCCCTACCGGGTAGTTTTAGTTCGGGGTGGTTACCTCCCCCCCCCCAATTTTGGGAAATTTTTTAAATTCGACGAATTGTTTTACGATTCGTCGTAATTTTTCTAGTTTCCTAGGGAATTTGTTTTTAATTCCCCATCGGGAATTTTAAAGCTCTGCAGAGCGCCCAGCATGGCCGAAGGCTCTGGGCGAATGTGGAGCAGGATTCGGCGGCTGTCGGGGGGTGATTCCTCCGACGACAGCGACGTGGAGGAGATGTTTGTGGAGGGCGCTGTGGACTTGGGCCGGCCGGCCGAGAAGCGGACGCACGGTGAGGACCCAAGACCGGCGGTGGAGCCCAAAGTGGGCAGCGCCAAACGCGGGGGCAAGGCCCAAAAGGCCCCAGGGGCCTACGCTGGCCTCGCCAAGGCCAAGGCCTCCTTGAAGGCAAGCGAGTTCGGCGACTTTGAGGCCGAAGCTGACGAGGAGGTGGGTTATACCCCCCTGTCCCCCTCTAAGGAGTTTTCGAAGCGCCCCGAGAGGGGGGCTGGGAAAGGGACCCCTAGTCCTTCAGTGGAGGCCCCAAATGTCGAGGTCGAGCTCCTCGACCCGATTGAGGCGACGCGGCAGGCGGCCCAGACCGTCCTGACTCAAGCCGGAAAGTCAGGAAACTTGAATGGACGGGTCTGGGGCCAGATCAACAAGGCCTGCAAAGCCATCGTGGAGGCAATGGACCGCCTTGAGGATCGCAAACAGGCCGATGAGGTCCGCATTCTCAAGGCGGACCAGAAGAGGCTCCGGGAGCAGCTGTCCCTCTCCCAGGCCGAGACAAAAGCGCTCCGTCAGGCCTTCTCAGAGAGGAAGACCTCTCCGAGCTCGGAAGGTAAGGACCTGGCGGAGCACGTGATGGCCGCGGTGTCGGACACCTTGACGGCGTTCAGGGAGGACCTGACGAGGAGCCTCTTCGTCTCGTTGGGGGGCATGGTAAATGCCCGCCTCGACGAGATGAGGAGCCTCCTCCCGCCGGCCCCAGTCCTTCGTCCGCCGCTGGCGGCCGATAAAAGGAGGGCTGCAGAGACCGAGGGCCCCAGGGTGGAAGCCCCCCCCCGAGACCCTGTGCCGGTGCCGAAGGGGCCCAAAACGGCCCCGGCTAAGCCCCCTCGCGGGGCAAAGACGGTGACCCCTGGGCAAAAGGCCACCACGGGGAGCACCCTAGCCCCCCCGGCAAGGCCAGCGCCGGTACCGGCACCGCGCGGGAGGAAGGCCACCTCCGGGCCTCAACCGGGCCCTTCGTCGGCGCCTCATGTACCCCACCATGAGGCGTCCCCCCCAACCAACCCCGCCCAGTCCTCCTGGAGCGAGGTGGTTGGGAGAAAGAAGAGGAAGGCGAAGGCCTCTCCTCCAGCGGCGCAGGCTACAAGGCCCAAGCCGCCGGTTCCGGCACCGAGAACAAAGAAGATCCCGGTGCCGAGGACGGCGGCCGTTGTTGTGGCCCTGAACCCCGGGGCGGAGGCGACCTACGCCTCCATAATGACGAAGGCCTCCACCGCCTTCAAGCTTGAGGAGGTGGGAATCAACCACCTCCGGATAAGAAGGACGGTGGATGGAGCCCGCATTTTGGAGGTGCCCGGGGCGGACAGTGGTCGCGCCGCCGAGGACCTCTGCGCCCGGCTCGAGAGGGTGATCGGCGGCGAGGCCAAAGTCTACTGCCCCGTGAAGACGGCTCGGCTCCGCATCACGGGGCTGGACGAGGCTGCCACCCCGGAGCTGGTGGCTGGCGCCTGCGCCATCAAAGGGGGTTGCCCACCTGAGCAAATGAAGGTGGGCAACATCCGCCGGGGTTTCGGTGGCTCCGGATCGGCTCTCATCACATGCCCGGTCAGAGCGGCCAACGAGCTGCTGGCTGCTGACCGGGTATGTATAGGGTGGTCGGTGGCCCGATTCCAGGCACTGGACCCGGAGCCACTCCGGTGCTTTAAGTGCTTGGGCATCGGCCACACCCGGCCCACCTGCCCGTCGCCGGTGGAGAGGGGGCACCTCTGCTTCAGGTGCAGCAGAGAGGGGCACAAAATGGCAGACTGCCAGGAGACGCCGTACTGCGCAGTCTGCCATCAGGCGGGAAGGCCTTCCGGTCACAGCATGGGGGGTGACAAGTGTTCCCCCCCCAAGGCCAGAGGGAGCAGCGCCCCCTCCAACGCACCAAGCAGAGGAGCTCCCGGCGTCGGTGCCGCCAGAACAGCCGGCATCGCCAGTGCTGCCACGGAGGGCCCTATAAGCATGGAATGCTAAGAGGCCCTCCAAAGCCCGTTGAGGTACTGCTAGCCAACGCCAACCACTCCGCTCGCGCCCAGGACCTGTTCATACAGGTCATGGCCGAGTGGGGGGTTGGCGTTGGCGTCATATCAGAGCCGTATGCGGTACCGCCCCAGCCCAACTGGGTCGGGGCCTCGGACGGGACGGCGGCACTGGTGGTGCCCACGGGTGGGGAGTCCCCCCCTCTCGAGGAGGTAGAGAAGGGCCCGGGTTACGCGGCGGCAAAGGTGGGGGAGGTAACACTCATCGGAGTTTACTTCTCCCCCAACCAGCCGCTGCGGGCCTTCGAGGTCTTCCTCCAGAGGCTGGGGACTCTGGTCGGGAGGATCGCCCCTGGGCCATTAATGGTGCTCGGGGACCTCAATGCCAAATGCGTGGCTTGGGGATCCCCCAGCACCGACCCAAAGGGGGCGGTCCTGCTCGACTGGACGGTGGCGATGGGCCTGGTTGTCCTAAACCAGGGCCGCGCCGAGACGTGCGTACGCAGGCAGGGGGGATCCATCGTGGACATCACGTTCGCGACCCCCGCCATTGCTGCGCGCGTCCGGGACTGGCGCGTCCTGGAGGACGAGGAGACCCTCTCCGATCATCGTTATATACGGATGAGGGTCTCCCCACGCCCATCGCCACCCGGGAGGGGGCGGGCGAGGACCCGGTTCCCGAGGTGGGCGCTGACCCGCCTGGATCGGGACCAGGCGGAGGAGGCGGCCATAGTGGAGGCATGGTGCGCCTCCCCGGCGACCACCTTGGGAGTGGAGGAGCGGGCGGTGTGCTTCGAGGAGTCCCTCACTGCGGTGTGTGACGCGGGCATGCCTCGAGTGAGGAGGATGCCCGCTAGGCGGCAAGTGTACTGGTGGACTGCGGAGATTGCTGCTCTCCGCACCACCAGCAACGCAGCACGCCGCCGTTACACACACTGCAGGAGGCGAAGGCACACCGCCGAGGAGGAGGAGCTCCTCCACCGGGAGCTCAGGGAGGCCATAGAGGCCCTCAAGACGGCCATCGCGCGGAGGAAGGATGAGGCGCGCGAGGAGTTTCTGGCGACGCTGGATCGAGATCCGTGGGGGCGTCCGTACAAGCTTGTACGAAACAAGCTAAAGTACGCCCCCCCAACGGACTCGATGTCGCCGGAACTCCTCCAGAGGGTCGTCGAGGGCCTCTTCCCACCGGCGGGGGACTTTGGCCCGCCGGTAATGGCGCTCCCTGAGGAGGAGGGAAGCCCTCTCGATTCCGCCGTCCCGCCGCTCACGGACGGCGAGATGGAGAGGGCTGTGGAGAGGCTCCGGGCCTGGACAAAGGCTCCGGGTCCGGACGGAGTGCCAGGTAAGGTCCTGCACCTGGCACTGAAGCACCTCGGGGACCGCTTGAAACTCCTCCTTGAGGACTGTCTCAAGGAGGGGCGCTTCCCGGGGTGCTGGAAGAGGGGGAGGTTGGTCCTCCTGCGGAAGGAGAGTCGGCCGCCGGACTCTCCTTCGGGGTACCGCCCCTTGGTGATGCTGGACGAGGCCGGGAAGGTCTTCGAGAGAATCCTGGCCTCAAGGATCCAGCATCACCTCAGGGAAACGGGCCCGGACTTGGCCGACAACCAGTTCGGGTTCCGGGAGGGGCGGTCCACGCTGGACGCTGTAGCTCGGCTAAGGGAGTACAGCGTCAAGGCGGCGGGAAGGGGGGAGGGTGTCGTGGCGGTGTCTCTTGACATCGCCAACGCATTCGGCACTCTCCCCTACGGGGTGGTGAGGGAGGCACTCAGATACCACGGAGTGCCTCCCTACCTGAGGAGGGTTGTAGAGCACTACCTGCAGGACCGGGTAGTGCTCTACGACGATCGGGACGGCCGGAAGCTGCGCCCCATGGCCTGCGGGGTTCCACAAGGGTCCGTCCTCGGACCCCTTCTGTGGAACCTCGGCTTCGACTGGGCCATAAGGGGGGTGCAGCTCCCCCGCATGGTCACCATCTGTTATGCTGACGACACGATGGTGGCTGTGCGGGGCGCGGAGCTCGGGGAGACCCTCAGGCGGGCGGCGGTGGCCACAGAGCTCACCGTCGCACGCATTGGTCTCCTCGGGCTAAAGGTGGCCCTCCCGAAGACTGAGGCCGTCGTCTTCGGGGGGAGGGGATGGCGAGTGCGAGCGGGCCTCACCATCCCTGTGGAGGGGGAAGCGGTCCGGGTTGAGCCCCACATCAAATATCTTGGGCTCATCCTGGACCGCAGGTGGGACTTCGGGGAGCATTTCCGGCGACTTGCTCCCCGGGTCGTTGGTGCAGCGGCGGCACTCAGCCGTCTGCTGCCCAACGTGGGCGGCCCAAACGCCCCGTGCCGCCGGCTCTTCGCCAACGTGGTGAGGAGCATGGCCTTGTACGGGGCCCCAATTTGGGCCGACCGTCTGTCGGCGGCCAACCGAGCGCAGCTCCGGCGGCCGCAGAGGGTGGTGGCCCTGCGCATCTGCAGGGCGTACACCACCGTCTCGCATGCGGCCGCGTGCCTCCTCGCCGCCACCCCTCCCTGGGAGTTGGATGCCCAGGTGTTGGCGGAGAGGCACCAAAGGAGGGTAGAGGCCCGGACTCTAGGGGAGAGTCTGGGCCCGGAAGAGGTGGATAGAGCGCGCCGGTTGGCCGACGACAGACTGAGGGACCGGTGGAAGAGCGACCTGGAGGATTCCCTCTATGGGACCCGAACCATAGGGGCCATCCTCCCGTCGCTCGACCGCTGGTTGAAGAGAGGGCGCGGGGCCTTGAGCTTCCGCATGGTGCAGGTCTTGACCGGGCATGGCTGCTTCGGTCATTACCTGCACCTCATAGGGAGGGAGCTCGGCCCCGGATGCCACGAGTGCGGCGATCCAGACGACACCGCCCGGCACACTGTGGAAGAGTGCAGTCGCTGGGCGGAAGATCGCCGCACCCTGAGGCTCGCCCTCGGGAGGGAGGACCTCTCGCTGCACAGCATCGTCGCCGGAATGCTGTGCAGCGACAGGGGGTGGAGGCGGTGGCCTCCTTCTGCGAGACCGTAATGTCCCAGAAGGAGGCCGCGGAGCGGGAGCGCGAGGATGCAGCAGATGCGCTCCCGCTCAGGCGCAGACGAAGGGGAGTTAGGCGTTCGCGGTATCTCGCCGCGAACCGCCAGATTCCCCTGTAAGGCCGGAGGGTTGGGGACCCTCGTTAACGGCCTTCGTCTGGGGGGCGAGTCGAGCGTACCGACTTGCCCCCCCATGGCGCGGGAGCCCCGGTGAGATAGACCGGGGCGGCCGGGGGACGTCATGGTGAAATACACATGATCCCATGCGTCCCCTTAACGGCAGTGCGGGAAACGCCGGTGTGTTTTTAGTGGGTATGCCCGGGAACTAATCCCGGGAGAGTCCCACATACCCCCAGGTCGCCCCAGGCCCGGGGGATGCGTAACGCATTTTCACACCGATAAAAAAAAAAAAAAAAAAAAAAAAGGTTAGGTTAGGTTAGGTTAGGTTAGGTTAGGTTAGGTTAGGTTAGGTTAGGTTAGGTTAGGTTAGGTTAGGTTAGGTTAGGTTAGGTTAGGTTAGGTTAGGTTAGGTTAGGTTAGGTTAGGTTAGGTTAGGTTAGGTTAGGTTAGGTTAGGTTAGGTTAGGTTAGGTTAGGTTAGGTTAGGTTAGGTTGGGGTGCTATGTCGGGTAACCTCCTCGTGTGCCTTGGTGCTGCGGTTCCCCTTACGCAATTGGAGGTGCGGGGGGAAGAGCAGTACTTGGGCCGGTGCACCCTGGGCATCGGTCAACAATTTCTCTTTTAGAGATATTGTTGGCCGATGGCTAATAACCCGACACGGGGGTGTCTCTCCGCGTGTCCCTCTTTCTAGAGGGCACTGTGGATGAGACCAGGGGGGGAAGTGTGCAGCTGCCTACTTGTCGTTGCCCAGTGATCTTTCGGAGCTATGCCGGCAGGGTTTCCCATACCGGACAGGTCCAAAGTGAGGGCAGCGTTCATAGGCAGTCACACGGCGGGCCCAGCAATGGGCCTGCCTGGAGGGCCAGGCTTGCCCTTTTCAGGGCGAGCCTGTTCTGCGGGTGCGCCCTTCGGGGTGCTCTGCCTGGGCGGCGGCTTGTTTCGGCAGGTCGTCGGCCAACTCGCAACCCTTACTCACAGAGTTTGAAGCGAGGGCCGCTACCCCTCGGGGTGGGGGCCGCGAGGAGAAAACCTCTATAAAAAATCCATGAGGTTGGGTAAGGGGAGGGGCTAAGCGTGTCTGGCTCTCTTTCCCCCCCTCCTTTTTTGTGCGGGTGCCCGCTAGCGGGCTTGCCGGGGGTCGTCGCGGTGGCTTATGGCATATCCCGTGGCGTCCCCACTAACGGCAGTGACGGACACGTCGGAGTGGTTTTAGTGGGTATGACCGGGAAACCGGGTGAGTCCCACATAACCCCCACACGGCAGAGGGCCAGGGGGTATGCGTAAATGCATTTCCACTCCGTCAAAAAAAAAAAAAAAAAAAAAAAAAAAAGGTTAGGTTAGGTTAGGTTAGGTTAGGTTAGGTTAGGTTAGGTTAGGTTAGGTTAGGTTAGGTTAGGTTAGGTTAGGTTAGGTTAGGTTAGGTTAGGTTAGGTTAGGTTAGGTTGGGGTGCTATGTCGGGTAACCTCCTCGTGTGCCTTGGTGCTGCGGTTCCCCTTACGCAATTGGAGGTGCGGGGGGAAGAGCAGTACTTGGGCCGGTGCACCCTGGGCATCGGTCAACAATTTCTATTTTAGAGATATTGTTGGCCGATGGCTAATAACCCGACACGGGGTGTCTCTCCGCGTGTCCCTCTTTCTAGAGGGCACTGTGGATGAGACCAGGGGGGGAAGTGTGCTGCCTACTTGTCGTTGCCCAGTGATCTTTCGGAGCTATGCCGGCAGGGTTTCCCACACCGGACAGGTCCAAAGTGAGGGCAGCGGTCATAGGCAGTCACACGGCGGGCCCAGCAATGGGCCTGCCTGGAGGGCCAGGCTTGCCCTTTTCAGGGCGAGCCTGTTCTGCGGGTGCGCCCTTCGGGGTGCTCTGCCTGGGCGGCGGCTTGTTTCGGCAGGTCGTCGGCCAACTCGTAACCCTTACTCGTAGAGTTTGGAGCGAGGGCCGCTACCCTTCGGGGTGGGGGCTGCGAGGAGAAAACCTCTATAAAAAATCCACGAGGTTGGGTAAGGGGAGGGGCTAAGCGTGTCTGGCTCTCTTTCCCCCCCTCCTTTTTTGTGCGGGTGCCCGCCAGCGGGCTTGCCGGGGGTCGTCGCGGTGGCTTATGGCATATCCCGTGGCGTCCCCACTAACGGCAGTGACGGACACGTCGGAGTGGTTTTAGTGGGTATGACCGGGAAACCGGGTGAGTCCCACATAACCCCCACACGGCAGAGGGCCAGGGGGTATGCGTAAATGCATTTCCACTCCGTCCAAAAAAAAAAAAAAAAAAAAAAAAAAAAAAAAAAAAAGGTTAGGTTAGGTTAGGTTAGGTTAGGTTAGGTTAGGTTAGGTTAGGTTTTTTTTTTTTTTTTGTGTTACTTTGGTTTTGAAAACCATCAGTCCTCGCTTAGAATACGGGCGACTGCTGGTTTATTACTAGGATATATGTATTTCTGGGTCTATCTTTAACTATGTTATTTTATTATATTAGTATTTCAACTAGGTTATTTTAACTGTTTTGTTTTATTTCAGGTTTTCCAGGTTTCCAGGTTTAAACAGCGGCCTCTTCATATTTGGCGGCGCTGTAGCAGCTTCGGCGACATCTCGCGGCGTTGTGGGCTACCTTTTCGTTTGGCAGCGGCGTCGGCAGCGTTGGTCACATCTGCTTGATGGTGGTGAGTTGTTTTCACAGGTTTATGTGTCAGGTAATGTATTTATGTTGTTGTTCTTTGTGTTTGGGTGTTTGTGTTTAGTGTTGTGTTGGTGTTTGTAGGATTGTTTTGTGTTGTCGGTATTTGATTATTAAATTTCTTTAGACTGTTTACTATAGTGGTACAGAGTTTGATAAATGAAGCGGTGGTGGTTTCTTTACTTATAATATCTTTTAAAGTGTATGGCGAGACGCTTAAGTTTTCGCATAAAATTTCATGGTCGAGGCGAATGTTTCCAAATTTTGGGCATGATTTTAATAGGTGTTCTATGGTCTGTTCAGAAGTGTCGTCGCATGGACATGTGTCATTGTCTGTAATTTTGAATCTGTGTAGGTACTGTTTGTGGTATCCGTGTCCTGTGAGTATTTGTGTGAGTTGGAATGTGATTTTTACTGTGTTTCGGAATTCTTGAATATCGTTGAGTGTGGGAAGCCAGCGTTTTAGGGGGCACCTGTCTCTGAGGTTGTGTAAATAGTGTCGCTGATGTCGTGTGTTTCTTGTTTACGTAGGTGTTTGAAGTGACTGAGAGGAAATTTGGCGTAATCCGGGGCTTTATGGAGTGTGGCTGCTTTCTTGGCTTCAGTATCGGCTTCCTCGTTACCGGTTATGCCTGCGTGCGCTTTTACCCAGAATAGTGTAAGATGTCCGTTTTCGTTTATTTGTGTGATGTGTTTGTGTATGTTGTTAACTAGTTCGTTTGTGCTGTTGGTGTTTGTGATTTCTTGAAGTGTGGACATAGAGTCTGAGAATATAGCGGCGTTGGTGATATTTTTAGACACGCAGTGCAAGCAGGCCCTCTCTATCGCTAGACATTCCGCCTGAAAGACGGAGCAGCTGCTGTGTAATTTTAGTTTGATTGTTGTTTTCTTGTTGTCTAGGTGGTGTATGACTACGGCTGCTCCTACTTGACCGTCGTGTTTGCTTCCGTCCGTGTATATACGTGTTGCTTGTGGGGGACAAAGTTGTTCGATTTCTTCTTCTGTGTTTACTTTTTCAAATGTGATGCTTTTTCTCAGACTCGGGTGTGCTAGTTGTGCAGAGCGTATTCTTTGGTCTAGGGGAATATCGTCTGGAAGGTATTTGGATGTTTTTCTGTTCTTTGTGTGTTCGATGTCGGCAGTTTCGTTAATTTTGGCGTCTAGTGGCGTTAAATCTGCTAGAGCGATTGCGGCTGTGGTGGAAATGGTGCGGAAACCCCGGATGATCTTTATGGCGAAACCCCGTTGCATTGCTCTTAGAGATCTTTGAACTTTCTTATAATTCGTTGCAGTGTGCCATATTTCAGCCGCGTATGTAACTATTGGCTCTATTACTTGCTTGTAGATGATTGATACGTTTTCAGATTGGACTCCCCATGTGGGTCTTATGAATTTGGTAAGTTTATTGTATATTTTAAGTGATTTGGCTATTGCATGTTCGCTGTGTTTAATGAATTTGAATTGATGATCTATTATGACGCCTAGTAGTTTAATGTGTGTGTTGAATTGTAGTGTAGTGTTGTTTATTTTTATTATTGCTTTATTGGCTTTGGGTGTGCATGTCATCATTTGTGTTTTTTCAGGTCCGAATTCCAGTTTATTGTCTTTACCCCAGGTCATAATTATATTGAGAGCACTATTTGCTGTTCTTTCCAGGTCTGGTATTGTCTTGGCGCTCGACACGAGGAAAACATCGTCTGCGTAGGCTTGCATGTGGTTGCCTTCTGGGAGTGTGGTTTCCAACAGTTGGTCCATGATGATGTTCCAGAAAATAGGTCCGAGGACAGATCCCTGGACACATCCACGCGAAACAGTTTTTGTTGAGGAAGCGTCCGCGTAGTTGAGGGTGACCGTTCGATCACGCGTGTAGCTCTGAATAATTTTATAGATGTTAGCTGGACAATTGATTTTCTGCAGTCTGTTCATGAGAGCTGGCCACCACGCGTGATCGAAAGCACCCTTGATATCTAGGGAAATGGCAGCTACGAGTTTCTTGTTGGATTTTGCGTGTTTCATTCGGTGTATAGCTTCTCGTAGTGCGTCGGTGGTTGTAGTTTGTTCTTTGAAGCCGTATTGTCTTTTGCTGTCGGTGTTGGTGGTTTGCATATGGTAGGTGAGTCGCTTAGCAATTAGTTTTTCCAAGAGTTTGCCAAATACGTTGATAAGGCCAATCGGGCGGTATGAATTTATGTCTGTATAATTGGTTTTGTTTGGTTTGGGTATGGTTTTAATTACGGCGTTTTTCCAGGGAGTCGGGAAATAGGATAGGTGAAGACAGCGATTAATGAGTTTGGTTATTAGTATAGGGTAGCATTTAATGAAGTGGTGGCAGATGTCGGAGGTGAGATGATCTTCTCCAGGTGCTTTATTTGGGTTCATGTTTTTTATGCTTTCGATTATTTCCTCTTGTGTAAAGTCAGGTTCATTGCAGGTGTTAGGTGCTGTTGTTGTGTTCAATCGAATAGTTTTTTGTAGGTCATTATCTACAGTGTCGTCGGGAAAGAATTTACTTATGAGTGTGTCTGCCGAATCTTGGCTGGAATTTGTGTAGTGGTTGTTTCCTATGTGCAGTGTAGTAGGTGGTTGAGGTTGTGGAGTGTTTTTCAGGAGTCTGTTGGTGAGCGACCAGACATCTTCTTTACCTTGCTTTGAGCAGAAATCTCTGAAATGTTCGGTGGATGTTTTAGAGATAGCCTCAGTGTATGTTTTTCTGGCTTCTTGTATTTCTCTTAGGATGTTGGTAAGGTCTTTGTTTCCTCGTTTCAGGTCTTGCAGTCGGTGATGCAGGTGGATAACTTTCTTTTTCAGGGCTTCGAGTTCGTCGTTCCACCAGGGAAGACGGTAAGTACATATTTTTCTATGTAATGTTTTGTTGCAGGCTATTTCTATTGATCTTGTTATGTCGGTTATGAATTTGTCAATCTGATTGGTATTGAAGTTTTCGAGTTCGAGCTGGTCTAGTTTCAGGTCTGTTATTTCTTGTTTTATTGCAGCGGTGACTTCGTCCCAGTTGGCGTTTTTGGTGTTATAGCGGTAAGTGGAGTTACTCTTTTTCTTTTTCAGGGTATCCTTTTCCAGGTTGAATTTGAATTCTATAGCGTGATGGTCAGATGAAGGTATGATGGAGTGATTTATTTGCCAGTTGTGTAATTTCGATTCAATGTTACTGGATGAGAGTGTGAGATCTACTATGGATGTTCTTACTTGCCCGTGTGTTACTGTCTCGAAAGTTGGTTTGTTGCCGATGTTGCAGATAGAGAGATCGTTAGCTATTATTAGATCCATAATTTCTTTGCCTCTATTGTTATTGCGTTGGGAACCCCAGGTGATATTCCATCCGTTGAAGTCTCCGCCAATAATGTATTTCGAACCGTCGGTGTTTCTCAGGAATATTTCTAGGTGGCTTAAGGTGTTTTCTGGGTCATTTTCAGGTTCGACGTAGATGCTGCATAGGTAGAGTTTGGTGTTTTGTAGATTGATTTGAGCTATGCTCAGGTTGGGAGTGGAGTATTGGGTTATGCCAAGAACTGCCCCTATGCCGGTTTTCGTTAGTATGCATGCTTTTGTGTGTTTGTCTCTGGGAAATTGGTGTATGTCGTACCCGTTAATAGTGTTGAGTGTGTTGTTTTTGCCTATGTATGGTTCTGTAATGAGTGCTATGTGGTGTTCGTTGGTGGATATGTATTGTTTGAGTTCGTGTGTAGCTGCGAAACTTCGCCCCAGGTTGCATTGAACGACGGTTAGGTCGTTTTTTCCCCTTCGGGAAAATGATGGCTGTGCGTATCTCAGTGGGAGGCCTTTAGCAGTACCGAATGGCTAAGCGGGCAATCCGATCCCACTTTTGCCATTCAGGACAGTCACGGCTGTATGCTGGGTGGTTCGTGTCGCAGTCCGCTTTGGCGCGACAGTTGGTGCAACACTGTATTTTGTCGTGCCTGGGGCAGCTCCGGGTGTCGTGTTCTTCTGCACAGTAACCGCACTGGGTTTTAGCTGTGCAGGTTGCAGAATTATGGCCATACCCTAGGCATTTATAACATTGGTGAATTGGGGAATGATCTGAGGCCATGATGACTTGGTAACCAATTTTAATCTTATTATCGTGCAGAGCATTCCAGATTTGCGGGCTGACTTCTAGGGTGATGTTGTTGACGGCATCGTTTCTTCCTTTGCTGCGGCGCAGGACTTTCATCTTCATCGCCTCCTTAGGAATTTCCGCCAGCAGGTTGGTGTTTTGCTTTTCAATAGCCTCCACGATCTTTTCGTCTGTGAGATTCGGGGTAACTCCTACGAGACGCAGAAGGGGATCGCGCATTTGCGGGGATGTTACCGTGATTCGGGGGGAATTTTGCTTGATAGCTTCACTAAGCTTTGCCCGATCCTTGTCTGTGTCGCAGCTGATGGCAATTTTCTGTGTTTTCGTTTTGCGCACTCCAGAAATGCCGATGCCGAGCTCCACAACATCGACTTTTTCCTTCAATTCCTTTATGATTTCCTCGCTGGAGGTTCTGGGGTCAATGGATTCGAGCATAACTGTGTATTTTGTTTTGGGTGGTTGGTATGTCGGAGGCTTAAAGGCGGCAGTTGTTTTGTTTGATTTCTTGGACTTGGTCTTCTTGTTTACAACGGTTGTAAATCCATCATCATCGCTGACTAATGTTTCTTTTTCTGTTTCAGATGGCGAGGCGGCATTGGCGGTACCTGCGGCACCTGGGGAGTAGGCTGGAGTATTACGTTTGGAGGCAGCGGGGTGAGTAATACCGATTCCGGGGAGCGGAAGAGATCGCATTGTTTCGAACTCTTCTCTAATGGTAGCTTTGATTATTGCAGCGGTTTCATTCTGGGAGATAGGGTCAGTTTGAGTTTCAGCTGAGACTGAGCGAATGGATGTGTGTGCAATATGGGCGGATGGCTGATTGGACCTGCTAGTGAATCGTTCGGTGTCGCGCTGAATAATTTTCACAAGTCGACTGATGTCATTTTTGTTGGTCTTTGTGACACTTTTGTGTTCGTAGAGGCTGGCAAGAATGCCTTGTGTGTGTTTCAGCATGCGGGCCCTGAAAGTGTGTATATCGAGTCTTGCGGATGGGGCCTCGAATTCCTCATCCTCGGACAGGCTGTAGTGAAGGTACATGTCTTGGGTGCAGGCTTCTGAGTGTTGCGGGGACACTGAAGTCGCACTTACACCAGCGTAATCTAGGCGAACGGGTTTCAGTCCGGGTGGTTTTGTGAGTGGCAGTGTGTTACTGTAGTGTGTGGATGTCATTTTTGACGGTGCAGCCATGGGGGCGAGTGAAGCTATAGCAGTACCAGCTAATGGACAGGGAGCGAGGGTGAGGGGCGCCGCGGGCGGCGGCGGGGACAGGGCTAGTGGGTCTATAGTTGGTTGTTGTACGGAAGGGATCGGGGCTATCGTGCGATAGACGAACAGGGGAAATGTGGAAGAGGTGATGGTTGTGGTGGTAGAAGTGGGGGAGGAGGCTGTCAGTGGGATTGTGAATGAGACTGGGGGGCGGGGGATGGTTTCTAGTTCGCGAATTGGGGATAGGGAGGGCTGGGTGGGCGGGGGTGTTACAACGTTAGCTGTTGGGCTGGGGCTGCGAGCTCTGGGTGTGTCATCCTGTTGTTTCTTCATTGAAACAGTCTTTTTGTGGGATTTCTTGGTAGGGGTGGCAGGTGGAACTGCCTTGGGGGACTCAGATCTGGACGAGCGGGCTGATCGCTCGCGCAAATTGAAGTCCCTTGGACGTACCGGTGATCGTTGTATAGGCATTTTGATGTGTATTTTCAATTGAGTCTAAAAGGAGGAATGAGCGTGTTGACTGTGGGTGATAAGTGTATATATTGAAAGAGGAGGGTGAGTACTGTCGATTGGGACAATAATAATTTTTGAGGTGAAAGAGTGCGTCTGGGCCCCTTTCTACTATACAGTGGGCGGGTGGGTGGGGCAAATTTCGCAAAAATTTTGTCGAAATCCGGTGTTTTGAGTATGCAGAAGGCTGAAGGGTAGCTAGTAATGAAATATAAACGAAAATTTTGTAATAAAAATATTGATATTTTGGAAGATATGAATTTTTTGAAATAATTATTTTTTAAATTTAATGTTTCAGGTGAAAACGGGAAAACTAGTAAGTCGATTTGGAAGGGAGTTGGGGGGGATGAAAGGGCTCGCCGAGACGAATCTTTGGACGTGCCACACTCTTGGGTGAGTATGATTTTTAAAAGTCACAAGGACGTGATGTATGAAGAAATTGTTGCACTTAGGTAACCTCGGTTCCGTAAGCGCAAAAATTTTGTCGAAATCCGGTGTTTTGAGTATGCAGAAGGCTGAAGGGTAGCTAGTAATGAAATATAAACGAAAATTTTGTAATAAAAATATTGATATTTTGGAAGATATGAATTTTTGAAATAATTATTTTTTAAATTTAATGTTTCAGGTGAAAACGGGAAAACTAGTAAGTCGATTTGGAAGGGAGTTGGGGGGGATGAAAGGGCTCGCCGAGACGAATCTTTGGACGTGCCACACTCTTGGGTGAGTATGATTTTTAAAAGTCACAAGGACGTGATGTATGAAGAAATTGTTGCACTTAGGTAACCTCGGTTCCGTAAGCGCAAAAATTTTGTCGAAATCCGGTGTTTTGAGTATGCAGAAGGCTGAAGGGTAGCTAGTAATGAAATATAAACGAAAATTTTGTAATAAAAATATTGATATTTTGGAAGATATGAATTTTTGAAATAATTATTTTTTAAATTTAATGTTTCAGGTGAAAACGGGAAAACTAGTAAGTCGATTTGGAAGGGAGTTGGGGGGGGATGAAAGGGCTCGCCGAGACGAATCTTTGGACGTGCCACACTCTTGGGTGAGTATGATTTTTAAAAGTCACAAGGACGTGATGTATGAAGAAATTGTTGCACTTAGGTAACCTCGGTTCCGTAAGCGCAAAAATTTTGTCGAAATCCGGTGTTTTGAGTATGCAGAAGGCTGAAGGGTAGCTAGTAATGAAATATAAACGAAAATTTTGTAATAAAAATATTGATATTTTGGAAGATATGAATTTTTTGAAATAATTATTTTTTAAATTTAATGTTTCAGGTGAAAACGGGAAAACTAGTAAGTCGATTTGGAAGGGAGTTGGGGGGGATGAAAGGGCTCGCCGAGACGAATCTTTGGACGTGCCACACTCTTGGGTGAGTATGATTTTTAAAAGTCACAAGGACGTGATGTATGAAGAAATTGTTGCACTTAGGTAACCTCGGTTCCGTAAGCGCAAAAATTTTGTCGAAATCCGGTGTTTTGAGTATGCAGAAGGCTGAAGGGTAGCTAGTAATGAAATATAAACGAAAATTTTGTAATAAAAATATTGATATTTTGGAAGATATGAATTTTTTGAAATAATTATTTTTTAAATTTAATGTTTCAGGTGAAAACGGGAAAACTAGTAAGTCGATTTGGAAGGGAGTTGGGGGGGATGAAAGGGCTCGCCGAGACGAATCTTTGGACGTGCCACACTCTTGGGTGAGTATGATTTTTAAAAGTCACAAGGACGTGATGTATGAAGAAATTGTTGCACTTAGGTAACCTCGGTTCCGTAAGCGCAAAAATTTTGTCGAAATCCGGTGTTTTGAGTATGCAGAAGGCTGAAGGGTAGCTAGTAATGAAATATAAACGAAAATTTTGTAATAAAAATATTGATATTTTGGAAGATATGAATTTTTTGAAATAATTATTTTTTAAATTTAATGTTTCAGGTGAAAACGGGAAAACTAGTAAGTCGATTTGGAAGGGAGTTGGGGGGGATGAAAGGGCTCGCCGAGACGAATCTTTGGACGTGCCACACTCTTGGGTGAGTATGATTTTTAAAAGTCACAAGGACGTGATGTATGAAGAAATTGTTGCACTTAGGTAACCTCGGTTCCGTAAGCGCAAAAATTTTGTCGAAATCCGGTGTTTTGAGTATGCAGAAGGCTGAAGGGTAGCTAGTAATGAAATATAAACGAAAATTTTGTAATAAAAATATTGATATTTTGGAAGATATGAATTTTTTGAAATAATTATTTTTTAAATTTAATGTTTCAGGTGAAAACGGGAAAACTAGTAAGTCGATTTGGAAGGGAGTTGGGGGGATGAAAGGGCTCGCCGAGACGAATCTTTGGACGTGCCACACTCTTGGGTGAGTATGATTTTTAAAAGTCACAAGGACGTGATGTATGAAGAAATTGTTGCACTTAGGTAACCTCGGTTCCGTAAGCGCAAAAATTTTGTCGAAATCCGGTGTTTTGAGTATGCAGAAGGCTGAAGGGTAGCTAGTAATGAAATATAAACGAAAATTTTGTAATAAAAATATTGATATTTTGGAAGATATGAATTTTTGAAATAATTATTTTTTAAATTTAATGTTTCAGGTGAAAACGGGAAAACTAGTAAGTCGATTTGGAAGGGAGTTGGGGGGATGAAAGGGCTCGCCGAGACGAATCTTTGGACGTGCCACACTCTTGGGTGAGTATGATTTTTAAAAGTCACAAGGACGTGATGTATGAAGAAATTGTTGCACTTAGGTAACCTCGGTTCCGTAAGCGCAAAAATTTTGTCGAAATCCGGTGTTTTGAGTATGCAGAAGGCTGAAGGGTAGCTAGTAATGAAATATAAACGAAAATTTTGTAATAAAAATATTGATATTTTGGAAGATATGAATTTTTGAAATAATTATTTTTTAAATTTAATGTTTCAGGTGAAAACGGGAAAACTAGTAAGTCGATTTGGAAGGGAGTTGGGGGGATGAAAGGGCTCGCCGAGACGAATCTTTGGACGTGCCACACTCTTGGGTGAGTATGATTTTTAAAAGTCACAAGGACGTGATGTATGAAGAAATTGTTGCACTTAGGTAACCTCGGTTCCGTAAGCGCAAAAATTTTGTCGAAATCCGGTGTTTTGAGTATGCAGAAGGCTGAAGGGTAGCTAGTAATGAAATATAAACGAAAATTTTGTAATAAAAATATTGATATTTTGGAAGATATGAATTTTTTGAAATAATTATTTTTTAAATTTAATGTTTCAGGTGAAAACGGGAAAACTAGTAAGTCGATTTGTAATGGAGTTGGGGGGATGAAAGGGCTCGCCGAGACGAATCTTTGGACGTGCCACACTCTTGGGTGAGTATGATTTTTAAAAGTCACAAGGACGTGATGTATGAAGAAATTGTTGCACTTAGGTAACCTCGGTTCCGTAAGCGCAAAAATTTTGTCGAAATCCGGTGTTTTGAGTATGCAGAAGGCTGAAGGGTAGCTAGTAATGAAATATAAACGAAAATTTTGTAATAAAAATATTGATATTTTGGAAGATATGAATTTTTTGAAATAATTATTTTTTAAATTTAATGTTTCAGGTGAAAACGGGAAAACTAGTAAGTCGATTTGGAAGGGAGTTGGGGGATGAAAGGGCTCGCCGAGACGAATCTTTGGACGTGCCACACTCTTGGGTGAGTATGATTTTTAAAAGTCACAAGGACGTGATGTATGAAGAAATTGTTGCACTTAGGTAACCTCGGTTCCGTAAGCGCAAAAATTTTGTCGAAATCCGGTGTTTTGAGTATGCAGAAGGCTGAAGGGTAGCTAGTAATGAAATATAAACGAAAATTTTGTAATAAAAATATTGATATTTTGGAAGATATGAATTTTTTGAAATAATAATTTTTAAATTTAATGTTTCAGGTGAAAACGGGAAAACTAGTAAGTCGATTTGGAAGGGAGTTGGGGGATGAAAGGGCTCGCCGAGACGAATCTTTGGACGTGCCACACTCTTGGGTGAGTATGATTTTTAAAAGTCACAAGGACGTGATGTATGAAGAAATTGTTGCACTTAGGTAACCTCGGTTCCGTAAGCGCAAAAATTTTGTCGAAATCCGGTGTTTTGAGTATGCAGAAGGCTGAAGGGTAGCTAGTAATGAAATATAAACGAAAATTTTGTAATAAAAATATTGATATTTTGGAAGATATGAATTTTTTGAAATAATTATTTTTTAAATTTAATGTTTCAGGTGAAAACGGGAAAACTAGTAAGTCGATTTGGAAGGGAGTTGGGGGGATGAAAGGGCTCGCCGAGACGAATCTTTGGACGTGCCACACTCTTGGGTGAGTATGATTTTTAAAAGTCACAAGGACGTGATGTATGAAGAAATTGTTGCACTTAGGTAACCTCGGTTCCGTAAGCGCAAAAATTTTGTCGAAA
The DNA here is from genome assembly GCA_038024825.1 of Polylopha cassiicola. NCBI lineage: Eukaryota > Metazoa > Arthropoda > Insecta > Lepidoptera > Tortricidae > Polylopha > Polylopha cassiicola. Next base: position 11,502,540 of record CP149058.1, read on the forward strand.
TCCGGTGTTTTGAGTATGCAGAAGGCTGAAGGGTAGCTAGTAATGAAATATAAACGAAAATTTTGTAATAAAAATATTGATATTTTGGAAGATATGAATTTTTTGAAATAATTATTTTTTAAATTTAATGTTTCAGGTGAAAACGGGAAAACTAGTAAGTCGATTTGGAAGGGAGTTGGGGGGATGAAAGGGCTCGCCGAGACGAATCTTTGGACGTGCCACACTCTTGGGTGAGTATGATTTTTAAAAGTCACAAGGACGTGATGTATGAAGAAATTGTTGCACTTAGGTAACCTCGGTTCCGTAAGCGCAAAAATTTTGTCGAAATCCGGTGTTTTGAGTATGCAGAAGGCTGAAGGGTAGCTAGTAATGAAATATAAACGAAAATTTTGTAATAAAAATATTGATATTTTGGAAGATATGAATTTTTTGAAATAATTATTTTTTAAATTTAATGTTTCAGGTGAAAACGGGAAAACTAGTAAGTCGATTTGGAAGGGAGTTGGGGGATGAAAGGGCTCGCCGAGACGAATCTTTGGACGTGCCACACTCTTGGGTGAGTATGATTTTTAAAAGTCACAAGGACGTGATGTATGAAGAAATTGTTGCACTTAGGTAACCTCGGTTCCGTAAGCGCAAAAATTTTGTCGAAATCCGGTGTTTTGAGTATGCAGAAGGCTGAAGGGTAGCTAGTAATGAAATATAAACGAAAATTTTGTAATAAAAATATTGATATTTTGGAAGATATGAATTTTTTGAAATAATTATTTTTTAAATTTAATGTTTCAGGTGAAAACGGGAAAACTAGTAAGTCGATTTGGAAGGGAGTTGGGGGATGAAAGGGCTCGCCGAGACGAATCTTTGGACGTGCCACACTCTTGGGTGAGTATGATTTTTAAAAGTCACAAGGACGTGATGTATGAAGAAATTGTTGCACTTAGGTAACCTCGGTTCCGTAAGCGCAAAAATTTTGTCGAAATCCGGTGTTTTGAGTATGCAGAAGGCTGAAGGGTAGCTAGTAATGAAATATAAACGAAAATTTTGTAATAAAAATATTGATATTTTGGAAGATATGAATTTTTTGAAATAATTATTTTTTAAATTTAATGTTTCAGGTGAAAACGGGAAAACTAGTAAGTCGATTTGGAAGGGAGTTGGGGCCGATGAAAGGGCTCGCCGAGACGAATCTTTGGACGTGCCACACTCTTGGGTGAGTATGATTTTTAAAAGTCACAAGGACGTGATGTATGAAGAAATTGTTGCACTTAGGTAACCTCGGTTCCGTAAGCGCAAAAATTTTGTCGAAATCCGGTGTTTTGAGTATGCAGAAGGCTGAAGGGTAGCTAGTAATGAAATATAAACGAAAATTTTGTAATAAAAATATTGATATTTTGGAAGATATGAATTTTTTGAAATAATTATTTTTTAAATTTAATGTTTCAGGTGAAAACGGGAAAACTAGTAAGTCGATTTGGAAGGGAGTTGGGGGGATGAAAGGGCTCGCCGAGACGAATCTTTGGACGTGCCACACTCTTGGGTGAGTATGATTTTTAAAAGTCACAAGGACGTGATGTATGAAGAAATTGTTGCACTTAGGTAACCTCGGTTCCGTAAGCGCAAAAATTTTGTCGAAATCCGGTGTTTTGAGTATGCAGAAGGCTGAAGGGTAGCTAGTAATGAAATATAAACGAAAATTTTGTAATAAAAATATTGATATTTTGGAAGATATGAATTTTTTGAAATAATTATTTTTTAAATTTAATGTTTCAGGTGAAAACGGGAAAACTAGTAAGTCGATTTGGAAGGGAGTTGGGGGGGATGAAAGGGCTCGCCGAGACGAATCTTTGGACGTGCCACACTCTTGGGTGAGTATGATTTTTAAAAGTCACAAGGACGTGATGTATGAAGAAATTGTTGCACTTAGGTAACCTCGGTTCCGTAAGCGCAAAAATTTTGTCGAAATCCGGTGTTTTGAGTATGCAGAAGGCTGAAGGGTAGCTAGTAATGAAATATAAACGAAAATTTTGTAATAAAAATATTGATATTTTGGAAGATATGAATTTTTTGAAATAATTATTTTTTAAATTTAATGTTTCAGGTGAAAACGGGAAAACTAGTAAGTCGATTTGGAAGGGAGTTGGGGGGGATGAAAGGGCTCGCCGAGACGAATCTTTGGACGTGCCACACTCTTGGGTGAGTATGATTTTTAAAAGTCACAAGGACGTGATGTATGAAGAAATTGTTGCACTTAGGTAACCTCGGTTCCGTAAGCGCAAAAATTTTGTCGAAATCCGGTGTTTTGAGTATGCAGAAGGCTGAAGGGTAGCTAGTAATGAAATATAAACGAAAATTTTGTAATAAAAATATTGATATTTTGGAAGATATGAATTTTTTGAAATAATTATTTTTTAAATTTAATGTTTCAGGTGAAAACGGGAAAACTAGTAAGTCGATTTGGAAGGGAGTTGGGGGGGATGAAAGGGCTCGCCGAGACGAATCTTTGGACGTGCCACACTCTTGGGTGAGTATGATTTTTAAAAGTCACAAGGACGTGATGTATGAAGAAATTGTTGCACTTAGGTAACCTCGGTTCCGTAAGCGCAAAAATTTTGTCGAAATCCGGTGTTTTGAGTATGCAGAAGGCTGAAGGGTAGCTAGTAATGAAATATAAACGAAAATTTTGTAATAAAAATATTGATATTTTGGAAGATATGAATTTTTTGAAATAATTATTTTTTAAATTTAATGTTTCAGGTGAAAACGGGAAAACTAGTAAGTCGATTTGGAAGGGAGTTGGGGGGATGAAAGGGCTCGCCGAGACGAATCTTTGGACGTGCCACACTCTTGGGTGAGTATGATTTTTAAAAGTCACAAGGACGTGATGTATGAAGAAATTGTTGCACTTAGGTAACCTCGGTTCCGTAAGCGCAAAAATTTTGTCGAAATCCGGTGTTTTGAGTATGCAGAAGGCTGAAGGGTAGCTAGTAATGAAATATAAACGAAAATTTTGTAATAAAAATATTGATATTTTGGAAGATATGAATTTTTTGAAATAATTATTTTTTAAATTTAATGTTTCAGGTGAAAACGGGAAAACTAGTAAGTCGATTTGGAAGGGAGTTGGGGGGATGAAAGGGCTCGCCGAGACGAATCTTTGGACGTGCCACACTCTTGGGTGAGTATGATTTTTAAAAGTCACAAGGACGTGATGTATGAAGAAATTGTTGCACTTAGGTAACCTCGGTTCCGTAAGCGCAAAAATTTTGTCGAAATCCGGTGTTTTGAGTATGCAGAAGGCTGAAGGGTAGCTAGTAATGAAATATAAACGAAAATTTTGTAATAAAAATATTGATATTTTGGAAGATATGAATTTTTTGAAATAATTATTTTTTAAATTTAATGTTTCAGGTGAAAACGGGAAAACTAGTAAGTCGATTTGGAAGGGAGTTGGGGGGATGAAAGGGCTCGCCGAGACGAATCTTTGGACGTGCCACACTCTTGGGTGAGTATGATTTTTAAAAGTCACAAGGACGTGATGTATGAAGAAATTGTTGCACTTAGGTAACCTCGGTTCCGTAAGCGCAAAAATTTTGTCGAAATCCGGTGTTTTGAGTATGCAGAAGGCTGAAGGGTAGCTAGTAATGAAATATAAACGAAAATTTTGTAATAAAAATATTGATATTTTGGAAGATATGAATTTTTTGAAATAATTATTTTTTAAATTTAATGTTTCAGGTGAAAACGGGAAAACTAGTAAGTCGATTTGGAAGGGAGTTGGGGGGATGAAAGGGCTCGCCGAGACGAATCTTTGGACGTGCCACACTCTTGGGTGAGTATGATTTTTAAAAGTCACAAGGACGTGATGTATGAAGAAATTGTTGCACTTAGGTAACCTCGGTTCCGTAAGCGCAAAAATTTTGTCGAAATCCGGTGTTTTGAGTATGCAGAAGGCTGAAGGGTAGCTAGTAATGAAATATAAACGAAAATTTTGTAATAAAAATATTGATATTTTGGAAGATATGAATTTTTTGAAATAATTATTTTTTAAATTTAATGTTTCAGGTGAAAACGGGAAAACTAGTAAGTCGATTTGGAAGGGAGTTGGGGGGATGAAAGGGCTCGCCGAGACGAATCTTTGGACGTGCCACACTCTTGGGTGAGTATGATTTTTAAAAGTCACAAGGACGTGATGTATGAAGAAATTGTTGCACTTAGGTAACCTCGGTTCCGTAAGCGCAAAAATTTTGTCGAAATCCGGTGTTTTGAGTATGCAGAAGGCTGAAGGGTAGCTAGTAATGAAATATAAACGAAAATTTTGTAATAAAAATATTGATATTTTGGAAGATATGAATTTTTTGAAATAATTATTTTTTAAATTTAATGTTTCAGGTGAAAACGGGAAAACTAGTAAGTCGATTTGGAAGGGAGTTGGGGGATGAAAGGGCTCGCCGAGACGAATCTTTGGACGTGCCACACTCTTGGGTGAGTATGATTTTTAAAAGTCACAAGGACGTGATGTATGAAGAAATTGTTGCACTTAGGTAACCTCGGTTCCGTAAGCGCAAAAATTTTGTCGAAATCCGGTGTTTTGAGTATGCAGAAGGCTGAAGGGTAGCTAGTAATGAAATATAAACGAAAATTTTGTAATAAAAATATTGATATTTTGGAAGATATGAATTTTTTGAAATAATTATTTTTTAAATTTAATGTTTCAGGTGAAAACGGGAAAACTAGTAAGTCGATTTGGAAGGGAGTTGGGGGATGAAAGGGCTCGCCGAGACGAATCTTTGGACGTGCCACACTCTTGGGTGAGTATGATTTTTAAAAGTCACAAGGACGTGATGTATGAAGAAATTGTTGCACTTAGGTAACCTCGGTTCCGTAAGCGCAAAAATTTTGTCGAAATCCGGTGTTTTGAGTATGCAGAAGGCTGAAGGGTAGCTAGTAATGAAATATAAACGAAAATTTTGTAATAAAAATATTGATATTTTGGAAGATATGAATTTTTTGAAATAATTATTTTTTAAATTTAATGTTTCAGGTGAAAACGGGAAAACTAGTAAGTCGATTTGGAAGGGAGTTGGGGGGGATGAAAGGGCTCGCCGAGACGAATCTTTGGACGTGCCACACTCTTGGGTGAGTATGATTTTTAAAAGTCACAAGGACGTGGTTAGGTTAGGTTAGGTTAGGTTAGGTTAGGTTAGGTTAGGTTAGGTTAGGTTAGGTTAGGTTAGGTTAGGTTAGGTTAGGTTAGGTTAGGTTTTTTTTTTTTTTTTTTTTTTTTATTGCGTGGGAGGAGGAAATACTCATGTATACTGCCAGGACCGTTCCTGACAGCATGCCCGACTCTACTGGGAATGTTGCCCAGTAGCCTACGGACTAAAACCTCCCCCCTTGTATAGTGTAATACGTTGGACACGCGGCGCTAACGGAATACGCTTTGTGCCCAACAGTGTGGTGTAGGGTTGGAAGGATAGAAGGGTTTAGGGGTTAGAGTGTATGTGATTTGTGTTGTATTTTGTGTAGTGTACCTATGTGTAAGTGGAGAGTGCGGAGTATAAAGGGGTTGGATGGGAGAGGACGGATGAAATTTGGAAGCCCGATGGGCGGGCAGGCGAGTTCTGAGAACTTCCTCAGCCTTCGCCCGCCCTCCCCGCGGGCAAAAGAGAATGAGAGTGAGTTCGCCCCATGGGCGATTAAGGAGATTAAGACTTTGAACAGTTAGTGATTGGAGAAGAGTGAATAGGTAACAGATTAGGTGTTATTAAAGGATTTTAGATTATTGATGATGTGTTTTAGAAAATTGTAAAAAGAATTCTTGGTGGTTTCTTTGGAAATGACATCTTTAAATATTTTCGGATCAATATTGAAGAAACTGCAATTTGTTTCGTGTTCGAATCTAGCTCTAGCAAACCGGGGACAGTCCAGCAGCAGATGGTTGAGTGTTTGGCAGATATTGGTGGTTGAGCACGGGCAGTGATCATCTGCAGTGATTTTGAAACGATGTAGATATTCTTTGTGATAACCGTGGTTGCTGAGATGTTGAGTGGAACTGAAAGTATGTATATGATTGTTTAGAAATTCGTTTAGTTCTTTGTAGGTCGGAAAAAGAGTTTTGGTATATTTGCAGTTATTTGGATCGTCGTAGAAGTCAGCCCTGTCTTGTTCCATTAAGAGTTTATTTCGATATTTAACATAGCTGATAGGAATATTAGAGTAGTCAGGTTGTTTATGTAAGTTTGCTGCAGCTTTGGCGGCCTCGTCAGCGAGCTCGTTACCAATGATGTGGTTGTGTGCTTTAACCCAATGGAAGAATATTTGGGTGGATTCTTTGCAGCTATCAATGAGTATATGAATTTTATTGGCGAAATCGTTGTATGAGTTGGGATTCAGTATTTCATCAAGCCCTGATCTGCTGTCGGAGAAGATCAAAAGAATGGAAGGTGGGTGAGAGCTATTAACGGAGTACTCGATGCATTTTTGAATGGCAAGTAGTTCAGCTTGATAAACCGAACAACAATCATGAAGTTTAAGTTTCTTTGTAATGTTGGCGCCGCTTGTTTTAAGGATGACGAAGGCCGATCCGACTTTGTCGTCGTGACGGCTGCCATCAGTGTAGGCTTGCCAGATGTTAGACGAGGATTGGGAGTACTGGGCGAGTGTGTCAGTTAACTGCTGATAGTTTGTAATTTCAGAATAAGGAATAGTGCGGCGGCGGGAAGGGTGAAGAAAATTAGACGGGGAAGCAGGGGTTTCAATGCTCAAGTCCCTAGGAAGATATGAAGAGAATCCTTTAAGTTTAGAGTTTTCAATGTCAGCTACTGCTTTAATTTTGGAAGTAAGAGGAGTCAACCTGGCTAAGGTAATGGACAAGGGAGTGTTTAATGTGCGGAAACCATGTATCATTTTAATGGCAAAAAGCCTTTGCAAGGAGATAAATTTATTTTGTACTATTTTGAGATGTATCGATCGAGACCAGATTGCAGCGGCGTAGGTAATAATCGGTTCTATTACGTGTGTGTATATTGTACGGGCATTTTCAGTATGTATTCCCCAGGTAGGACGGATGAGCATTTGAAGTTTATGATAAAGCTTTTTGGCTTTGTCAATTATGTATGTGGTATGAGGGATAAAGGTTAACCTATTATCGATGATGACTCCAAGATACTTCAGTTGATTGACGAAAGGGACGGAAGAGTTCTTAATTGTGATTTTAGTTTTATTGGCTTTGGGCGTAAAAGACACGGCTTGGGTCTTGTCTTGACCAAAGTCGAGTTTGACAGAGTCGCCCCATTCAGTTATCTTGTGAATAGCAGCGTTGGTGATGTTTTGAAGTTGTGCGACTGATTGTGAGTGAGAAACGAGAAGAATATCGTCGGCGTAAGCCTGCAGGTGACAGCCCTCAGGCATAGGTGCCTCCAAGAGCTCGTCCAGTATTAAATTCCATAATACTGGACCAACAACAGAGCCCTGGATGCAACCTCGCGTCATGAGCTTATTCAAGCTGCAGTCAGCAAAGGCAAGCATTACCATCCTGTCGGTAACGTAACTCCTGAGAATGTTGTAGATGTTTCTGGGACAGTTGATACGCTTAAGTCTGCGGAATATAGCAGGCCACCAGGCGTTGTCGAAAGCAGCGCGGATGTCCAAGGACACCGCTAGAACCTGTTCTCCACTCCGCCTGGCTGCCTCAATGATATCCATTGCGTGTTTGATTGCTTGTGTTGTGTTAGTTTGAAGCCGGAATCCAAATTGTTTAGGAATGATGTTGTTGTTAAGGTACATATGATGTGTTAAGCGATTTATTATTAGCTTCTCGAGCAGTTTCCCGAACACCTTCACTAAACCAATAGGTCGGAAGGAGGCCGCCTTGGTATAGTCCTCCTTATTAGGCTTTGGGATGATCTTAGTAGCAGTGATTTTCCAGGTGTCCGGGAAGTACTCGAGCGCCAGACACCGGTTCATGATGGACGTGAAGGTTTCCGGGAATATCTTAGCAACCTCAAAGCAGATGTCCGCCGTCAGATGGTCCAAGCCTGGTGCCTTCTTGGATCCAATGGTTTTTAATGTTTCTAGTATCTCAGTGGTGGTGAATAGGGGTTCATTTTGTGTAGGTGGTGCATCGTCAATTTGTTCACGAATGGCGTTTTGGGTGGTAGAATCATTGTTGTCATCATCTGGATAGAAGATCCTTAGTAGAGCAGCCGCTGAGTCATGACTATTGTTGGTATAACTGCCGTCGGGGAGTAACAGAGTGGCGGGAGGCTGCGTAATGGGACGAGTGCGGATTAGTCTGTTCGTGACAGACCATACGTCCTCCTTTTGCTGCCGTTCACAAAAGGCTCTGAAGGCTTCTGTGGAGGCGGAGCAGCATGCATCTGAGTACTCCTTTCTAAGTCTTTCCCTTTCTGCGACTATGTCACCCAATGGTAGATGTCGACGTACCGCTTTTCTAAGTCTATGATGGTTCTTGATGACGGCTTTCTTTTTCTCCTCAAGATCATCATTCCACCATGGGGCGCCCTTTGGTGGGCCCCCTGAGGGAGGAAGAAGATCTCGGCACATGTCCTGAATGTCCCTGGTCAGAAAGAGAATGACAGAATCGAGCTGTTCCTCGGTGCACATGTCAATGTAGGAGCTGCTCGGGACTCGATCAGAGAGGGCCTCCCTAATGTCATCCCTAATCAGCTCCCATTTGACTCCAGCGGTATTAAATGAGTGAGTGGATAATCGGGCTTTATTTTTAAAGTGGTGTGATTTCTTATGCGGGGTAGAGATATTAAAAGTAATGGCGTTGTGATCCGACGATGGACAAATGCTAGAGTCAACTCTCCAGTCGATGATTTCTAATTTGCGGTTACTGCGGGTCTGCCGATTGGCAAAAAGAGTGACATCGACTATTGAGGTACGCGAGACTCCGTGAGTTATAGTTTCGAAAGTAGGTGTGGTTCCGATGTTGGAAACAGTAAGGTTGTTGGAGATAATTATATCAGCGAGTGTGTCACCTCTAGCATTGTTCTGCGGGCAGCCCCAGAAGCCATGCCATCCATTGAAGTCTCCTCCTATGATTTGCGTGGCTCCAGCAGTGTCCCGCAGGAAAGAGTCTAGAGTATCTAAGACATTAGCGGGATCCCTGCGAGGCTCCACGTATGCGGACACCAAATGAACTTTACCTCCAGACCTGTCAGTAAGTTGCACGATGCAAATATTGGAGTTGGAATATTTAGTTAAGCCCAGAGTACTTAGGTAATTTTCTCTGATTAGGATTCCGGCTTTAACTGGTTGACCGGAAGAAGGGTATTGATATATGGTGTAGCCTGGGATAGATTTAATAGTGATGTTATTGCCGGATGTGTATGGTTCAGTGACCAAGACAAAATCATATTTTTGATTATTCAGGGACACAATCATTTCCTGATGGGCATTACGACCGCGTCCGAGGTTAATCTGCAGACAACTGAAGCTAAATTTGGAAGTGGTATTACTGTTGTGATGAGTGTGATTATCCATAATCAATCCGTGCTTTTATATTGTTGTACATAAGGGTCATACGTGGGCATTCGGCTGAAGTTGCACTGTGGTTGGAGTTGCCCTTCTTGATGTGGTTTTTGGTGTAGTGTGTGACGCAGTTATGGCATTGAGCTTTATCGGGATTGTCTTTGTGTGGGCAATTCCGATATTCGTGACCGGATTGAGCGCAATGGGAGCAGGTGGTAGATGGTGAAGAGCATCTCTTGCGGGTGTGTCCATATTGCAAGCACTTGAAGCACTGCAAAATGGGTAAGTACTCACATGCGTGTATTTTTTGATGGTCGATGTTGATTTTAGTAATGGTTATTATCTCTTTGAAGACGCGTGGGCTGGTCAGAAAAACTGCGTTATACAATTTTGGGTTTCTATTTCCCCGTTTGAAGTGGAATGTGAAGTCATTCTTGTCCGTGCTGCAAGCTCTGATGCTGTCATTTTGATTTAGTATAATTTCAGAGAGTTTATCCTCTGAAATGTCCTCGGTGATGCCCTTGAGCACGACCATAGGACGGAGTGTTTTAGAGGTCTCGGCGCATACATCTCCATTGATGAAGTTAGTCTTGTCAAGAGCCTTGTCACGTTGTGCAGCGTTGTCAAATTCGACGCGAACTTTGTTGTTCGAGACAAATCTGGTGGCGACTGGTGCGAAGTTGGTGTCCTTGAATGACACCATTTTCCTCCATGTTTGTAAAGTTTCGGCGGGGCTCTTGACAGAAGTTTTTGGTGTAATTATGATAGCTGGTTTGGTAGCAGGTATGTTGGGTGTTGCGGGGGTATTTACATTTTGGGCAGCCACTACGGAGTACGAGCGCAGCGGAGTTCCGAGTCCAGTGGTAAGTGTTTTTGGTTTTAATTTTGCGAATTCTTCTTTAATTGTCTGTTGGATGGTAGATCTTATGAAGTCTGATTCAGGAGCGGGTTCAGGATCCGTCTGCGTGGACGCGACTGATGTTGCTTTGGGCGTTTGTGACATGGAAGTGCCCGTCGAGTTTAAGAGATTTATGAAGTGTTCAGTTTGTTTGTGGATGTCGAGTGTAAGTCTTTGTACTTCTTGTCTGTTTTGTTTGGTCAGACTTTTATTCATATTGATGGCTGCAAGTATTCCGTGTGTGTGGTTGAGTATTAGAGATTTGAAAGTATCGGCTGGGCTCCGCGGAGCTTCCTGACTTAGCTCCTCCTCGGGCTGGCTATAGTGCAACACCATATTAGGTGTGAAGGAAGTTTCGGAGATCTGCGAGAACTGCTGGGGATGAGTGGGTTGGGTTGCCGTTTTGATAACAGTCATAGTTTGATTGAAAGCCGAGGATGAAGCGGTAGTTAGGGTGTTAGTAGTTGAGGTGAGTGATGAAGTGGAGGTTGTTGGGATGGTAAATGAGATCGGGCGCGGAAGTGTTTGGTGATAGACAGGCTGAGGTATAATGGTGCGGGTTGTATCAAGATCCTGTAAGTCCAACAACGCAAAACTGTTCTCGCTGCTGTCGGGAGATCGGCTCGCAGCTTGACTAGCAGCTTCAGGAGAGGCCTTCTTCCGGTCCTTCTTCTTACGCTGCTTTTTAGGGGAGGGGGCTGGGGAGGGTTCAGTTGAGGGTGATTCTGATTTAGAGGGGCGCTCTGCCCTTTCCCGTAAGAAGTATTCCCTAGAGGGTGGTGGTGAGCGGTGTAGCGGCATTATAACGGTAGAAACTTTAAAACGATTTTAGACAGAGAAGGAAAGACAACAGGTATGCTAATAAGTATAGATATCGGATCAGCTGAAGGTACTCTATTGAATACGGCGATAAAAATATTTTGGTCGGAAGAACGCGTTCGCGCCCCTTTCTACTATACAGTGGGCGGGTGGGCGGGGCAAATTTCGCAAAAATTTTGTCGAAATCCGGTGTTTTGAGTATGCAGAAGGCTGAAGGGTAGCTAGTAATGGAATATAAACGAAAATTTTGTAATAAAAATATTAATATTTTGGAAGATATGAATTTTTTAAAATAATTAATTTTTAAATTTTATGTTTCAGGTGAAACCGGGAAAACTAGTAAGTCGATTTGGAAGGGTGTTGGGGGGGATGAAAGGGCTCGCCGAGACGAATCTTTAGACGTGCCACACTCTTGGGTGAGTATGATTTTTTAAAGTCACAAGGACGTGGGTTAGGTTAGGTTAGGTTAGGTTAGGTTAGGTTAGGTTAGGTTAGGTTAGGTTAGGTTAGGTTAGGTTAGGTTAGGTTAGGTTAGGTTAGGTTAGGTTAGGTTAGGTTAGGTTAGGTTAGGTTAGGTTAGGTTAGGTTAGGTTAGGTTAGGTTAGGTTAGGTTAGGTTAGGTTAGGTTAGGTTAGGTTAGGTTAGGTTAGGTTAGGTTAGGTTAGGTTAGGTTAGGTGTGCCTTCTCGCCGCCACCCCTCCCTGGGAGTTGGATGCCCAGGTGTTGGCGGGGAGGCACCAAAGGAGGGTAGAGGCCCGGACTCTAGGGGAGAGTCTGGGCCCGGAAGAAGCGGAGAGAGCGCGCCGGTTGGCCGTCGACAGGTTGAGGGACCGGTGGAAGAACGACCTGGAGGATTCCCTCTATGGTACCCGAACCATAGGGGCCATCCTCCCGTCGTTCGACCGCTGGTTGGAGAGAGGGCGCGGGGCCTTGAGCTACCGCATGGTGCAGGTATTGACCGGGCATGGTTGCTTCGGTCATTACCTGCACCGCATCGGGAGGGAGCTCGGCCCCGGATGCCACGAGTGCGGCGATCCCGACGACACCGCCCAGCACACCGTGGAAGAGTGTAGTCGCTGGGCGGAAGATCGCCGCACCCTGAGGCTCGCCCTCGGGAGGGAGGACCTCTCGCTGCACAGCATCGTCGCCGGAATGCTGTGCAGCGACAGGGGGTGGGAGGCGGTGGCCTCCTTCTGCGAGACCGTCATGTCCCAGAAGGAGGCCGCGGAGCGGGAGCGCGAGGATGCAGCAGATGCGCTCCCGCTCAGGCGCAGACGAAGGGGAGTCAGGCGATCGCGGTATCTCGCCGCGAACCGCCAGATTCCCCTGTAAGGCCGGAGGGTTGGGGACCCTCTGACGGCCTCGTCTGGGGGGCGAGTCGAGCGTACCGACTGCCCCCCCATGGCGCGGGAGCCCCGGTGGGAAAGACCGGGGCGGCCGGGGGACGTCATGGTGAAATTCACTAGATCCCATGCGTCCCCTTAACGGCAGAGCGGGAAACGCCGGAGTGGTTTTTAGTGGGTAGGCCCGGGACTAGCCCGGGAGAGTCCCACATACCCCCAGGTCGCCCCAGGCCTGGGGGATGCGTAAAGCATTTTCCACTCCGTCCAACAAAAAAAAAGGTTAGGTTAGGTTAGGTTAGGTTAGGTTAGGTTAGGTTAGGTTAGGTTAGGTTAGGTTAGGTTAGGTTAGGTTAGGTTAGGTTAGGTTAGGTTAGGTTAGGTTAGGTTAGGTTAGGTTAGGTTAGGTTAGGTTAGGTTAGGTTAGGTTAGGTTAGGTTAGGTTAGGTTAGGTTAGGTTTTTTTTTTTTTTTTGCGTGGGAGGAGGAAATACTCATGTATACTGCCAGGACCGTTCCTGACAGCATGCCCGACTCTACTGGGAATGGTGCCCAGTAGCCTACGGACTAAAACCTCCCCCCTTGTAGAGTGTGATACGTTGAACACGCGGCGCTATCGGAATACGCTTTGTGTCCAACAGTGTGGTGTAGGATTGGTGAAGGATGAAAGGGTTTGAGAAAAAGAGTGGTTGTTGTTTGTGTTGTGTTTGTTGTAGAGTGTACCTAGGTGTGTTGGGAGTGTAAGGGAAATGAGAGGTATGTAGGGAGAGGATGGATGAAAGTGGATGCCTGCTGGGCGGGCCGGCGGATTCCGAGGAATTTCTCGGCCTCCGCCCGCCCGCCCAGCAGGCAAGAATGAGAGAATGAAAGTGAAGATAAAAATAGTGTCCAGCCCATGGTGCGAACCGGCGCCGGCCACAAGATCGTCGCCCGTTCGCCCCATGGGCGATTAGGGAAAATGGAATGTGATTTATAAGTGTTGCGATGATTACGTGCCATTATAGGCTTTCAAGTTCAAGATTATAATTTTTATCAGTTTATGGAGGGATGTGTTAGTGGTCTCTTTCGAGATGACTTCTTTGAAGTTTTTGGGGTCGATGTTTAGGGAGTGACAGGTGGATATGTGGTCGTATCTCGCTTTTGCAAAGCGAGGACAATCGTGTAGAAGGTGAGTTAGAGATTGGGTTGTGTTATTGCTTGAACAAGGACAATGGTCATCGGTGGTGATTTTAAAACGGAACAAGTATTCCTTGTGGTATCCGTGGTTGCTGAGGAATTGTGTTAATGTGAAAGTTAGTGTGTTGGTTTGGAGGTATTTGGTGAGTTCTTCGTGTGTAGGGAATAGTGTTTTTGTGTATGAGCAGTTGTTCGGGTTATTGTATAGGTCGCTGGTGTCCTTAAGGGATTTAGTTTTGTTGTAGTATTTGATGTGGCTGATGGGAATAGATGTGAAGTCAGGAGTTTTGTGAAGGTTGACTGCAGACTTCGCCGCTTGGTCAGCCAGTTCGTTGCCGGTAATACCGCAGTGGGCTTTCACCCAGTGCAATGATATTCGTGTAATTTCGCTGAAACTGTTAATTATTTTATGTATTCCGTTAACGAGTGGATTATATGAAGTTGGATTTGAAATTTCGTCTAAACCGGATCTACTGTCAGTGAAAATTAAAAGAGTGGATGGAGGGCATTTAGTTTTAGTAGCATGTTCTATGCATTTTAAGATGGCCAGTAGCTCCGACTGGAAGACAGAGCAACAGTCGTGCAGTTTTAGTTTTTTGGTGATGATAGTTCCGTTAGGCTTGATTATGACGAAAGCAGACCCAACTTTGTTGTCTAGTCTGCTTCCGTCTGTGTAGGCTTGCCAGGCGTTAGGATCGTGATTTGATATGATTTCATTGAGCTCAGAAATATTGTGTATTTCTTTATACGGAATTGTGATGCGGAGTGCGGGGTGAAGAAGGGAAGAAGGTGGCACGGGAGCTTCGATTGGGAGATCTCTAGGGAGAAAGGTGGATTGGCCGCGAATTCTCGTGATCTCGACGTCGGCGAAGTACTTCACCCTGGATGGTAAAGGAGTGAGTTGAGCCAGCGAAATAGAGAGTGGGGTGCTCACTGTGCGGAAGGCATGTATGATTTTGATGGCAAAAAGTCGTTGAAGGGAAAGAAGTTTGGAGTTTACACATTTAAATTGTAGTGCGTTGACCCATACGGACGACGCATATGTCACTATGGGCTCGATGACTTGTCTGTAAATGGTGCGTATGTTCTCTGGATGGACGCCCCACGTGGGTCTTATGAAGTTCTGTAATTTGTATAAGAGTTTCTTTGCTTTGTCTATTATATGTTCTGAATGTGTGATGAATTTGAATCTGTTGTCTATTATAACTCCTAGATATTTAATTTGGTTAACGAAATGAATTTGAGTATTGTCCATGAGTATTTTGATTTTAGTTGCTTTGCGAGTGAAAGCGATTGTTTGGGTTTTGTCTAGTCCGAAAGATAGTTTGACTCTATTGCCCCAGGAGTTAATAGTTTTGATGGCTTCGTTGGTAATACGCTCCAGTTCTTCGGGAGACTTGGAATGCGTTATTAGTAGGACGTCATCTGCGTACGCTTGAAGGTGGCAGCCTGCTGGCATGGTTGTTTCCAGAAGCTCGTCGAGGATCAGGTTCCATAGCACCGGACCCACGACGGAGCCCTGTATGCAGCCTCTGGTCATTGATTTCTCCAAGCAGCAGTCCGAGAACGCTAGCATGACTGATCGGTCGGTGACGTAGCTTTGGAGGATTTGATAGATGTTTTTCGGGCACCTGATATGTTGAAGTCTCCGGAAGATGGCGGGCCACCAGGCATTATCGAAGGCGGCTCGAATGTCTAGTGACACCGAGAGGACTTGGTCACCTTTATGAATAGCTCTTTTGATGATGTCTGTTGCATGATGGATGGCGCATATGGTATTGGTTTGAAGGCGGAAGCCGAACTGTGTCGGGATAACGGTGTTATTGCTGTTCATGTGGTAGACAAGGCGGTTGATGATCAATTTTTCAAGGAGCTTACCGAATACCTTTACCAGTCCGATAGGTCGGAAGGAGGCTGCTTTGGAATAATCGTCCTTATCGGGTTTAGGTATGATCTTCGTGGTGGTAATCTTCCAGGTGTCGGGAAAATATTGAAGCTGCAAACAGCGGTTCATGATACCGGTGATGGTGTCGGGAAAAAGTTTAGCAACCTGAAGACAGATGTCAGAAGTAAGATGGTCGGCGCCAGGCGCTTTTTTGTGGCTTATAGTGTTAAGTGTTTCAAGGACCTCCGTGTTAGTAAACGGAGGTTCGTCCTGTGTAGAAGGCGGATCGACGACCTGCCTTCTGATAGAGAGCTGTTCTGGGGTATCTCGACTTGCGTCGTCGTCAGGATAGAAGATGCGCAAGAGTGCCTCGGCTGAGTCCGCGCTGCTATTCGTGTATGAGCCGTCTTGTAGGAGAAGTGTGGAAGGGGCTGTGTGATAGGCCGGGTTCGCATGATTCGATTCGTTACCGACCACACATCCTCCTTCTTTTGTCTTTCACAGAATTCGCGAAATGCCTCCGTCGAGGCAGAGCAGCATGCGTCAGAGTATGCTTTCCTTAGCTCATTTCTTTCTCTGATTAGGTCTTCGAGTGGTAATTTTTGTTTTACAGCCTTTCTTAATTTATGGTGATTTCTAATGACTTTTTTCTTTTTCAGATCCAGATCATCGTTCCACCAGGGAGGACCTTTGGGTGGACCTTCGGACGCCGGAAGCAGATCTGCGCACATATCTTGGATGTATTTGGTAAGGTATGAAATGACGATGTCGAGTTGTTCTTCGGTGCAAGAGGAAATGTATTCTGTGTCAGGGATTTTGTCTGCGAGAGCGTCGCGGATATCATCGGTAAGTAGATCCCATTTTACCCCAGTGGTATTGTAGCGGAAGGTGGATAGCTTAGCTTTAGTTTTGAATCTAGCAGATTTATCGAGGGAGGTGTCGAGAAGAAAAGTGATGGCGTTGTGGTCAGAAGATGGGCACAGACTGGTGTCGACTTTCCAGTCCGTGATTTGCACGTGGTGTTGTCCGCGACGTGGGTGGTTCCCCAGGAGAGTGACGTCGACGATGGAGGTGCGCAGCGTGCCGTGGGAAACTGTTTCGAAAGTGGGGGTGGTTCCAATATTGCATACCGTTAGGTTGTTGGTGATAGCCAAATCGGCGAGCAATTCCCCCCTGGTGTTGTTCTGAGAACAGCCCCATAGGCGATGCCAGCCGTTAAAGTCGCCTCCGATTATGTGCGTTGCACCAGCTGTGTCGTGTAGGAAGGTCTCGAGCAGTTCGAGTGAGTTCGTGGGGTCTGTGCGAGGTTCAATATAGGCAGACACCAGATACACTCTGCCACCAGACCTTTCCGTAAGCTGGACAATACAGATGTTGGAGTTGGAGTATTTAGTCTGTCCAAGCGTGCCGAAAGAATTTTCTTTTACAAGGATGGCTGCTTTGATGGGCTGGTTGGGTGACGGGAACTGATATGTGGTGTAGCCGGGGATAGGTTTGATTGTTTTGGTGTTGTTTGCGACGTATGGTTCACTGATGAAAACAAAGTCGTATTTATTGCTATTTAGAGACACGACCAGCTCTTGGTGAGCGTTTCGGCCGTGTCCGATGTTAATTTGGAGACATTTGTGGATGTTTTTTGGAGTGGAATTATTTTTATTAATTATGTTTTTATTGGCCATAGTCGATTCTTGCTTTAATATTGTTGTACATCATGGACATTCGTGGGCACTCGATGGAAGTGGCGCTGTGTTGGGTGTTTCCCTTTTTAATGTTGTTTTTGATGAAGTGTGTCTTGCAGTTGTGGCAGTTGGTTTTTGAGGGATCTTCCTTGTGGGGGCAATGTTTGTACTCGTGACCGGAGCTGGCGCAATGTGAGCAGACTGGAGCGGACTCAGCGGCACATCTCTTCCGAGTGTGTCCGTATTGCAGGCATTTATAGCACTGCAATAGCGGCACGTATTCGGTTGCGTGAACGCGTTGGTGGTCGACATTGATTTTGGTTGCGGTTATTATTGCTTTAAATACGCGGGGGGAGGTGAGAAAGACGGCGTTATAGAGTTTTGGATTTCTGTTACCGCGTTTGAAATGGAGCGAGAAATCTTTAGCACTGACGATGCTATTTCGGACTGCCTCATTCTGCTGAGAGATAATTTCGACCAGTTTTTCGGACGGGGTTTCCTCGGTTATACCTTTGAGGACAACCATTGGATTGAGCGATTTGGACGCCTCTGCGCAGACCTCCGCATTGACAAAGTTGGTCTTGTCTAGAGCTTTGTCTCGTTGTTCGACACTATCAAACTCTACGCGGACCTTGTTGTTGGACACGTACTTTGTGGCGACGGGAGCGAAGTTAGTATCAGTAAATGTAACTGTTTTCCTCCAAGCCGATAGAGTCTCTGCAGGGCTCTTAACGTTGGTTTTAGGAGTTATTATTAAGGCTGGTTTGGTGATAGGTATATTGGGGAGTGGAGATGGTGTAGGGAGCTGTACGTTGCGGCTGGTGGCCGCGGCGTAAGTTTTGGTGTTGGGAGCCGGTCCTATGGCAGCACTGGATCTCATTTTGCCGAACTCTTCTTTGATTGTTTTTCTAATTGTTTCAGTAATAGTGTCAGATTTAGTGGGTTTTTCGGGTTCAGTTTGGGTGGTGGCAGCAGAGGTGATGGTTTTGCGTGAGAATGTGTCGGGTGAAGAAGTTCTGAGTGTGTTGATGAATTTCTCGGTTTCTGTGTGAATTTGAGTGGCAAGTCGCTCGACCTCCATTCTATTGGCCTTGGTCAAGCTTTTGTTCATGCGCACCGCGGCCAGTATCCCCTGTGCGCTGTTGAGAATGACGGATTTAAAAGTGTCCGCCATGTTCTCGGTGTTAGTTTGGGAGCGCTCGCTTTCTGGATGACTGTAATATAGCGCCATGTTAGGCGAGAGGGACGTTTCTGTAAGTTGCGAAAGCGAGGGCGAGGGCTGCGATAGCGGTATGAGGGGCGACGGCTGCAGTGGCTGTGAGGGCAGTGAGGGCTGAGTTGCAGCTTTGATCACGGTCACATCCGGGGTGAAAGGCGGGAATGCAGTGTTGGTGAGAGTGGTTGTAGTGGAGGTGAAAGATGATGTGGTGGTGATTGGGATGGTGAATGAAATAGGGTTGGGAAGAGCAGAGTGTTGGGCAGGCTGCGGGTCTATGGTGCGGGTAATGTCAAGATCGAGCAGTGAGAAGCTATTGTCGCTGAAGCTGGGAGAGCGGCTTACAGGCTGGCTAGTCGTCTCACTGGAGGCCTTTTTGCGGTCCTTCTTCTTGTTTCTATTGCGTTGTTTTTTAGGGGTGGGTGGGGGGGAGGGCTCTGGCGAGTCCGACTCCGACTTGGATGGGCGGGCCGGCCTATCGCGCAGATAGAAGTCCCTTGAGCGCGGCGGTGAGCGTTCGATCGGCATTATGTTATACTAATGTAAAATGAAGTTTCAAATGAAATTTAAAATTATAAGGAAGTCTGTTAGATATGACAATAAGTGTCTATATCTGATCAGTGCTGAGTGTACTATCGATTTAGGAAATAAAAGTTTTTTGGTCGGAATAGAGCGTCTGCAACCCTTCCTACTATACAGTGGGCGGGTGGGCGGGGCAAATTTCGCAAAAATTTTGTCGAAATCCGGTGTTTTGAGTATGCAGAAGGCTGAAGGGTAGCTAGTAATGGAATCTAAACGAAAATTTTGTAATAAAAATATTAATATTTTGGAAGTTAGGAATTTTTTAAAATAATTAATTTTTAAATTTTATGTTTCAGGTGAAACCGGGAAAACTAGTAAGTCGATTTGAAAGGGTGTTGGGGGGGATGAAAGGGCTCGCCGAGACGAATCTTTAGACGTGCCACACTCTTGGGTGAGTATGATTTTTTAAAGTCACAAGGACGTGATGTATGAAGAAATTGTCGCACTTAGGTAACCTCGGTTCCGTAAGCGCAAAAATTTTGTCGAAATCCGGTGTTTTGAGTATGCAGAAGGCTGAAGGGTAGCTAGTAATGGAATCTAAACGAAAATTTTGTAATAAAAATATTAATATTTTGGAAGTTAGGAATTTTTTAAAATAATTAATTTTTAAATTTTATGTTTCAGGTGAAACCGGGAAAACTAGTAAGTCGATTTGAAAGGGTGTTGGGGGGGATGAAAGGGCTCGCCGAGACGAATCTTTAGACGTGCCACACTCTTGGGTGAGTATGATTTTTTAAAGTCACAAGGACGTGATGTATGAAGAAATTGTCGCACTTAGGTAACCTCGGTTCCGTAAGCGCAAAAATTTTGTCGAAATCCGGTGTTTTGAGTATGCAGAAGGCTGAAGGGTAGCTAGTAATGGAATCTAAACGAAAATTTTGTAATAAAAATATTAATATTTTGGAAGTTAGGAATTTTTTAAAATAATTAATTTTTAAATTTTATGTTTCAGGTGAAACCGGGAAAACTAGTAAGTCGATTTGAAAGGGTGTTGGGGGGGATGAAAGGGCTCGCCGAGACGAATCTTTAGACGTGCCACACTCTTGGGTGAGTATGATTTTTTAAAGTCACAAGGACGTGGTTAGGTTAGGTTAGGTTAGGTTAGGTTAGGTTAGGTTAGGTTAGGTTAGGTTAGGTTAGGTTAGGTTAGGTTAGGTTAGGTTAGGTTAGGTTAGGTTAGGTTAGGTTAGGTTAGGTTAGGTTAGGTTAGGTTAGGTTAGGTTAGGTTAGGTTAGGTTAGGTTAGGTTAGGTTAGGTTAGGTTAGGTTAGGTTAGGTTAGGTTAGGTTAGGTTAGGTTAGGTTAGGTTAGGTTAGGTTAGGTTAGGTTAGGTTAGGTTAGGTTAGGTTAGGTTAGGTTAGGTTAGGTTAGGTTAGGTTAGGTTAGGTTAGGTTAGGTTAGGTTAGGTTAGGTTAGGTTAGGTTAGGTTAGGTTAGGTTAGGTTAGGTTAGGTTAGGTTAGGTTAGGTTAGGTTAGGTTAGGTTAGGTTAGGTTAGGTTAGGTTAGGTTAGGTTAGGTTAGGTTAGGTTAGGTTAGGTTAGGTTAGGTTAGGTTAGGTTAGGTTAGGTTAGGTTAGGTTAGGTTAGGTTAGGTTAGGTTAGGTTAGGTTAGGTTAGGTTAGGTTAGGTTAGGTTAGGTTAGGTTAGGTTAGGTTAGGTTAGGTTAGGTTAGGTTAGGTTAGGTTAGGTTAGGTTAGGTTAGGTTAGGTTAGGTTAGGTTGGGGTGCTATGTCGGGTAACCTCCTCGTGTGCCTTGGAGCTGCGGTTCCCCTTACGCAATTGGAGGTGCGGGGAAGAGCAGTACTTGGGCCGGTGCACCCTGGGCATCGGTCAACAATTTCTATTTTAGAGATATTGTTGGCCGATGGCTAATAACCCGACACGGGGTGTCTCTCCGCGTGTCCCTCTTTCTAGAGGGCACTGTGGATGAGACCAGGGGAAGTGTGCTGCCTACTTGTCGTTGCCCAGTGATCTTTCGGAGCTATGCCGGCAGGGTTTCCCACACCGGACAGGTCCAAAGTGAGGGCAGCGCCATAGGCAGTCACACGGCAGGCCCAGCAATGGGCCTGCCTGGAGGGCCAGGCTTGCCCTTTTCAGGGCGAGCCTGTTCTGCGGGTGTGCCCTTCGGGGTGCTCTGCCTGGGCGGCGGCTTGTTTCGGCAGGTCGTCGGCCAACTCGCAACCCTTACTCACAGAGTTTGGAGCGAGGGCCGCTACCCCTCGGGGTGGGGGCCGCGAGGAGAAAAGCGGTCTAAAAAATCCACGAGGGGGGGTAAGGGGAGGGGCGACGCGGGTCGGCTCTCTTTCCCCCTCCTTTTTGTGCGGGTGCCCGCTAGCGGGCTTGCCGGGGTCGTCGCGGTGGCTTATGGCATATCCCGTGGCGTCCCCACTAACGGCAGTGACGGACACGCCGGAGTGGTTTTAGTGGGTATGACCGGGAAACCGGGTGAGTCCCACATAACCCCCACACGGCAGAGGGCCAGGGGGTATGCGTAAATGCATTTCCACTCCGTCAAAAAAAAAAAAAAAAAAAAAGGTTAGGTTAGGTTAGGTTAGGTTAGGTTAGGTTAGGTTAGGTTAGGTTAGGTTAGGTTAGGTTAGGTTAGGTTAGGTTAGGTTAGGTTAGGTTAGGTTAGGTTAGGTTAGGTTAGGTTAGGTTAGGTTAGGTTAGGTTAGGTTAGGTTAGGTTAGGTTAGGTTAGGTTAGGTTAGGTTAGGTTAGGTTAGGTTAGGTTAGGTTAGGTTAGGTTAGGTTAGGTTAGGTTAGGTTAGGTTAGGTTAGGTTAGGTTAGGTTAGGTTAGGTTAGGTTAGGTTAGGTTAGGTTAGGTTAGGTTAGGTTAGGTTAGGTTAGGTTAGGTTAGGTTAGGTTAGGTTAGGTTAGGTTAGGTTAGGTTAGGTTAGGTTAGGTTAGGTTAGGTTAGGTTAGGTTAGGTTAGGTTAGGTTAGGTTAGGTTAGGTTAGGTTAGGTTAGGTTAGGTTAGGTTAGGTTAGGTTAGGTTAGGTTAGGTTAGGTTAGGTTAGGTTAGGTTAGGTTAGGTTAGGTTAGGTTAGGTTAGGTTAGGTTAGGTTAGGTTAGGTTAGGTTGGGGTGCTATGTCGGGTAACCTCCTCGTGTGCCTTGGAGCTGCGGTTCCCCTTACGCAATTGGAGGTGCGGGGGGAAGAGCAGTACTTGGGCCGGTGCACCCTGGGCATCGGTCAACAATTTCTATTTTAGAGATATTGTTGGCCGATGGCTAATAACCCGACACGGGGGTGTCTCTCCGCGTGTCCCTCTTTCTAGAGGGCACTGTGGATGAGACCAGGGGGGGAAGTGTGCTGCCTACTTGTCGTTGCCCAGTGATCTTTCGGAGCTATGCCGGCAGGGTTTCCCACACCGGACAGGTCCAAAGTGAGGGCAGCGCCATAGGCAGTCACACGGCGGGCCCAGCAATGGGCCTGCCTGGAGGGCCAGGCTTGCCCTTTTCAGGGCGAGCCTGTTCTGCGGGTGTGCCCTTCGGGGTGCTCTGCCTGGGCGGCGGCTTGTTTCGGCAGGTCGTCGGCCAACTCGCAACCCTTACTCACAGAGTTTGGAGCGAGGGCCGCTACCCCTCGGGGTGGGGGCCGCGAGGAGAAAACCTCTATAAAAAATCCACGAGGTTGGGTAAGGGGAGGGGCTAAGCGTGTAGGCTCTCTTTCCCCCCCTCCTTTTTGTGCGGGTGCCCGCTAGCGGGCTTGCCGGGGGTCGTCGCGGTGGCTTATGGCATATCCCGTGGCGTCCCCACTAACGGCAGTGACGGACACGCCGGAGTGGTTTTAGTGGGTATGACCGGGAAACCGGGTGAGTCCCACATAACCCCCACACGGCAGAGGGCCAGGGGGTATGCGTAAATGCATTTCCACTCCGTCAAAAAAAAAAAAAAAAAAAAAGGTTAGGTTAGGTTAGGTTAGGTTAGGTTAGGTTAGGTTAGGTTAGGTTAGGTTAGGTTAGGTTAGGTTAGGTTAGGTTAGGTTAGGTTAGGTTAGGTTAGGTTAGGTTAGGTTAGGTTAGGTTAGGTTAGGTTAGGTTAGGTTAGGTTAGGTTAGGTTAGGTTAGGTTAGGTTAGGTTAGGTTAGGTTAGGTTAGGTTAGGTTAGGTTAGGTTAGGTTAGGTTAGGTTAGGTTAGGTTAGGTTAGGTTAGGTTAGGTTAGGTTAGGTTAGGTTAGGTTAGGTTAGGTTAGGTTAGGTTAGGTTAGGTTAGGTTAGGTTAGGTTAGGTTAGGTTAGGTTAGGTTAGGTTAGGTTAGGTTAGGTTAGGTTAGGTTAGGTTAGGTTAGGTTAGGTTAGGTTAGGTTAGGTTAGGTTAGGTTAGGTTAGGTTAGGTTAGGTTAGGTTAGGTTAGGTTAGGTTAGGTTAGGTTAGGTTAGGTTAGGTTAGGTTAGGTTAGGTTAGGTTAGGTTAGGTTAGGTTAGGTTAGGTTAGGTTAGGTTAGGTTAGGTTAGGTTAGGTTAGGTTAGGTTAGGTTAGGTTAGGTTAGGTTAGGTTAGGTTAGGTTAGGTGTTTTTTTTTTTTTTTTTTTTTTTTTTTTTTTTACTGTGCTCCTCCAACATGATCGGAGACTTTGCTTAGCTTGGTTGCGTTCATACCAGTTCTCGCATTTATTCCTCTCGCACTTGCATTCTTCATACAATTCTTTCTTTCATTCTTCACCTTTTGCTACTTTAGAGAGTGGGATTCTCTCGCTATCTAACTATCAACTTTTTATTTTAATTTTAGGGTTGTTATTAACTCGACACGATTACTTTTATTTATTAATAGCTTCAAAATTTTCTTATTTGCTACTTTACATTTTATCGACTACTACAAATTTACCTTATTTTCTATTCTTAACCCTTAACATACTACTAACACTATTTATTACATTTTTTACAATTCATTTTGTATGCTTAATTTTAATTTGTCTATAAATTAAGTAAACATACTTTTACACACTATTTCTTTTGGTTACTTTTGTTGCAATGCTTTCGCAGTATTTTAAGAATGTGTTTCTACTAGTTTTATCTGTCATTATTTCTGTAATGCTATCTGGTATTATTTGTGTTTTTAGCCTGTTTTGCAGTTCCAGTCTCTCCAATTCGTGCACCGGACAATTAAACAAGATGTGCCGCACTGTCTCCATTTCCGCTGGGTCACATATGCACGAAGGACTCTCCTTACACTTGAAGCGATTCAAGTATTCGGAGAACCCCCCGTGCCCAGTCATGATCTGCGTTCTCAGGTTGCTAGGTATAATCTTCCTCACTATCCGATAAGCCTCAATCGCGTCTGGGAAGAACATTTTGGTTCCTGAAGCAGTTTCGCCGTTTTTATATCTGCGGTTCCACTCGTCTAGTGTTTCGCTTCTGAGGCATCGCTTGACGAATGAGATCGGGCATCGGTCGTAATCTGGTCTGCGCTTAGATTTCAGAGCGGCATCCTTGGCGAGTTGGTCAGCCCTTTCGTTACCCTCCATCCCTGCGTGTGCCTTTATCCAGTGCAGGGCGACAACCTTATTCTGAGCTAGCGCAGATCTAAGGTTGTCCCTTGCCGCTACCGCTAGAGGATGGGGGCATCTATGGTTGGTGACCGTTTGAAGGGCTGCCATGGAGTCGCTGTAGATCCCGAAGGTTCTCTCTCGGTGGTTTCTGACGATTTCCGTGGCCTTGGACAGTGCCAAGAGTTCAGCTTGGTAGACAGTGCAGAAGCCGGATAGAGCAAGCTTGTGGGATTTGTTCTCGGTATTGCCGTTCCAAATGGAGACAGCTGCCCCCACCTTTCCCTCAAGCTTGCTACCATCCGTGAAGATGCGAATGTTGTATTCACTGTGGGCATCCACTTGCTCCTGGTTAGAGAGCTTCACTATCTCCAGTTTGTTATGCTCTGCAGGATGAGGAGCTTCTGCGGCCGGCATCATTCTCTCGATGTCCCTGTCCCCCATGATCGCTTGGCCCACACCCTTCTTGGCCTCATAGAGTGAGGCCGCCTCTCGAATTCGGAGGTCCAGAGGGAGTAGTCCTGATAGGATCAAAGCCGAGTTTAGGGACACCGTTCGGTAGGCCTTGCAGATTTTCTGCGCTATCCCTCGTTGAACGACTGAGAGTTGTTTAATGACACTCAGTTTTTCCGCTGCTGGTGCCCACACGCTGGCTGCGTACAAGATTACAGGCTCTACAGTGGCTACGTAAATTGTCTTAACGACCTCCGGGTGGAGACCCCAAGTGGTTTTCGCTGCTCTCGCTAACTGCTTGTGAATACCTATGGCCTTCCTGCATACATTCGCGACGTGCGTATTGAACGTCAGCTTGTCATCGATGGTGACCCCCAACATTTTAATCTCCCTGGACATGGCAACCGCCGTCCCGCCCATGCTCAGGCGTGGAGTGTCGAATTTTAAGCGCTTAGTTATGACCATCGCATTTGTTTTATGTGGTGCAAATTTTAGCTTATTGTCAACACCCCACCTCCAAACATGGTCGAGCGCGGCGTTCGCCGCGTCCTGGACATCCGATGTCTTCTCACCGTCGAAGACAAGCACTACGTCGTCTGCGAATGCCTGACAGTATACGCCGTTTGCTTGAAGGCTTTTTAGGAGAGGGTCCAGCAAGAGATTCCACAGTGTGGGTCCTCCGATCGAGCCCTGTACACAGCCTTTGCTTGTTGCTATGGCGTGCTCTTCTCCTGCAAACCTTACCCTGACACTCCTGTCTCTCAAGTAGCTGTCCACCACTCTCCTTAGGTCAAGAGGACAGTTTTCCTCGGCCAAGCGGACTCTGATGGCCGGCCACCAGGCGCAATCGAAGGCTCCCTCTATATCTAGCGAAATCAGTGTGATAATTTTCTTTTCCTTTAATTTGCTGCGAACGTATTGCATCATGGTATAGAGGGAGTCTTCGGTGCTCCTTTGTGGCATGAATCCAAACTGCCTCTCGCTTGTTTTTGGTACGAGGTAAAATTTTAGACGAGCCACTAGTAGTTTTTCATATATCTTGCCAAGTATCGGGAGCAGGCCGATCGGGCGGTAGGATTTAGGCTTGGTATAGTCATCTTTGCCCGGCTTCCTCAAGACGACTACCGTGGCCTCCTTCCAAGACCTGGGGAAGTGGTGGAGTTTCAGGCACTTGTTTAGAAGCGCCAGGAATGTCTCAGGGCTGCATTCTATGGCGTGGTGGCAGATATCAGCCGTAAACCCGTCCATTCCTGGCGCTTTCTTTGGGTTGAAGGATCTGCTCGCCCATATGAGTTCCATCATTGTGAATGGTGGTTCGCCGGGATCTTCTTGTTCTCCCTCATTCACATTTCTGGCCATGTGTCTAATACGGCGGTGGTGTTCATTATCGGTGTCGGTGGGATCCTTCGGATAGAAGGTCTCTGCCAGTAGTCGCGCAGAGTCCGCCGCACTGAGTATTTTGCCTTCATGTTCTAGGGGCAAGTCCTCCTCTCTTTTGGTCACCCTACCTATAACCCTATAAATGCCTTCCCACACTCCCTCTCTGTCCTGCTTCTTGCAAAACTCCTTCCAGCTCTCGACTTGGGCTGAGGCTGCTCTTGACTCATATTTTTCTTTTTGTTTCAGATACTCTTCGATAACTTTGGGTCTGCGGACTGGAGCTGCACAGCGTATCCTGCGTTTCCTGGTGGCGACTTCCTTCTTCATCTCTTCGAGTTCCTCGGACCACCACGGCAGGGTGAGTTTATGATTGTGTTTCTTTTTGGGTATGGTGATGTCGCATGTCGCGGTGATTACTTTAGTAATATTGTCGACATGTGTATCTATTTGGTGTGGTGTGTTTATTGTTTCTATTTCGTGTAAAGTCGGCAACAATTGTTTGAGTTTCTCATGAAACTCAAACCAATTGGCTTTCTTGGTGTTGTAGATACGTGTTGTTCTGTTTATTTGTGTTTGTGTTGAACTTACTAGGTTAATTTTGAAAACGATGCCGTTGTGGTCCGAGCTCGTGAGACCTTCGTCTACTTTCCAGTCTTCCACCAGGTCCAGGATATTTGTTGTACAGGCTGTGATGTCTACGTGGCTGCTGTAGCGTCTGCCTCCCCGGATTGTATCAAAGGTCGGGATTTCTCCTTTGTTTAGTACGTTGAGGTCTAGTTCATCGAGAGCCGCCAGGAGGTATTCGCCTCTATGGTCAATGTCTGGACTTCCCCACCATGAGCTTTTCGCGTTCGCGTCCCCTCCTATGAGCCATCTGTGTGAGCCGATTTCTGTTTTAACCTTTTTGAGGTGCTCTACGTAGGGTTCAATTTGTTGATCTGGCTCAAAGTAAAACGAGACGAGAGTGGTTTCCCAGGCGCCTGTGTGGATTCCCAACACAACTATATTATTTGTGGTGAGTTTTGGGTACTGTGTTACTCTTAGGTCGTCGTCGAAGACCGCTATGGCGGCTTTTACGGTACCCTCCCCCAATTTGGCTGCCTGGTACACCCGCACACCATTATAACCTCTCATTGATTTGGCTCCGCCCACATATGGTTCCTGCAGAAGCGCGAACGCGGTTTTTCGCTTTTGCGCCTCCATCAGTAGTTCCTCAGTTGCGAGCTTTTTTCTTTGGAGGTTTGCCTGCATGCCCCAGTGGGGGGTTTGTTTATTTGTGTTGCCTTTAGCAATACGCTACCGTCGATCTGGCAAGCTCATCCCATTTCTTTCGCACTGGACATGCCACGTCGAATGCGTTGTGTTCCGTGTGGTCTATTCCGGCTTTAGTGCAGTTCCGGCACCTTGCTGGAGCTCCAGCAAGCCAGTCAGCGCATTCCGTTCTCAGGTGAGGGCCACTGCAATGGCTACAAAGGTCTGCTGTCTCGGTGCAGAACCTTTTCCCATGGCCATAGCCCAGACATCGGGTGCACTGGAGTAGCGGGGTTTGGTCCTCCACTTTGACTCTTTGGAGGTCTACCCGCATGGTTCCCCGGTGGGTTGCTCTCTGCCAGACTGTAGGGGATACACTGATGACTACGTGGCATGTGTGTGGGTTTCTCGTTTTCTTTCTGAACTTCACCTCCACTCGGACCTGCTCCTCTTCTAGGTCGTGGAAGATTTCCCGGTTTTGGTTCCTAAGAGCTTTGTGGATATCTTCATCTGTGTTTATAGATAAAACGCTCTTAAGGACTAGGAGCGGGTCTTTGTTTTTTACTTCTTCGACGGCGAGTTCAGACTCTGTGCTTCCCAGCCTCTCTTTGAATTTATCTCTTTCTCCTTTTGAGTGGAATCCCATTATGACCTTTCTATCTTTAGCCTTTCTTATCTTTTCTATTTTTATCCACCCTTCCTTGGCGTCTACCGCTTTCCTTACTCTCTCCAAGACATCTTCCCCTGTTTCCGTTTCGTTGTTTGAGGTGACAACTACTGAGTGAAGCGTGTTTCGCTTCGTCCGTGTTGGGCTTTTTGCTGCGGTCACGCTTGCGTATGACGCTGTTGCCACCCTTTCCAGGGTCTCCTTTTGGTGTTCGAGAGCCCTTTTTAATTCCTCCATCTTGTCGTTGTTTTCGGAGAGGAGCTTGGAGTGTTCATCTATTTTACTCATTAGAGTATTGGTCTCGGAGTTCACCATGAAGGTGGTGTCGGAAACGGTGTCTTCCGGTGCCATCCTCATGGGTTCCTCTTTTTTGCCTGAGGCCTTTCCTATCTTTGCTTCGGCGTCCGCCTCTTTGACGAGTTGATACAATCTGTCCAAGGCCGCGGTGACTTCTGTTTTTATTTCCGTCTTTATGTTGCGAGAGTTGTTCAGATGTAGTTTTGCCTTGCAAAGACAGGATTTGGCCTCTGCCGTTCTTGTGGTAACTTGCCTTTTTGTCAGTGGTTTATTTTTTATTACTGGCTGTGTTGGTTTCTGCGGGTCCCACCATTTTTGTTATGGTGGGGGTAGTACTTTTCCTCGCGGCCTCCCACTCTCCGATACTGCGTCGGACGCTCCTGTCAGGAGTTGGGTTTTTATGAGGCGACTTTTCGCCTTCTGTCCTCTTTGATGGTGTTCTCAGTCCGAACATGTTGGATTTAAGGTAGTGTCTGGCAAATGCGGAACCTTGTAAAATTTGTAAAATGGTCTCAGTTGCACAGAATTGGAACTACCGAGTGATTACAATTAAATAGTTTAATAAGTTTTTGTCACGATGATAATATATAAATACACTTTAATGAAAGGTAGAGTTATTGGCTCTACTGTCTTCGGTCTACGGATATAATATAGTAGAGCCTAGTGCTAAAGACACAATAAAAAATTTTTAATAACGTCTTAAAACTAGAGGTAGAGTCACTGACTCGGTCACTAAAATGTGTTACAGTACTGTCCTTTGCCGATTTTCGGCTTAAAAATTTTTTCTCTATGTAGAGTCGTTTTTTACTTTTGTATTGTAACCCTTTTTCACTAATTATAAAGGTTATTATATATAAAGAAAACAAAGGAAAATTAATTAAAAGTAAATTTTAAAATTTTTTTTTAGAGTCGCAGACTCTATCGTTTTTCTTTTTGGCAGGGGTCCTGACCCTTAGTAACACCTAATACTAAATATTACAACTACATAGGCAATAAAACTATACAAAAAAGAATTTTTAAAATTTAACTCTATGTAGAGCGCTGCTCTATGGTCCAATTTGTTACTCTACTACTGTAGATCCCTCTATCGAAAACCCCGTCTAAATCGGTTCAGCGGTTCCCAAGATACGGCTTACCTACTTTTTCACTCGGGGGGTCACGCTTAGGCTGGTCGGTTGGTTTTATGGGGGTAGGGGGATGGGAGTGGGGGGGATGGGTCCGGGAGGGTCGGGTTTGTTCGGAGATGGGGGGGTGTGTTTGAGAGGGGGGGGCCGAAATTTGGTTATTTTTGGCCTAGGACGTACCGTTCCCGAGATAAATGCAGGTTTTCCAAAAACACTTATCTAAACAATCTTAACTTTTGCCGTTGGGAAGGTTCCGAAAATCCACTGTAGGGGCTGAAGTTCTGGATGGATTTCCACGTAGTAAAGTGCTACGGCAAGAGCTGGTCCAGTCCCACAAGACCTTGAGAAATCCTCCACGGAAAAGTCGCGCGGTCTGTGCTTTTTCCCGACGGGAATACCGGGAGCTGCACTTTACCAACTTTAAAAAGATTGTTTGGGTCTTAGCAGCTAGATTTTATTGTCGTGAAAATTTATGGGTTATCGGGCAGGGTCCAAATTTATTTGCAGGACTGCGAATGAAAATCCTGGACGCCGGGAAACCCAAAAATTTTCACGATTTCCACAAAAATCTTCCCGTGGGAACGTTTTGGGGGTGGCTATATCTAAGTTGCCCTTACAGTCGCTTCTCGTCAGAGAACCAATTTGGTGTTATTTTTGGGCTACCTAGCACCGTTTCCGGGATAACTGGACGACAAACTTATTTGGTAATGCCGTCTGTGGGACTAGTTCCAGAATAAAATTTGTATAAATTACAATTTTGGTCTAAGCTTAATTCTAAAAATACCTAAATCTAGATGAGGAGTTGCTCTTGCGTCTTGGGCCCCTCTGGTGGTTGCTGGCCGGTCCGCTGTCTTCCAGGAAATTCCGGGAATTCGGGTGGGCTGACAACTTTCTGCAAATGGCTCCTGGAGCGGGCGGTAGTTGTCAGCGGGCGATGTTCCACGGTTTGTTCGCTCCTCCGTGAGGTTCCCGAAAAGGTAACCTGGTGGTCTGGATCCGGGATGGCGGGGTTCGCAAAGTTGAAATTTGCCACTTTATATTTGCGGCTGAGCAAATTTACTCGCTCGGCTTCGGGAGTCGCAGTTTCTTGGTTTTTCAGCCGATTTCAATAATTCGGCCCTCGGTCTATTCGTTATAAGCTGCACTATTTTTTAACACTTTAAAAGTATTGGGTCACAGATATTGTTCTCCCGTAATTAAGTCCGAAACTAAACTAAAATTATTTTACAATTGTCATCACCTTGTAATCCCGTTTGAGTCCGTTATAATTGTCCAATATTCAATTTGAAAACGCCTCCGGGATGGTCTCACTGTCTGCTATGCGGGCCCACTTCAGCCTTCAGCCGCACTCCTGAAACGGCTGAAATGGCCGCCACGTGTTTTTCAGTTTTTCGGCTGTTGTGCCTCGGGTCCTCACCGGAAAATTCCGGGAGGGGTCTCCGAGGGTCCGGGCAGTTCAAGCGGTGATCCGTGCAGTCCAAAAACACTAGGTCACAGATCACTTTTCGGGGTTTTGACCTCCGAAGTGTTCACCACAACACTATTTTCCACCACGTGTTAGTGAAAATTTTCACAAAGTATCACTTGTGATACATCAAAACACGCGTCTCACGAGCGCGATTCTAATGATATATCGCACTTGTATATTCGCGTTAAAAATACCACTTTTGTGAATTTTTTCGTGCGGAGCGACGCGGAAACAGTGTTAGTCGGACGGCGGGTGAGGCGCGACTGGTTAGGTTAGGTTAGGTTGTGTTGTGTTAGGTTGTGTTGTGTAGGCTAGGTTAGGTTGTGTTGTGCTGTGCTGTGTTGTGTTGTGTTGTGCTTGTGCTGTGCTGTGCTGTGCTGTGCTGTGCTGTGCTGTGCTGTGCTGTGCTGTGCTGTGCTGTGCTGTGCTGTGCTGTGCTGTGCTGTGCTGTGCTGTGCTGTGCTGTGCTGTGCTGTGCTGTGCTGTGCTGTGCCAGGTGCTGTGCTGTGCTGTGCTGTGCTGTGCTGTGCTGTGCTGTGCTGTGCTGTGCTGTGCTGTGCTGTGCTGTGCTGTGCTGTGCTGTGCTGTGCTGTGCTGTGCTGTGCTGTGCTGTGCCAGGCCAGGCCAGTGCTGTGCTGTGCTGTGCTGTGCCAGGCCAGGCCAGTGCCAGTGCTGTGCTGTGCTGTGCTGTGCTGTGCTGTGCTGTGCTGTGCTGTGCCAGGCCAGGCCAGGCTGTGCTGTGCCAGGCCAGGCCAGGCTGTGCTGTGCCAGGCCAGGCTGTGCCAGGCTGTGCTGTGCTGTGCTGTGCTGTGCCAGGCCAGGCCAGGCCAGGCCAGGCCAGGCCAGGCCAGGCCAGGCTGTGCCAGGCCAGTGCTGTGCCAGGCCAGGCCAGGCCAGTGCTGTGCTGTGCCAGGCCAGGCCAGGCCAGGCCAGGCCAGGCCAGGCCAGGCCAGGCCAGGCCAGGCCAGGCCAGGCCAGGCCAGGCCAGGCCAGGCCAGGCCAGGCCAGGCCAGGCCAGGCCAGGCCAGGCCAGGCCAGGCCAGGCCAGGCCAGGCCAGGCCAGGCCAGGCCAGGCCAGGCCAGGCCAGCCAGGCCAGGCCAGGCCAGGCCAGGCCAGGCCAGGCCAGGCCAGGCCAGGCCAGGCCAGGCCAGGCCAGGCCAGGCCAGGCCAGGCCAGGCTGTGCTGTGCTGTGCTGTGCTGTGCTGTGCTGTGCCAGGCTGTGCTGTGCTGTGCTGTGCTGTGCCAGGCTGTGCTGTGCTGTGCTGTGCCAGGCTGTGCTGTGCCAGGCTGTGCTGTGCTGTGCTGTGCTGTGCTGTGCCAGGTTGTGCTGTGCTGTGCTGTGCTGTGCTGTGCTGTGCTGTGCTGTGCTGTGCTGTGCTGTGCTGTGCTGTGCTGTGCTGTGCTGTGCTGTGCTGTGCTGTGCTGTGCTGTGCTGTGCTGTGCTGTGCTGTGCTGTGCTGTGCTGTGCTGTGCTGTGCTGTGCTGTGCTGTGCTGTGCTGTGCTGTGCTGTGCTGTGCCAGTTGTGCTGTGCTGTGCTGTGCTGTGCTGTGCTGTGCTGTGCTGTGCTGTGCTGTGCTGTGCTGTGCTGTGCTGTGCTGTGCTGTGCTGTGCTGTGCTGTGCTGTGCTGTGCTGTGCTGTGCTGTGCTGTGCTGTGCTGTGCTGTGCTGTGCTGTGCTGTGCCAGCTGTGCTGTGCTGTGCTGTGCTGTGCTGTGCCAGGCCAGGCCTGTGCTGTGCTGTGCTGTGCTGTGCTGTGCTGTGCTGTGCTGTGCTGTGCTGTGCTGTGCTGTGCTGTGCTGTGCTGTGCTGTGCTGTGCTGTGCTGTGCTGTGCTGTGCTGTGCTGTGCTGTGCTGTGCTGTGCTGTGCTGTGCTGTGCTGTGCTGTGCTGTGCTGTGCTGTGCTGTGCTGTGCTGTGCTGTGCTGTGTCAGGCCAGGCCAGGCTGTGCCAGTGCTGTGCTGTGCCAGGCCAGGCCAGGCTGTGCTGTGCTGTGCTGTGCTGTGCTGTGCTGTGCCAGGCCAGGCCAGGCCAGGCCAGGCCAGGCCAGGCCAGTTGTGCTGTGCCAGGCCAGGCCAGGCCAGGCCAGGCCAGGCCAGGCCAGGCCAGGCCAGGCCAGGTTGTGCCAGGCCAGGCCAGGCCAGGTTGTGCCAGGCCAGGCCAGGCCAGGCCAGGCCAGGCCAGGTTAGGTTAGGTTAGGTTAGGTTAGGTTAGGTTAGGTTAGGTTAGGTTAGGTTAGGTTAGGTTAGGTTAGGTTAGGTTAGGTTAGGTTAGGTTAGGTTAGGTTAGGTTGGGGTGCTATGTCGGGTAACCTCCTCGTGTGCCTTGGTGCTGCGGTTCCCCTTACGCAATTGGAGGTGCGGGGGGAAGAGCAGTACTTGGGCCGGTGCACTTGGGCATCGGTCAACAATTTCTATTTTAGAGATATTGTTGGCCGATGGCTAATAACCCGACACGGGGGTGTCTCTCCGCGTGTCCCTCTTTCTAGAGGGCACTGTGGATGAGACCAGGGGGGGAAGTGTGCTGCCTACTTGTCGTTGCCCAGTGATCTTTCGGAGCTATGCCGGCAGGGTTTCCCACACCGGACAGGTCCAAAGTGAGGGCAGCGGTCATAGGCAGTCACACGGCGGGCCCAGCAATGGGCCTGCCTGGAGGGCCAGGCTTGCCCTTTTCAGGGCGAGCCTGTTCTGCGGGTGCGCCCTTCGGGGTGCTCTGCCTGGGCGGCGGCTTGTTTCGGCAGGTCGTCGGCCAACTCGTAACCCTTACTCGTAGAGTTTGGAGCGAGGGCCGCTACCCTTCGGGGTGGGGGCTGCGAGGAGAAAACCTCTATAAAAAATCCATGAGGTTGGGTAAGGGGAGGGGCTAAGCGTGTCTGGCTCTCTTTCCCCCCCTCCTTTTTTGTGCGGGTGCCCGCTAGCGGGCTTGCCGGGGGTCGTCGCGGTGGCTTATGGCATATCCCGTGGCGTCCCCACTAACGGCAGTGACGGACACGTCGGAGTGGTTTTAGTGGGTATGACCGGGAAACCGGGTGAGTCCCACATAACCCCCACACGGCAGAGGGCCAGGGGGTATGCGTAAATGCATTTCCACTCCGTCAAAAAAAAAAAAAAAAAAAAGGTTAGGTTAGGTTAGGTTAGGTTAGGTTAGGTTAGGTTAGGTTAGGTTAGGTTAGGTTAGGTTAGGTTAGGTTAGGTTAGGTTAGGTTAGGTTAGGTTAGGTGTGGGTATGTTAGTGCTGTGCTGTGTTGTGCCAGGTTGTGCTGTGCTGTGCCAGGCTGTGCTGTGCTGTGCTGTGCCAGGCTGTGCCAGGCTGTGCCAGGCTGTGCTGTGCTGTGCTGTGCTGTGCCAGGCTGTGCTGTGCTGTGCTGTGCTGTGCTGTGCTGTGCTGTGCTGTGCTGTGCTGTGCTGTGCTGTGCTGTGCTGTGCTGTGCTGTGCTGTGCTGTGCTGTGCTGTGCTGTGCTGTGCTGTGCTGTGCTGTGCTGTGCTGTGCTGTGCTGTGCTGTGCTGTGCTGTGCTGTGCTGTGCTGTGCTGTGCTGTGCTGTGCTGTGCTGTGCTGTGCTGTGCTGTGCCAGGCTGTGCTGTGCTGTGCTGTGCTGTGCTGTGCTGTGCTGTGCCAGCTGTGCTGTGCTGTGCTGTGCTGTGCTGTGCTGTGCTGTGCTGTGCCAGGCTGTGCTGTGCCAGGCTGTGCTGTGCTGTGCTGTGCTGTGCTGTGCTGTGCTGTGCTGTGTCAGGCCAGGCTGTGCTGTGCTGTGCTGTGCTGTGCTGTGCTGTGCTGTGCTGTGCTGTGCTGTGCTGTGCTGTGCTGTGCTGTGCTGTGCTGTGCCAGGCCAGGCCAGGCTGTGCTGTGCTGTGCCAGGTGCTGTGCTGTGCTGTGCTGTGCTGTGCCAGGCCAGGCTGTGCTGTGCCAGGCCAGGCCAGGCCAGGCCAGGCCAGGCCAGTGCTGTGCTGTGCTGTGCTGTGCTGTGCCAGGCCAGGCCAGGCCAGGCCAGGCCAGGCCAGGCCAGGCCAGGCCAGGCTGTGCTGTGCCAGGCTGTGCCAGGCCAGGCCAGGCCAGGCCAGGCCAGGCCAGGCCAGGCCAGGCCAGGCCAGGCCAGGCCAGGCCAGGCCAGGCCAGGCCAGGCCAGGCCAGGCCAGGCCAGGCCAGGCCAGGCCAGGCCAGGCCAGGCCAGGCCAGGCCAGGCCAGGCCAGGCCAGGCCAGGCCAGGCCAGGCCAGGCCAGGCCAGGCCAGGCCAGGCCAGGCCAGGCCAGGCCAGGCCAGGCCAGGCCAGGCCAGGCCAGGCCAGGCCAGGCCAGGCCAGGCCAGGCTGTGCTGTGCCAGGCTGTGCTGTGCTGTGCTGTGCCAGGCTGTGCTGTGCTGTGCCAGGCTGTGCCAGGCCAGGCTGTGCTGTGCCAGGCCAGGCCAGGCTGTGCTGTGCTGTGCTGTGCTGTGCTGTGCTGTGCTGTGCTGTGCTGTGCTGTGCTGTGCTGTGCTGTGCTGTGCTGTGCTGTGCTGTGCTGTGCTGTGCTGTGCTGTGCTGTGCTGTGCTGTGCTGTGCTGTGCTGTGCTGTGCTGTGCTGTGCTGTGCTGTGCTGTGCTGTGCTGTGCTGTGCTGTGCTGTGCTGTGCTGTGCTGTGCTGTGCTGTGCTGTGCTGTGCTGTGCTGTGCTGTGCTGTGCTGTGCTGTGCTGTGCTGTGCTGTGCTGTGCTGTGCTGTGCTGTGCTGTGCTGTGCTGTGCTGTGCTGTGCTGTGCTGTGCTGTGCTGTGCTGTGCTGTGCTGTGCTGTGCTGTGCTGTGCTGTGCTGTGCTGTGCTGTGCTGTGCTGTGCTGTGCTGTGCTGTGCTGTGCCAGGCTGTGCTGTGCTGTGCTGTGCTGTGCTGTGCTGTGCTGTGCTGTGCTGTGCTGTGCTGTGCTGTGCTGTGCTGTGCTGTGCTGTGCTGTGCTGTGCTGTGTCAGGCTGTGCTGTGCTGTGCTGTGCTGTGCTGTGCTGTGCTGTGCTGTGCTGTGCTGTGCTGTGCTGTGCTGTGCTGTGCTGTGCTGTGCTGTGCTGTGCTGTGCTGTGCTGTGCTGTGCTGTGCTGTGCTGTGCTGTGCCAGGCTGTGCTGTGCTGTGCCAGGCTGTGCTGTGCTGTGCTGTGCTGTGCCAGGCCAGGCTGTGCTGTGCTGTGCCAGGCTGTGCTGTGCCAGGCCAGGCTGTGCTGTGCTGTGCTGTGCCAGGCCAGGCCAGGCTGTGCTGTGCTGTGCTGTGCCAGGCCAGGCCAGGCCAGGCCAGGCCAGGCCAGGCCAGGCCAGGCCAGGCCAGGCCAGGCCAGGCCAGGCCAGGCCAGGCCAGGCCAGGCCAGGCCAGGCCAGGCCAGGCCAGGCTGTGCCAGGCCAGGCCAGGCCAGGCCAGGCCAGGCCAGGCCAGGCCAGGCCAGGCCAGGCCAGGCCAGGCCAGGCCAGGCCAGGCCAGGCCAGGCCAGGCCAGGCCAGGCTGTGCTGTGCTGTGCTGTGCAGTGCTGTGCTGTGCTGTGCTGTGCTGTGCCAGGCTGTGCTGTGCTGTGCCAGGCCAGGCCAGGCTGTGCTGTGCTGTGCTGTGCTGTGCTGTGCTGTGCTGTGCTGTGCTGTGCTGTGCTGTGCTGTGCTGTGCTGTGCTGTGCCAGGCTGTGCTGTGCTGTGCTGTGCTGTGCTGTGCTGTGCTGTGCTGTGCTGTGCTGTGCTGTGCTGTGCTGTGCTGTGCTGTGCTGTGCTGTGCTGTGCTGTGCTGTGCTGTGCTGTGCTGTGCCAGGCCAGGCCAGGCTGTGCTGTGCTGTGCTGTGCTGTGCTGTGCTGTGCTGTGCTGTGCTGTGCTGTGCTGTGCTGTGCTGTGCTGTGCTGTGCTGTGCTGTGCTGTGCTGTGCTGTGCTGTGCTGTGCCAGGCTGTGCTGTGCTGTGCTGTGCCAGGCTGTGCTGTGCTGTGCTGTGCTGTGCTGTGCTGTGCTGTGCCAGGCTGTGCTGTGCTGTGCTGTGCTGTGCTGTGCTGTGCTGTGCTGTGCTGTGCTGTGCTGTGCTGTGCTGTGCTGTGCTGTGCTGTGCTGTGCTGTGCTGTGCTGTGCCAGGCTGTGCTGTGCTGTGCTGTGCTGTGCTGTGCTGTGCCAGGCCAGGCTGTGCTGTGCTGTGCTGTGCTGTGCTGTGCTGTGCTGTGCTGTGCCAGGCTGTGCTGTGCCAGGCCAGGCTGTGCTGTGCTGTGCTGTGCCAGGCCAGGCTGTGCTGTGCTGTGCTGTGCTGTGCTGTGCTGTGCTGTGCTGTGCTGTGCTGTGCCAGGCCAGGCCAGGTGCTGTGCCAGGCCAGGCCTGTGCTGTGCTGTGCTGTGCTGTGCTGTGCTGTGCTGTGCTGTGCCAGGCCAGGCCAGGCCAGGCCAGGCCAGGCCAGGCCAGGCCAGGCTGTGCTGTGCCAGGCCAGGCTGTGCCAGGCCAGGCCAGGCCAGGCTGTGCTGTGCCAGGCCAGGCCAGGCCAGGCCAGGCCAGGCTGTGCTGTGCAGGCCAGGCCAGGCCAGGCCAGGCCAGGCCAGGCCAGGCCAGGCCAGGCCAGGCCAGGCCAGGCCAGGCCAGGCCAGGCCAGGCCAGGCCAGGCCAGGCCAGGCTGTGTCAGGCCAGGCCAGGCTGTGCTGTGCCAGGCCAGGCCAGGCCAGGCCAGGCTGTGCCAGGCCAGGCCAGGCCAGGCTGTGCTGTGCTGTGCTGTGCTGTGCTGTGCTGTGCTGTGCTGTGCTGTGCTGTGCTGTGCTGTGCTGTGCTGTGCCAGGCTGTGCTGTGCTGTGCTGTGCCAGGCTGTGCTGTGCTGTGCTGTGCTGTGCTGTGCTGTGCTGTGCTGTGCTGTGCTGTGCTGTGCTGTGCTGTGCTGTGCTGTGCTGTGCTGTGCTGTGCTGTGCTGTGCTGTGCTGTGCTGTGCTGTGCTGTGCTGTGCTGTGCTGTGCTGTGCTGTGCTGTGCTGTGCTGTGCTGTGCTGTGCTGTGCCAGGCTGTGCTGTGCTGTGCTGTGCTGTGCTGTGCTGTGCTGTGCTGTGCTGTGCTGTGCTGTGCTGTGCTGTGCTGTGCTGTGCCAGGCTGTGCTGTGCTGTGCTGTGCTGTGCTGTGCTGTGCTGTGCTGTGCTGTGCTGTGCTGTGCTGTGCTGTGCTGTGCTGTGCTGTGCCAGGTTGTGCTGTGCTGTGCTGTGCTGTGCTGTGCTGTGCTGTGCTGTGCTGTGCTGTGCTGTGCTGTGCTGTGCTGTGCTGTGCTGTGCCAGGCCAGGCCAGGCTGTGCTGTGCTGTGCTGTGCTGTGCTGTGCTGTGCTGTGCTGTGCTGTGCTGTGCTGTGCTGTGCTGTGGCCAGGCCAGTGCTGTGCTGTGCTGTGCTGTGCTGTGCTGTGCTGTGCTGTGCCAGGCCAGGCCAGGCCAGGCCAGGCCAGGCCAGGCCAGGTTGTGTCAGGCCAGGCCAGGTTGTGTCAGTGTTGTGCTGTGCCAGGCCAGGCCAGGCCAGGCCAGGCCAGTTGTGTTGTGCCAGGTTGTTAGGTTGTGTTGTGTTGTGTTGTGTCAGGTTAGGTTAGGTTAGGTTAGGTTAGGTTAGGTTAGGTTAGGTTAGGTTAGGTTAGGTTAGGTTAGGTTAGGTTAGGTTAGGTTAGGTTAGGTTAGGTTAGGTTAGGTTAGGTTAGGTTAGGTTAGGTTAGGTTAGGTTAGGTTAGGTTAGGTTAGGTTAGGTTAGGTTAGGTTA
Source organism: Polylopha cassiicola (assembly GCA_038024825.1). Classification (NCBI taxonomy): domain Eukaryota; kingdom Metazoa; phylum Arthropoda; class Insecta; order Lepidoptera; family Tortricidae; genus Polylopha; species Polylopha cassiicola. The sequence goes on from CP149058.1 coordinate 11,541,436, forward strand.
GGTTAGGTTAGGTTAGGTTAGGTTAGGTTAGGTTAGGTTAGGTTAGGTTAGGTTAGGTTAGGTTAGGTTAGGTTAGGTTAGGTTAGGTTTTTTTTTTTTTGGTTTACTTTGGTTTTGAAAACCATCAGTCCTCGCTTAGAATACGGGCGACTGCTGGTTTATTACTAGGATATATGTATTTCTGGGTCTATCTTTAACTATGTTATTTTATTATATTAGTATTTCAACTAGGTTATTTTAACTGTTTTGTTTTATTTCAGGTTTTCCAGGTTTCCAGGTTTAAACAGCGGCCTCTTCATATTTGGCGGCGCTGTAGCAGCTTCGGCGACATCTCGCGGCGTTGTGGGCTACCTTTTCGTTTGGCAGCGGCGTCGGCAGCGTTGGTCACATCTGCTTGATGGTGGTGAGTTGTTTTCACAGGTTTATGTGTCAGGTAATGTATTTATGTTGTTGTTCTTTGTGTTTGGGTGTTTGTGTTTAGTGTTGTGTTGGTGTTTGTAGGATTGTTTTGTGTTGTCGGTATTTGATTATTAAATTTCTTTAGACTGTTTACTATAGTGGTACAGAGTTTGATAAATGAAGCGGTGGTGGTTTCTTTACTTATAATATCTTTTAAAGTGTATGGCGAGACGCTTAAGTTTTCGCATAAAATTTCATGGTCGAGGCGAATGTTTCCAAATTTTGGGCATGATTTTAATAGGTGTTCTATGGTCTGTTCAGAAGTGTCGTCGCATGGACATGTGTCATTGTCTGTAATTTTGAATCTGTGTAGGTACTGTTTGTGGTATCCGTGTCCTGTGAGTATTTGTGTGAGTTGGAATGTGATTTTTACTGTGTTTCGGAATTCTTGAATATCGTTGAGTGTGGGAAGCCAGCGTTTTAGGGGGGCACCTGTCTCTGAGGTTGTGTAAATAGTGTCGCTGATGTCGTGTGTTTCTTGTTTACGTAGGTGTTTGAAGTGACTGAGAGGAAATTTGGCGTAATCCGGGGCTTTATGGAGTGTGGCTGCTTTCTTGGCTTCAGTATCGGCTTCCTCGTTACCGGTTATGCCTGCGTGCGCTTTTACCCAGAATAGTGTAAGATGTCCGTTTTCGTTTATTTGTGTGATGTGTTTGTGTATGTTGTTAACTAGTTCGTTTGTGCTGTTGGTGTTTGTGATTTCTTGAAGTGTGGACATAGAGTCTGAGAATATAGCGGCGTTGGTGATATTTTTAGACACGCAGTGCAAGCAGGCCCTCTCTATCGCTAGACATTCCGCCTGAAAGACGGAGCAGCTGCTGTGTAATTTTAGTTTGATTGTTGTTTTCTTGTTGTCTAGGTGGTGTATGACTACGGCTGCTCCTACTTGACCGTCGTGTTTGCTTCCGTCCGTGTATATACGTGTTGCTTGTGGGGGACAAAGTTGTTCGATTTCTTCTTCTGTGTTTACTTTTTCAAATGTGATGCTTTTTCTCAGACTCGGGTGTGTTAGTTGTGCAGAGCGTATTCTTTGGTCTAGGGGAATATCGTCTGGAAGGTATTTGGATGTTTTTCTGTTCTTTGTGTGTTCGATGTCGGCAGTTTCGTTAATTTTGGCGTCTAGTGGCGTTAAATCTGCTAGAGCGATTGCGGCTGTGGTGGAAATGGTGCGGAAACCCCGGATGATCTTTATGGCGAAACCCCGTTGCATTGCTCTTAGAGATCTTTGAACTTTCTTATAATTCGTTGCAGTGTGCCATATTTCAGCCGCGTATGTAACTATTGGCTCTATTACTTGCTTGTAGATGATTGATACGTTTTCATATTGGACTACAGATGTGGGTCTTATGAATTTGGTAAGTTTATTGTATATTTTAAGTGATTTGGCTATTGCATGTTCGCTGTGTTTAATGAATTTGAATTGATGATCTATTATGACGCCTAGTAGTTTAATGTGTGTGTTGAATTGTAGTGTAGTGTTGTTTATTTTTATTATTGCTTTATTGGCTTTGGGTGTGCATGTCATCATTTGTGTTTTTTCAGGTCCGAATTCCAGTTTATTGTCTTTACCCCAGGTCATAATTATATTGAGAGCACTATTTGCTGTTCTTTCCAGGTCTGGTATTGTCTTGGCGCTCGACACGAGGAAAACATCGTCTGCGTAGGCTTGCATGTGGTTGCCTTCTGGGAGTGTGGTTTCCAACAGTTGGTCCATGATGATGTTCCAGAAAATAGGTCCGAGGACAGATCCCTGGACACATCCACGCGAAACAGTTTTTGTTGAGGAAGCGTCCGCGTAGTTGAGGGTGACCGTTCGATCACGCGTGTAGCTCTGAATAATTTTATAGATGTTAGCTGGACAATTGATTTTCTGCAGTCTGTTCATGAGAGCTGGCCACCACGCGTGATCGAAAGCACCCTTGATATCTAGGGAAATGGCAGCTACGAGTTTCTTGTTGGATTTTGCGTGTTTCATTCGGTGTATAGCTTCTCGTAGTGCGTCGGTGGTTGTAGTTTGTTCTTTGAAGCCGTATTGTCTTTTGCTGTCGGTGTTGGTGGTTTGCATATGGTAGGTGAGTCGCTTAGCAATTAGTTTTTCCAAGAGTTTGCCAAATACGTTGATAAGGCCAATCGGGCGGTATGAATTTATGTCTGTATAATTGGTTTTGTTTGGTTTGGGTATGGTTTTAATTACGGCGTTTTTCCAGGGAGTCGGGAAATAGGATAGGTGAAGACAGCGATTAATGAGTTTGGTTATTAGTATAGGGTAGCATTTAATGAAGTGGTGGCAGATGTCGGAGGTGAGATGATCTTCTCCAGGTGCTTTATTTGGGTTCATGTTTTTTATGCTTTCGATTATTTCCTCTTGTGTAAAGTCAGGTTCATTGCAGGTGTTAGGTGCTGTTGTTGTGTTCAATCGAATAGTTTTTTGTAGGTCATTATCTACAGTGTCGTCGGGAAAGAATTTACTTATGAGTGTGTCTGCCGAATCTTGGCTGGAATTTGTGTAGTGGTTGTTTCCTATGTGCAGTGTAGTAGGTGGTTGAGGTTGTGGAGTGTTTTTCAGGAGTCTGTTGGTGAGCGACCAGACATCTTCTTTACCTTGCTTTGAGCAGAAATCTCTGAAATGTTCGGTGGATGTTTTAGAGATAGCCTCAGTGTATGTTTTTCTGGCTTCTTGTATTTCTCTTAGGATGTTGGTAAGGTCTTTGTTTCCTCGTTTCAGGTCTTGCAGTCGGTGATGCAGGTGGATAACTTTCTTTTTCAGGGCTTCGAGTTCGTCGTTCCACCAGGGAAGACGGTAAGTACAATTTTTTCTAGGTAATGTTTTGTTGCAGGCTATTTCTATTGATCTTGTTATGTCGGTTATGAATTTGTCAATCTGATTGGTATTGAAGTTTTCGAGTTCGAGCTGGTCTAGTTTCAGGTCTGTTATTTCTTGTTTTATTGCAGCGGTGACTTCGTCCCAGTTGGCGTTTTTGGTGTTATAGCGGTAAGTGGAGTTACTCTTTTTCTTTTTCAGGGTATCCTTTTCCAGGTTGAATTTGAATTCTATAGCGTGATGGTCAGATGAAGGTATGATGGAGTGATTTATTTGCCAGTTGTGTAATTTCGATTCAATGTTACTGGATGAGAGTGTGAGATCTACTATGGATGTTCTTACTTGCCCGTGTGTTACTGTCTCGAAAGTTGGTTTGTTGCCGATGTTGCAGATAGAGAGATCGTTAGCTATTATTAGATCCATAATTTCTTTGCCTCTATTGTTATTGCGTTGGGAACCCCAGGTGATATTCCATCCGTTGAAGTCTCCGCCAATAATGTATTTCGAACCGTCGGTGTTTCTCAGGAATATTTCTAGGTGGCTTAAGGTGTTTTCTGGGTCATTTTCAGGTTCGACGTAGATGCTGCATAGGTAGAGTTTGGTGTTTTGTAGATTGATTTGAGCTATGCTCAGGTTGGGAGTGGAGTATTGGGTTATGCCAAGAACTGCCCCTATGCCGGTTTTCGTTAGTATGCATGCTTTTGTGTGTTTGTCTCTGGGAAATTGGTGTATGTCGTACCCGTTAATAGTGTTGAGTGTGTTGTTTTTGCCTATGTATGGTTCTGTAATGAGTGCTATGTGGTGTTCGTTGGTGGATATGTATTGTTTGAGTTCGTGTGTAGCTGCGAAACTTCGCCCCAGGTTGCATTGAACGACGGTTAGGTCGTTTTTCTCTTCGGGAAAAATGATGGCTGTGCGTATCTCAGTGGGAGGCCTTTAGCAGTACCGAATGGCTAAGCGGGCAATCCGATCCCACTTTTGCCATTCAGGACAGTCACGGCTGTATGCTGGGTGGTTCGTGTCGCAGTCCGCTTTGGCGCGACAGTTGGTGCAACACTGTATTTTGTCGTGCCTGGGGCAGCTCCGGGTGTCGTGTTCTTCTGCACAGTAACCGCACTGGGTTTTAGCTGTGCAGGTTGCAGAATTATGGCCATACCCTAGGCATTTATAACATTGGTGAATTGGGGAATGATCTGAGGCCATGATGACTTGGTAACCAATTTTAATCTTATTATCGTGCAGAGCATTCCAGATTTGCGGGCTGACTTCTAGGGTGATGTTGTTGACGGCATCGTTTCTTCCTTTGCTGCGGCGCAGGACTTTCATCTTCATCGCCTCCTTAGGAATTTCCGCCAGCAGGTTGGTGTTTTGCTTTTCAATAGCCTCCACGATCTTTTCGTCTGTGAGATTCGGGGTAACTCCTACGAGACGCAGAAGGGGATCGCGCATTTGCGGGGATGTTACCGTGATTCGGGGGGAATTTTGCTTGATAGCTTCACTAAGCTTTTGCCCGATCCTTGTCTGTGTCGCAGCTGATGGCAATTTTCTGTGTTTTCGTTTTGCGCACTCCAGAAATGCCGATGCCGAGCTCCACAACATCGACTTTTTCCTTCAATTCCTTTATGATTTCCTCGCTGGAGGTTCTGGGGTCAATGGATTCGAGCATAACTGTGTATTTTGTTTTGGGTGGTTGGTATGTCGGAGGCTTAAAGGCGGCAGTTGTTTTGTTTGATTTCTTGGACTTGGTCTTCTTGTTTACAACGGTTGTAAATCCATCATCATCGCTGACTAATGTTTCTTTTTCTGTTTCAGATGGCGAGGCGGCATTGGCGGTACCTGCGGCACCTGGGGAGTAGGCTGGAGTATTACGTTTGGAGGCAGCGGGGTGAGTAATACCGATTCCGGGGAGCGGAAGAGATCGCATTTTTTCGAACTCTTCTCTAATGGTAGCTTTGATTATTGCAGCGGTTTCATTCTGGGAGATAGGGTCAGTTTGAGTTTCAGCTGAGACTGAGCGAATGGATGTGTGTGCAATATGGGCGGATGGCTGATTGGACCTGCTAGTGAATCGTTCGGTGTCGCGCTGAATAATTTTCACAAGTCGACTGATGTCATTTTTGTTGGTCTTTGTGACACTTTTGTGTTCGTAGAGGCTGGCAAGAATGCCTTGTGTGTGTTTCAGCATGCGGGCCCTGAAAGTGTGTATATCGAGTCTTGCGGATGGGGCCTCGAATTCCTCATCCTCGGACAGGCTGTAGTGAAGGTACATGTCTTGGGTGCAGGCTTCTGAGTGTTGCGGGGACACTGAAGTCGCACTTACACCAGCGTAATCTAGGCGAACGGGTTTCAGTCCGGGTGGTTTTGTGAGTGGCAGTGTGTTACTGTAGTGTGTGGATGTCATTTTTGACGGTGCAGCCATGGGGGCGAGTGAAGCTATAGCAGTACCAGCTAATGGACAGGGAGCGAGGGTGAGGGAGCTGCGGGCGGCGGCGGGGACAGGGCTAGTGGGTCTATAGTTGGTTGTTGTACGGAAGGGATCGGGGCTATCGTGCGATAGACGAACAGGGGAAATGTGGAAGAGGTGATGGTTGTGGTGGTAGAAGTGGGGAGGAGGCTGTCAGTGGGATTGTGAATGAGACTGGGGGGCGGGGGATGGTTTCTAGTTCGCGAATTGGGGATAGGGAGGGCTGGGTGGGCGGGGGTGTTACAACGTTAGCTGTTGGGCTGGGGCTGCGAGCTCTGGGTGTGTCATCCTGTTGTTTCTTCATTGAAACAGTCTTTGTGGGATTGCTGGGTAGGGGTGGCAGGTGGAACTGCCTTGGGGGACTCAGATCTGGACGAGCGGGCTGATCGCTCGCGCAAATTGAAGTCCCTTGGACGTACCGGTGATCGTTGTATAGGCATTTTGATGTGTATTTTCAATTGAGTCTAAAAGGAGGAATGAGCGTGTTGACTGTGGGTGATAAGTGTATATATTGAAAGAGGAGGGTGAGTACTGTCGATTGGGACAATAATAATTTTTGAGGTGAAAGAGTGCGTCTGGGCCCCTTTCTACTATACAGTGGGCGGGTGGGTGGGGCAAATTTCGCAAAAATTTTGTCGAAATCCGGTGTTTTGAGTATGCAGAAGGCTGAAGGGTAGCTAGTAATGAAATATAAACGAAAATTTTGTAATAAAAATATTGATATTTTGGAAGATATGAATTTTTTGAAATAATTATTTTTTAAATTTAATGTTTCAGGTGAAAACGGGAAAACTAGTAAGTCGATTTGGAAGGGAGTTGGGGGGGATGAAAGGGCTCGCCGAGACGAATCTTTGGACGTGCCACACTCTTGGGTGAGTATGATTTTTAAAAGTCACAAGGACGTGATGTATGAAGAAATTGTTGCACTTAGGTAACCTCGGTTCCGTAAGCGCAAAAATTTTGTCGAAATCCGGTGTTTTGAGTATGCAGAAGGCTGAAGGGTAGCTAGTAATGAAATATAAACGAAAATTTTGTAATAAAAATATTGATATTTTGGAAGATATGAATTTTTTGAAATAATTATTTTTTAAATTTAATGTTTCAGGTGAAAACGGGAAAACTAGTAAGTCGATTTGGAAGGGAGTTGGGGGATGAAAGGGCTCGCCGAGACGAATCTTTGGACGTGCCACACTCTTGGGTGAGTATGATTTTTTAAAAGTCACAAGGACGTGGTTAGGTTAGGTTGTGTTAGGTTAGGGTTAGGTTAGGTTAGGTTAGGCCAGGCCAGGCCAGGCCAGGCCAGGCCAGGCCAGGCCAGGCCAGGCCAGGCTGTGCCAGGCTGTGCTGTGCCAGGCCAGGCCAGGCCAGGCTCAGGCCAGGCCAGGCCAGGCCAGGCCAGGCCAGGCCAGGCCAGGCCAGGCCAGGCCAGGCCAGGCCAGGCCAGGCCAGGCTGTGCTGTGCCAGGCCAGGCCAGGCCAGGCCAGGCCAGGCCAGGCCAGGCCAGGCCAGGCCAGGCCAGGCCAGGCCAGGCCAGGCCAGGCCAGGCCAGGCCAGGCCAGGCCAGGCCAGGCCAGGCCAGGCCAGGCCAGGCCAGGCCAGGCCAGGCCAGGCCAGGCCAGGCCAGGCCAGGCCAGGCCAGGCCAGGCCAGGCCAGGCCAGGCCAGGCCAGGCCAGGCCAGGCCAGGCCAGGCTGTGCTGTGCTGTGCTGTGCTGTGCTGTGCTGTGCTGTGCTGTGCTGTGCTGTGCTGTGCTGTGCTGTGCTGTGCTGTGCTGTGCTGTGCTGTGCTGTGCTGTGCTGTGCTGTGCTGTGCTGTGCTGTGCTGTGCCAGGCTGTGCTGTGCTGTGCTGTGCTGTGCTGTGCTGTGCTGTGCTGTGCTGTGCTGTGCTGTGCTGTGCTGTGCTGTGCTGTGCTGTGCTGTGCTGTGCTGTGCTGTGCTGTGCTGTGCTGTGCTGTGCTGTGCTGTGCTGTGCTGTGCTGTGCTGTGCTGTGCTGTGCCAGTGCTGTGCCAGGCTGTGCTGTGCTGTGCTGTGCTGTGCTGTGCTGTGCTGTGCTGTGCTGTGCTGTGCTGTGCTGTGCTGTGCTGTGCTGTGCCAGGCTGTGCTGTGCTGTGCTGTGCTGTGCTGTGCTGTGCTGTGCTGTGCTGTGCTGTGCTGTGCTGTGCTGTGCTGTGCTGTGCTGTGCTGTGCTGTGCTGTGCTGTGCTGTGCTGTGCTGTGCTGTGCTGTGCTGTGCTGTGCTGTGCTGTGCTGTGCTGTGCTGTGCTGTGCTGTGCTGTGCTGTGCTGTGCTGTGTGCCAGGCCAGGCTGTGCTGTGCTGTGCTGTGCTGTGCTGTGCTGTGCTGTGCTGTGCTGTGCTGTGCTGTGCTGTGCTGTGCCAGGCTGTGCTGTGCTGTGCTGTGCTGTGCTGTGCTGTGCTGTGCCAGGCCAGGCCAGGCCAGGCCAGGCCAGGCCAGGCCAGGCTGTGCAGGCCAGCTGTGCCAGGCCAGGCCAGGCCAGGCCAGGCTGTGCCAGGCCAGGCCAGGCCAGGCCAGGCCAGGCCAGGCCAGGCCAGGCCAGGCCAGGCCAGGCCAGGCCAGGCCAGGCCAGGCCAGGCCAGGCCAGGCCAGGCCAGGCCAGGCCAGGCCAGGCCAGGCCAGGCCAGGCCAGGCCAGGCCAGGCCAGGCCAGGCCAGGCCAGGCCAGGCCAGGCCAGGCCAGGCCAGGCCAGGCTGTGCTGTGCTGTGCCAGGCCAGGCCAGGCCAGGCCAGGCCAGGCCAGGCTGTGCTGTGCCAGGCCAGGCCAGGCCAGGCCAGGTCAGGCCAGGCCAGGCCAGGCCAGGCTGTGTCAGGCCAGGCCAGGCTGTGCTGTGCTGTGCTGTGCTGTGCCAGGCCAGGCCAGGCTGTGCTGTGCTGTGCTGTGCTGTGCTGTGCTGTGCTGTGCTGTGCTGTGCTGTGCTGTGCTGTGCCAGGCTGTGCTGTGCTGTGCTGTGCTGTGCTGTGCTGTGCCAGGCTGTGCCAGGTGCTGTGCTGTGCCAGGCTGTGCTGTGTCAGGCTGTGCTGTGCCAGGCCAGGCTGTGCTGTGCTGTGCTGTGCTGTGCTGTGCTGTGCTGTGCCAGGCCAGGTGCTGTGCTGTGCTGTGCTGTGCTGTGCTGTGCTGTGCTGTGCTGTGCTGTGCTGTGCCAGGCCAGGCCAGTGCTGTGCCAGGCCAGGCTGTGCTGTGCTGTGCTGTGCTGTGCTGTGCTGTGCTGTGCAGTGCTGTGCTGTGCTGTGCCAGGCCAGGCCAGGCCAGGCTGTGCTGTGCCAGGCCAGGCCAGGCCAGGCTGTGCTGTGCTGTGCCAGGCCAGGCCAGGCCAGGCTGTGCTGTCAGGCCAGGCCAGGCCAGGCCAGGCCAGGCCAGGCCAGGCCAGGCCAGGCCAGGCCAGGCCAGGCCAGGCCAGGCCAGGCCAGGCCAGGCCAGGCCAGGCCAGGCCAGGCCAGGCCAGGCCAGGCCAGGCCAGGCCAGGCCAGGCCAGGTTAGGTTAGGTTAGGTTAGGTTAGGTTGGGGTGCTATGTCGGGTAACCTCCTCGTGTGCCTTGGTGCTGCGGTTCCCCTTACGCAATTGGAGGTGCGGGGGGAAGAGCAGTACTTGGGCCGGTGCACTTGGCATCGGTCAACAATTTCTCTTTAGAGATATTGTTGGCCGATGGCTAATAACCCGACACGGGGGTGTCTCTCCGCGTGTCCCTCTTTCTAGAGGGCACTGTGGATGAGACCAGGGGGGGAAGTGTGCTGCCTACTTGTCGTTGCCCAGTGATCTTTCGGAGCTATGCCGGCAGGGTTTCCCACACCGGACAGGTCCAAAGTGAGGGCAGCGGTCATAGGCAGTCACACGGCGGGCCCAGCAATGGGCCTGCCTGGAGGGCCAGGCTTGCCCTTTTCAGGGCGAGCCTGTTCTGCGGGTGCGCCCTTCGGGGTGCTCTGCCTGGGCGGCGGCTTGTTTCGGCAGGTCGTCGGCCAACTCGTAACCCTTACTCGTAGAGTTTGGAGCGAGGGGCCGCTACCCTTCGGGGTGGGGGCTGCGAGGAGAAAACCTCTATAAAAATCCATGAGGTTGGGTAAGGGAGGGGCTAAGCGTGTCTGGCTCTCTTTCCCCCCTCCGTTTGTGGGGCGGGTGCCCGCCAGCGGGCTGGCCGGGGGTCGTCGCGGGGGCTTATCGCATATCCCGTGGCGTCCCCACTAACGGCAGTGACGGACACGTCGGAGTGGTTTTAGTGGGTATGACCGGGAAACCGGGTGAGTCCCACATAACCCCCACACGGCAGAGGGCCAGGGGTATGCGTAAATGCATTTCCACTCCGTCAAAAAAAAAAAAAAAAAAAAAAAGGTTAGGTTAGGTTAGGTTGTGCAGGTTAGGTTGTGTCAGGTTAGGTTAGGTTAGGTTAGGTTAGGTTAGGTTAGGTTAGGTTAGGTTAGGTTAGGCCAGGCCAGGCCAGGCCAGGCCAGGCTGTGTCAGGCCAGGCCAGGCCAGGCCAGGCTGTGTCAGGCCAGGCCAGGCCAGGCCAGGCCAGGCCAGGCCAGGCCAGGCCAGGCCAGGCCAGGCCAGGCCAGGCCAGGCCAGGCCAGGCCAGGCCAGGCCAGGCCAGGCCAGGCCAGGCCAGGCCAGGCCAGGCCAGGCCAGGCCAGGCCAGGCCAGGCCAGGCCAGTTGTGCTGTGCTGTGCTGTGCTGTGCTGTGCTGTGCTGTGCTGTGCTGTGCTGTGCTGTGCTGTGCTGTGCTGTGCTGTGTCAGGCTGTGCTGTGCTGTGCTGTGCTGTGCTGTGCTGTGCTGTGCTGTGCCAGGCCAGGCTGTGCTGTGCTGTGCTGTGCTGTGCTGTGCTGTGCTGTGCTGTGCCAGGCTGTGCTGTGCTGTGCCAGGCCAGGCCAGGCCAGGCTGTGCTGTGCTGTGCTGTGCTGTGCTGTGCTGTGCTGTGCTGTGCTGTGCTGTGCTGTGCTGTGCTGTGCTGTGCTGTGCTGTGCCAGGCCAGGCTGTGCTGTGCTGTGCCAGGCTGTGCTGTGCTGTGCCAGGCCAGGCCAGGCCAGCTGTGCTGTGCTGTGCCAGGCCAGGCCAGGCTGTGCTGTGCTGTGCCAGGCCAGTGCTGTGCTGTGCTGTGCTGTGCCAGGCCAGGCCAGGCCAGGCTGTGCTGTGCTGTGCTGTGCCAGGCTGTGCCAGGCTGTGCTGTGCCAGGCCAGGCCAGGCCAGGCCAGGCCAGGCCAGGCCAGGCCAGGCTGTGCTGTGCCAGGCCAGGCCAGGCCAGGCCGTGCTGTGCTGTGTCAGGCCAGGCCAGGCTGTGCTGTGCTGTGCTGTGCTGTGCCAGGCCTGTGCCAGGCCAGGCCAGGCCAGGCCAGGCCAGGCCAGGCCAGGCCAGGCCAGGCCAGGCCAGGCCAGGCCAGGCCAGGCTGTGTCAGGCCAGGCCAGGCCAGGCCAGGCCAGGCCAGGCCAGGCCAGGCCAGGCCAGGCCAGGCCAGGCCAGGCCAGGCCAGGCCAGGCCAGGCCAGGCCAGGCTGTGTCAGGCCAGGCCAGGCCAGGCCAGGCCAGGCCAGGCCAGGCCAGGCCAGGCCAGGCCAGGCCAGGCCAGGCCAGGCCAGGCCAGGCCAGGCCAGGCTGTGCTGTGCCAGGCCAGGCCAGGCCAGGCCAGGCCAGGCCAGGCCAGGCCAGGCCAGGCTGTGCTGTGCCAGGCTGTGCTGTGCCAGGCCAGGCTGTGCTGTGCTGTGCTGTGTCAGGCCAGGCTGTGCCAGGCTGTGCTGTGCCAGGCTGTGCTGTGCTGTGCTGTGCTGTGCTGTGCCAGGCTGTGCTGTGCTGTGCTGTGCTGTGCTGTGCTGTGCTGTGCTGTGCTGTGCTGTGCTGGCCAGGCCAGGCTGTGCTGTGCTGTGCTGTGCTGTGCTGTGCTGTGCTGTGCTGTGCTGTGCTGTGCCTGTGCTGTGCTGTGCTGTGCTGTGCTGTGCTGTGCTGTGCTGTGCTGTGCTGTGCTGTGCTGTGCTGTGCTGTGCTGTGCTGTGCTGTGCTGTGCTGTGCTGTGCTGTGCTGTGCTGTGCTGTGCTGTGCTGTGCTGTGCTGTGCTGTGCTGTGCTGTGCTGTGCTGTGCTGTGCTGTGCTGTGCTGTGCTGTGCTGTGCTGTGCTGTGCTGTGCTGTGCTGTGCTGTGCCAGGCTGTGCTGTGCTGTGCTGTGCTGTGCTGTGCTGTGCTGTGCTGTGCTGTGCTGTGCTGTGCTGTGCTGTGCTGTGCTGTGCTGTGCTGTGCTGTGCTGTGCTGTGCTGTGCTGTGCTGTGCTGTGCTGTGCTGTGCCAGGCTGTGCTGTGCTGTGCTGTGCCAGGCTGTGCTGTGCTGTGCTGTGCTGTGCTGTGCTGTGCTGTGCTGTGCTGTGCTGTGCTGTGCTGTGCTGTGCTGTGCCAGGCCAGTGCTGTGCTGTGCTGTGCTGTGCTGTGCCAGGCCAGGCTGTGCCAGGCCAGGCTGTGCTGTGCTGTGCTGTGCTGTGCTGTGCTGTGCTGTGCTGTGCTGTGCCGCCAGGCCAGGCCAGGCTGTGCTGTGCCAGGCCAGGCCAGGCCAGGCCAGGCCAGGCCAGGCCAGGCCAGGCCAGGCCAGGCCAGGCCAGGCCAGGCCAGGCCAGGCCAGCCTGTGCCAGGCTGTGTCAGGCCAGGCCAGGCCAGGCCAGGCCAGGCCAGGCTGTGCCAGGCCAGGCCAGGCCAGGCCAGGCCAGGCCAGGCCAGGCCAGGCCAGGCCAGGCCAGGCCAGGCCAGGCCAGGCCAGGCCAGGCCAGGCCAGGCCAGGCCAGGCCAGGCTGTGCAGGCCAGGCCAGGCCAGGCCAGGCTGTGCTGTGCTGTGCAGTGCTGTGCCAGGCCAGGCCAGGCCAGGCTGTGCCAGGCTGTGCCAGGCTGTGCTGTGCTGTGTCAGGCCAGGCTGTGCCAGGTGCTGTGCTGTGCTGTGCTGTGCAGTGCTGTGCCAGGCTGTGCTGTGCTGTGCCAGGCTGTGCTGTGCTGTGCTGTGCTGTGCTGTGCTGTGCTGTGCCAGCTGTGCTGTGCTGTGCTGTGCTGTGCTGTGCTGTGCTGTGTCAGGCTGTGCTGTGCTGTGCTGTGCCAGCTGTGCTGTGCTGTGCTGTGCTGTGCTGTGCTGTGCTGTGCCAGCTGTGCTGTGCTGTGCTGTGCTGTGCTGTGCTGTGCTGTGCTGTGCCAGGCTGTGCTGTGCTGTGCTGTGCTGTGCTGTGCTGTGCCAGGCTGTGCTGTGCTGTGCTGTGCTGTGCTGTGCTGTGCTGTGCTGTGTCAGGCTGTGCTGTGCTGTGCTGTGCTGTGCTGTGCTGTGCTGTGCTGTGCTGTGCTGTGCTGTGCTGTGCTGTGCTGTGCCAGGCTGTGCTGTGCTGTGCTGTGTCAGGCTGTGCTGTGCTGTGCCAGGCTGTGCTGTGCTGTGCTGTGCTGTGCTGTGCTGTGCCAGGCCAGGCTGTGCTGTGCTGTGCTGTGCTGTGCCAGGCCAGGCCTGTGCTGTGCTGTGCTGTGCTGTGCTGTGCCAGGCTGTGCCAGGCCAGTGCTGTGCTGTGCTGTGCTGTGCTGTGCTGTGCTGTGCTGTGCTGTGCTGTGCTGTGCCAGGCCAGGCCAGGCAGCTGTGCTGTGCCAGGCCAGGCTGTGCTGTGCTGTGCTGTGCTGTGCTGTGCCAGGCTGTGCTGTGCTGTGCTGTGCTGTGTCAGGCCAGGCCAGCTGTGCTGTGCTGTGCCAGGCCAGGCCAGGCTGTGCTGTGCTGTGCCAGGCCAGGCCAGGCCAGTGCCAGGCCAGGCCAGGCCAGGCCAGGCCAGGCCAGGCCAGGCTGTGCCAGGCCAGGCCAGGCTGTGCCAGGCCAGCTGTGCCAGGCCAGGCCAGGCTGTGCTGTGCCAGGCCAGGCCAGGCCAGGCCAGGCCAGGCCAGGCCAGGCCAGGCCAGGCCAGGCCAGGCCAGGCCAGGCCAGGCCAGGCCAGGCCAGGCCAGGCCAGGCCAGGCCAGGCCAGGCCAGGCCAGGCCAGGCCAGGCCAGGCCAGGCCAGGCCAGGCCAGGCCAGGCCAGGCCAGGCCAGGCCAGGCCAGGCCAGGCCAGGCCAGGCCAGGCTGTGCTGTGCTGTGCCAGGCCAGGCTGTGCTGTGCTGTGCCAGGCCAGGCCAGGCCAGGCCAGTGCTGTGCCTGTGCTGTGCTGTGCTGTGCTGTGTCAGGCTGTGCCAGGCCAGGCTGTGCTGTGCTGTGCTGTGCTGTGCTGTGCCAGGCTGTGCTGTGCTGTGCTGTGCTGTGCCAGGCCAGGTGCTGTGCTGTGCTGTGCTGTGCTGTGCTGTGCTGTGCCAGGCCAGGCCTGTGCTGTGCCAGGCCAGGCTGTGCTGTGCTGTGCCAGGCTGTGCTGTGTCAGGCCAGCTGTGCTGTGCTGTGCTGTGCTGTGCTGTGCTGTGCTGTGCTGTGCTGTGCTGTGCTGTGCTGTGCTGTGCTGTGCTGTGCTGTGCTGTGCTGTGCTGTGCTGTGCTGTGCTGTGCTGTGCTGTGCTGTGCTGTGCTGTGCTGTGCTGTGCTGTGCTGTGCTGTGCTGTGCTGTGCTGTGCTGTGCTGTGCTGTGCTGTGCTGTGCTGTGCTGTGCTGTGCTGTGCTGTGCTGTGCCAGGCTGTGCTGTGCTGTGCTGTGCTGTGCTGTGCTGTGCTGTGCTGTGCTGTGCTGTGCTGTGCTGTGCTGTGCTGTGCTGTGCTGTGCTGTGCTGTGCTGTGCTGTGCTGTGCTGTGCTGTGCCAGGCCAGGCCAGGCTGTGCTGTGCTGTGCTGTGCTGTGCTGTGCTGTGCTGTGCTGTGCTGTGCTGTGCTGTGCTGTGCTGTGCTGTGCTGTGCTGTGCTGTGCTGTGCTGTGCTGTGCTGTGCTGTGCTGTGCTGTGCTGTGCTGTGCTGTGCTGTGCTGTGCTGTGCTGTGCTGTGCTGTGCTGGCCAGGCCAGGCTGTGCCAGGCTGTGCCAGGCTGTGCTGTGCTGTGCTGTGCTGTGCTGTGCTGTGCTGCCAGCTGTGCTGTGCTGTGCCAGGCTGTGCTGTGCTGTGCCAGGCCAGGCTGTGCTGTGCTGGCCAGGCTGTGCTGTGCTGTGCTGTGCCAGGCCAGCTGTGCTGTGCTGTGCTGTGCTGTGCTGTGCTGTGCTGTGCTGTGCTGGTGCTGTGCTGTGCTGTGCTGTGCCTGTGCTGTGCTGTGCTGTGCTGTGCTGTGCTGTGCAGGCCAGGCCAGGCCAGGCCAGGCCAGGCCAGGCCAGGCCAGGCCAGGCCAGGCCAGGCTGTGCTGTGCCAGGCCAGGCCAGGCCAGGCCAGGCCAGGCCAGGCCAGGCCAGGCCAGGCCAGGCCAGGCCAGGCCAGGCCAGGCCAGGCCAGGCCAGGCCAGGCCAGGCCAGGCCAGGCCAGGCCAGGCCAGGCCAGGCCAGGCCAGGCCAGGCCAGGCCAGGCCAGGCCAGGCCAGGCCAGGCCAGGCCAGGCCAGGCCAGGCCAGGCCAGGCCAGGCTGTGCCAGGCCAGGCTGTGCTGTGCTGTGCTGTGCCAGGCTGTGCTGTGCTGTGCTGTGCTGTGTCAGGCCAGGCCAGGCTGTGCTGTGCCAGGCTGTGCTGTGCTGTGTCAGGCCAGGCTGTGCTGTGCTGTGCTGTGCTGTGCTGTGCTGTGCTGTGCTGTGCTGTGCTGTGCTGTGCTGTGCTGTGCTGTGTCAGGCCAGGCCAGCTGTGCTGTGCTGTGCTGTGCTGTGCTGTGCTGTGCTGTGCTGTGCTGTGCTGTGCTGTGCTGTGCTGTGCTGTGCTGTGCTGTGCCAGGCCAGGCTGTGCTGTGCTGTGCTGTGCTGTGCTGTGCTGTGCTGTGCTGTGCTGTGCTGTGCTGTGCTGTGCTGTGCTGTGCTGTGCTGTGCTGTGCTGTGCTGTGCTGTGCTGTGCTGTGCTGTGCTGTGCTGTGCTGTGCTGTGCTGTGCCAGGCTGTGCTGTGCTGTGCTGTGCTGTGCTGTGCTGTGCTGTGCTGTGCTGTGCTGTGCTGTGCTGTGCTGTGCTGTGCTGTGCTGTGCTGTGCTGTGCTGTGCTGTGCTGTGCTGTGCTGTGCTGTGCTGTGCTGTGCTGTGCTGTGCTGTGCTGTGCTGTGCCAGGCTGTGCTGTGCTGTGCTGTGCTGTGCTGTGCTGTGCCAGGCTGTGCTGTGCTGTGCTGTGCTGTGCTGTGCTGTGCTGTGCTGTGCTGTGCTGTGCTGTGCTGTGCTGTGCTGTGCTGTGCTGTGCTGTGCTGTGCCAGGCCAGGCCAGGCCTGTGCCAGGTGCTGTGCTGTGCTGTGCTGTGCTGTGCTGTGCTGTGCTGTGCCAGGCTGTGCTGTGCTGTGCTGTGCTGTGCCAGGCTGTGTCAGGCCAGGCTGTGCAGTGCTGTGCTGTGCCAGGCCAGGCTGTGCTGTGCCAGGCCAGCTGTGCTGTGCTGTGCTGTGCCAGGCCAGGCCAGGCTGTGCTGTGCCAGGCCAGGCTGTGCTGTGCTGTGCCAGCTGTGTCAGGCCAGGCCAGGCTGTGCCAGGCCAGGCCAGGCCAGGCTGTGCTGTGCCAGGCCAGGCCAGGCCAGGCCAGGCCAGGCCAGGCCAGGCCAGGCCAGGCCAGGCTGTGTCAGGCCAGGCCAGGCCAGGCCAGGCCAGGCTGTGCCAGGCCAGGCCAGGCCAGGCCAGGCCAGGCCAGGCCAGGCCAGGCCAGGCCAGGCCAGGCCAGGCCAGGCCAGGCTGTGCCAGGCTGTGCTGTGCCAGGCCAGGCCAGGCCAGGCTGTGCTGTGCTGTGCTGTGCTGTGCTGTGCTGTGCCAGGCTGTGCTGTGCTGTGCCAGGCCAGGCTGTGCTGTGCTGTGCTGTGCTGTGCTGTGCCAGGCCAGGCTGTGCTGTGCTGTGCTGTGCTGTGCTGTGCTGTGCTGTGCTGTGCTGTGCCAGGCTGTGCTGTGCTGTGCTGTGTGCTGTGCTGTGCTGTGCTGTGCTGTGCTGTGCTGTGCTGTGCTGTGCTGTGCTGTGCTGTGCTGTGCTGTGCTGTGCTGTGCTGTGCTGTGCTGTGCTGTGCTGTGCTGTGCTGTGCTGTGCTGTGCTGTGCCAGGCCAGGCTGTGCTGTGCTGTGCTGTGCTGTGCTGTGCTGTGCTGTGCTGTGCTGTGCTGTGCTGTGCTGTGCTGTGCCTGTGCTGTGCTGTGCTGTGCTGTGCTGTGCTGTGCTGTGCTGTGCTGTGCTGTGCTGTGCTGTGCTGTGCTGTGCTGTGCTGTGCCAGGCTGTGCTGTGCTGTGCTGTGCTGTGCTGTGCTGTGCTGTGCCAGGCCAGGCCAGGTGCTGTGCCAGGCTGTGCTGTGCTGTGCTGTGCTGTGCTGTGCTGTGCTGTGCTGTGCTGTGCTGTGCTGTGCTGTGCTGTGCTGTGCTGTGCTGTGCTGTGCTGTGCCAGGTGCTGTGTGCTGTGCCAGGCTGTGCTGTGCCAGGCTGTGCTGTGCTGTGCCAGGCCAGGCCAGTGCTGTGCTGTGCTGTGTCAGGCTGTGCTGTGCTGTGCTGTGCCAGGCCAGGCCAGGCCAGGCCAGGCTGTGCTGTGCTGTGCTGTGCTGTGCCAGGCCAGGCCAGGCCAGGCCAGGCCAGGCCAGGCCAGGCTGTGCTGTGCCAGGCCAGGCCAGGCTGTGCCAGGCCAGGCTGTGTCAGGCCAGGCCAGGCCAGGCCAGGCCAGGCCAGGCCAGGCCAGGCTGTGCTGTGCCAGGCCAGGCCAGGCCAGGCCAGGCCAGGCTGTGCCAGGCCAGGCCAGGCCAGGCCAGGCCAGGCCAGGCCAGGCCAGGCCAGGCCAGGCCAGGCCAGGCCAGGCCAGGCCAGGCCAGGCTGTGCCAGGCCAGGCCAGGCCAGGCCAGGCCAGGCCAGGCCAGGCTGTGCTGTGCTGTGCTGTGCCAGGCTGTGCTGTGCTGTGCTGTGCCAGGCCAGGCTGTGCTGTGCTGTGCTGTGCTGTGCTGTGCTGTGCTGTGCCAGGCCAGGCCAGGCTGTGCCAGTTGTGCTGTGCTGTGCTGTGCTGTGCTGTGCTGTGCTGTGCTGTGCTGTGCCAGGCTGTGCTGTGCTGTGCTGTGCTGTGCTGTGCCAGGCTGTGCTGTGCTGTGCTGTGCTGTGCTGTGCTGTGCTGTGCTGTGCTGTGCTGTGCTGTGCTGTGCTGTGCTGTGCTGTGCTGTGCTGTGCTGTGCTGTGCTGTGCCAGGCTGTGCTGTGCTGTGCTGTGCTGTGCTGTGCTGTGCTGTGCTGTGCTGTGCTGTGCTGTGCTGTGCTGTGCTGTGCTGTGCTGTGCTGTGCTGTGCTGTGCTGTGCTGTGCTGTGCTGTGCTGTGCTGTGCTGTGCTGTGCTGTGCTGTGCTGGTGCTGTGCTGTGCTGTGCTGTGCCAGGCCAGTGCTGTGCTGTGCTGTGCTGTGCTGTGCTGTGCTGTGCCAGGCTGTGCTGTGCTGTGCTGTGCTGTGCTGTGCTGTGCTGTGCTGTGCTGTGCTGTGCTGTGCTGTGCTGTGCTGTGCTGTGCTGTGCTGTGCTGTGCTGTGTGCTGTGCTGTGCTGTGCTGTGCTGTGCTGTGCTGTGCTGTGCTGTGCTGTGCTGTGCTGTGCTGTGCCAGGCCAGCTGTGCTGTGCTGTGCTGTGCTGTGCTGTGCCAGGCTGTGCTGTGCTGTGCTGTGCTGTGCTGTGCTGTGCCAGGCCTGTGCTGTGCAGGCCAGGCCAGTGCTGTGCTGTGCTGTGCCAGGCCAGGCTGTGCCAGGCTGTGCCAGGCCAGCTGTGCTGTGCTGTGCTGTGCTGTGCTGTGCCAGGCCAGGCCAGGCCAGGCTGTGCTGTGCCAGGCCAGGCCAGGCCAGGCTGTGCTGTGCTGTGCCAGGCCAGGCTGTGCTGTGCCAGGCTGTGCTGTGCTGTGCTGTGCTGT